>SJYW01003208.1:0-10800 GCA_006410735.1 Raphicerus campestris | reverse complement strand
TGAAGAGAAAAAGGATAGTGGGACTGGAGTACCAGTTTGGAACAGGTGTTGATCATTTTTGTCTAGATTAAGTAGCACAGTTACAAACAGTCTTCTAAAATAAAGGCTCAAAAAGGCTGAAAGAAAGGCTTTCCATGAGAGCTCTCCTAGTCCTCATCCTAAAACAGAAATGTCCACTGTAAAATAGAAGTTGCAGAGTGGTTAAGAGTGGTTGGTTGGAAATAAGAGCCAAAAGACAAAACTGCATTGCAGAGATTGGCTTGATTTGTGAATAAATTGCTATTTTCAGATTCAATTTGTATCAGTGGGCAAAACTCTGTACACCTGCAGACCCTGTCAGTGNAATAAGAGCCAAAAGACAAAACTGCATTGCAGAGATTGGCTTGATTTGGTGAATAAATTGCTATTTTCAGATTCAATTTGTATCAGTGGGCAAAACTCTGTACACCTGCAGACCCTGTCAGTATCAGGGCAATGAAGCAGCCAATCTTAAATAATCCATTTCCCTTTCAACAATAATTGCACCCCCATTCCTGAAGCCTCAGAGGAGGAAAGAAGCCTTTGATATCTGATTGGCAAGCAATATTCTTTTCTATCACTAATGGGAAGAACACCACGGTTTGTAAATTTAAAGAATATCTCAGAAAAGTCTGTCTCCTTGTTTTTAAAAAGAGCCAAGAGTGTTGAATTGTTGGAAAGATTCATCTTTATTAAATGTGACTGAACACTGGAAGAGTAAGATACTGTTTCCTGCAAGAAAGTAAAGAAATCACATTTTGGTTATTTGCAATGCTCAGTGTAGCAGCTTGAGTTAAATAGGTGTTCATGGAAGTCATGCATATTTCCTGGCTAAGGAGAAAGGTGGCAAAGTTATTTCACAAGTTTTCACCATGGAGGGGGTAAGGTGTGGGGTGGAATACCCTAGTCTTCCTAAGCTCTGATTCAGGTCCCTAGTTAGAGACCTTGTCCATTCCAGCACTTGGAGCCTGGAGCAGTTTTATGAAATGAAAAAAATTTTCATTTTGAGGTAATAATAGATGTGAATTAATTAATTCATAAATACTTTTTTTTAACTTTCCACTTTATGAATATTAACAAAAATGCAAGTGATATATTTCATGTATGTATATTGAAAGAAAGAAAAAAATTTACCTTTAAAAATGACATCATAATTACTATAAGAAGTGCCACATCCACATGTTTTAGTACATCCATGAGTGAGTGAAGTCGCTCAGTCGTGTCCGACTCTTTGCGACCCCATGGACTGTAGCCTATCAGGCTCCTCCATCCATGGGATTTTCCAGGCAAGAGTGCCAGAGTGGATTGCCATTTCCTTCTCCAGGGGATCTTCCCAACCCAGGAATCGAACCTGGGTCTCCCACATTGCAGGCAGACGCTTTACCATCTGTGCCACCAGGGCACCTAGTAGCTTATAAAATTTTTAAACTCAGAGATATAAAAGGAGAAAATATGTGATTTATTTCAGTGATACTTTTCAGTATCAAAAACTTTTATAGGTACTTGAATAAAATAAAGCTAGACTACTTGTCAGTAAGTACACATTCAAGTATTTAATGATTCCTTTTTCCTGTTATATTCATTTATTAAATATTTATTGAGTGTCTGCTACTCAGGCACTGTGCTAGGTGAAAGAAATAAAACTCTGAGTGGTTCCTGCAGAAATCCACTTTATCTTCTAAAGAGGGCTTATATGTAGAACAAAATATTCTTTCTTGTCTGCTAGTAGTTGTACAGTATAGCAATATAACTTAAGCAGTTGCCACTTGGCAACTTGCCACTTAAGCAGTTGCATCTTGAGTTTGAAGCTTGACTAGGACTATATTGGATACCATAGGGGTGAATTGTACTTTGAATGACAAGAATTGGAAAGGGAGACAAAATTTGATAGAGGAATAGGTTTCTTTTATTTCATGTGGGCAAAGGTGGGGGGGGGAAGAATAGAAATGCCAAATTAATATGCAGATATTTATATAATGAAGACATTCACACTTAACTGTATACTTTGGTTGAAAGCTCTCGTTTTACCTCAGTTTTCTTCTACTCATCTTCATTGGTGTTTTAACTGAAGATGGGAACTTCATATATTCAGATTTTGTAGCCTCAAAGCATTCCATACACCAAATAACACTTTTCCAAAGTCCCATATGATTCAGGTTAGCAGATGCCAGATACACAGTCCATTTAAAACCAAACACATTGCTACTAGTGTTATGATGATTCTATTCCCATTACTCTGCATATGATATATTATAACAGACTGGACTGATTTATTTGACCTCTTGTCAGATATTTGTTTATTGACTGAAATCTACATGGCATTTTTTCCCCTGTGGGGATTTGGCTAGTGTATAAAAGAAACATGCCAACTACATATTTTACTGTTTTGATCTTTCCAGCTGCTTTCTTGATGGACAGTCTGTTCCTGATTTTTGTCGTTGCTTTGCAGTCAGTCTGGGAAGAAGGGAATATCCGCATTTCAGCTCCCAATGTGGGGATACTTTTTCAGAAATATCAACCCTTCTGATCCATATTTTGTAATGTAATGGGTTATTTTAGTAATCCAGACAGATATAGATAATGCTTGGGTTGCTATGGATTCAACAAAGCTTTACTTGAGCAGTGAATCCAAAAGTAATTTTGTCTGTCAATGTACTTCACTCCTATTTAACTGCAGCTTGTCAGTGGCTGGTGGGAAGGCAGGTGGCTGGATGCACTGACATTAGTCTCACATGACATAACATAGTCAAACTGGGATAAGTGAATATCACACAACCAAATAAAAGCTTTTTTTGTTGTTTTTCTGTAGTTTTTCACTGATGGATTCTGCCTATAAGCAGTGCTTGACTTTTAGAAAAAAGAAACATACATGACATACAGGTTAAAAAAAAACAACATAGTCCATGTGCATTCTGAAATGTAAAATATAATAGACTCAAAGGCTTATTTGTATAAAATTGAAAAAAAAATTTTCACTCACACTTAGAAAATGGGTTCATAGCTAGCAAATTCTTAATTTGTACATGATTTAGAGAGACTTCTAATAAGAAATTGTTAGATGAAAGCCACCTTATCCAGCTACCATACATATCTAGGCACTTGTCTTTCTCAGCTAACTGTTACATGGACAAAACAGTTTGTCTTTGCCCCTGGAGTGTGTGCCTGAAGTTTTGCTCTGTTCCCTCCAGGGTTCTCCTGAAGCTTCCTCTCTGCCCTCCAGATGTTGTTTCTCTGTCTTCTCTAACTCTTCTCTAGTCTGCTGTAGCTTGCAATTATCCTTCGTCTCTTGAAGCAGTCACTGAATAGGTCCTCTGATCATGGTGATTTTCTGGCCCTGGGAACCCACCAATGAAAGAATACAAGAGCCTTCTGTCATGAGCTTACAGTCTTGTGGGAGATCCATAAAAGGCAAGCATTACAATAGAAATATATACATAGTAAAAAGAAAGGACCTACTACCCAAGGAAGATGTTGGGAAAGCGTTCATAGTCATCAATTTGAACCGACATTTTCAAAAAGAAAATTCTCATGTGAACTTTGTGAAGGAGGGCATTTTAAGAAATGGATAAAACATATGCCATGAAGAATGAGGATGTTCAAGGAGCAGTGCTTAACTTAGGACTGCTTAAAGGAAAAGTGAAAACAAGAAAGGGAGGTGAGGATGGTTGTCATGATATTTGTGAAGTCATGAGATCAAGAATGTTCTACTTGCCAAATAAGTTCAAACTTTATAATGGTTTCAAGTTAGGCACAGGGGATGACATGGTCATATTTAAATTTCAGAAAGAAAATTAAATTATCAGGATGCATTATTGAGTTTAGAGGCACAGAGACTAATGTTTGTCACTCAGTTGTGTCTGACTCTGCAACCCCATGGACTGAAGCCCGCCAGGCTCTTCTGTCCATGGCATTTCCCAGGCAAGAATACTGGAGTGGGTTGCCATTGCCCTTTTCCAGGGGATCTTCTCAACTCAGGGATCCAATCTGGGTCTCCCGCATTGCAGATGGATTCTTTACCACCTGAGTCATCAGTGAAGAGGGGGCATTACAATACTGAAGTAAGGGATGAGAGAAGGCTGAGATGTTTAGGAGAGAAGACTGTGTCTGGAGCTTGAAAATGTATGGAGAATGAAAAGAAGGAAGAGTCTAGAAGAGAGATGGCAAATTAAGCCCTGAATTGCATCTTTTCTCACTTTGTACTCACAGTGCTAAACAATCAGAGTAATCATTCTAACTAAACCTGGTTATAGCTCAAGAAAACACTTCTGAAAGCCACCCCCAATCCCCCAATCAATAAGAGGGATAAAATGAGGGGATGTGTATTTGCTACCATTGACATACTGTGAATACTAGATTATCAATTCACTGGGGAATCTCATGGGAGAATATGCTCAATTAAGTAACTCATTATTTGGCCATCCCATTTATTTTCACATCACATATCTTATCTTATTTATTTATGTTCCTCTTGAAATGCAGTATGAAACTCTCATTTTAAATTAATTTTACCCATTTATGACTCTCTAACTAAATTGAGGTTCATTTGAAACCCTATAGGTGTTGTTTACCAACATTAATTTTCTAGTTTCAAACATAATTTGCACATAATTAGCAATTAGTTTATGTTTGCTGAATGGATATCTTAGCCATTTTGACTACCACAAGCCGATATCTACAGAATGATGATACACAAAAACATATTGCTTGTCATTGAAAGGTGAATTGTTTCAAATAAAACAAAATTTGGTGAAACACACACAAAAAAAGGGTAACAAAGAGTTGGATTACTATTAATCAAAGGAAAGTAAATATGTCTGGATTGAAATATTCTTAAATTGAGCTGAGTTGTATATCTGTGAGTCTTTGAAGTTGGGATTTTCTCTCATCTACACCACTAGTTCTAAATTAATATACACTTTCTGGAGTAACAGCCTGAGGTTGTTGGGTCTGTAATTTTCTCTGTGCATGGCAAAAACTTTTAATATTGGTGTCCCTACTCTATTGTGATAAGCTCATTTGCAGTATAATTTTAATTACTCATAGACTCTTCACAGCAAGAATTTCTTAAATTCCTAAAGATTTTGTAATTCTTGTTTTGAGAAAAGTTGTTAAAAGCAGTCATTATTTTACATTTGGGACAAATTCAAATTCTAAAAACATCAATTCAGTAAAAATGTTTTAGCTATGAATTATCCTTCAAAATCCCCCTTCAGAATTGATACAAAAATGTAAAAATAAAACTGTCTCCTCAGTAAACCTGGGATCATGGATATATGCACAGTAACAGGTGGGTACCTCTCCTTTCCCATCATGGTGACTATCTGCTGGTACCCATCTGCCTTATCTTTGTAAACAGCGATACTTTACATTGTAGGGGAATATCGATGTCTGTAAATTTCTTAGAGAGCAAGATTTACTTAGATACCCCAAAGTGACAGTGTAATTCACTTAAAGTGAAACTTCATTTATAGTAAAGCTGAATGAACATTGAGATATCTAAAATGTTTAAATTGTATTTTTGGTTTATGCAGAGCCACTTTTACTGGAGCAGTCTTTGCTTATGAAATAAAATTGAATTCTACTCTATTTCTGTTCAACAGATCACAGTTCTGCCCTAAATAAAATCATTCTGTTTTTCTAAACAGCTGAAGACGGGATATGGCCAGCTTTGTCTGGCTTGCTCCTGATTCACATTTGCCCATGTATGAGCAGCTTCTTCTTCATATATATATTTCAATAGCATTCACATTGTTAAATTCAGAACTACTGAAGATTTCATTGATTGCATTGTCCTTTTGAGAGTGCTAGAAATAACTCTCAGAGGAGAAAAACATGTAGGAAATATCATTGAGTATTTAATGGGTGTCCTTGGGTCCTAGGTTAGTAGGTGCTATTACTGAAAAAAACTCTGTGGTGCAAGAAGTACACTCTTGGAGGCTTATATGGTGAATTCTCATGTAGAACCCACACATAAATGTAATAATATGAAAGAGAAAATGCTTTTATATCAAATCAATATTGTTATACTAAGATGATTGCTAAAGCATTAGCCATGAAACAAGTCAAATGTGCTGGTATTCTAGTTGGGATACATAGTAGCTTTGATGATGTAATGGGTCAGTGAACTATTGGAGAGAATATGGGGAAAGTACAAATAAAATTTACCGAGTTGAGACCAAAACTCATTTAGAAGAAGTTCATTTGCTAAGCTCTAGAGAAGACTTGTGGGATTATAAAGCTTGAGGTAAACTGGCAAGATGATTGGGAAAATGACACAATAACTTCCTCTCATGGAGGCTTTGAGCCAATCTACTTATTTATGAATCCAATTTATCAAATTCATCTCTTAAATTATATAGCTTGCTTTTCCTGAGTAGTTTAAATTGTCTTACAGACATTATCTCATTTGTCCTCATAAAGAGACGGTAAGTTACTATTGAATGATTGCTTCATGGAGTGAGTATGCTAATGAATGGCAATTCAAAGTAAGAATTTTTAATCCTTACTGTATCACCCACTGGTTTTGTGACAATGATAAGTAAGGTAACCTCCACTAGCCTTATTTTCTTTATCTTTACCATGGAGATATATTCAGACTTTTCACTTAATATCATGGGGCATATTGTAAGAAGTCACAACAGTACTCAAGAACATTCTTGGAATTCTTCCAAAGAAAAGACTTGCACTAAATTTCAATAAACTTAAAGCTATACCAAAGCATGTTTTGTAATTGAATTAATCTCTCATTTAAGGGAGCATAGGACTTCCCTGATAGCTCAGTTGATAAAGAATCTGCCTGCAATGTGGGAGACCTGGGTTCGATCCCTGGGTTGGGAAGATCCCCTGGAGAATGAAAAGGCTACCCACTCCAATATTCTGGCCTGGAGAATTCCATGGACTGTATAGTCCACAGGGGTCACAAAGAGTTGGACACAATTGAGTGACTTTCACTTTCAGGGCTTCCCTAGTGGCTCAGATGGTAAAGAATCTGCCTGCAATATGGGAGACCTGGGTTCGATCCTTGGGCTGGGAAGATCCCCTGGAGGGGGGCATGACAACCCACTCCAGCATTCTTGCCTAGAGAATCCCCATAGATAGAGGAGCCTACAGTCCATGGGGTCACAAAGGGTCAGACACCAGTGAGTGACTTAGTATGGCAAAAGGCAGCATATTCTTGTAAATACCAGAATGGCTTTAAATTTAAAATTTAAAAACATTTCTTACACAGAATATCAGTAACCTCAGATATGCAGATGACACCACCCTTATGGCAGAAAGTGAAGAGGAACTAAAAAGCCTGTAGATGAAAGTGAAAGAGAAGAGTGAAAAAGTTGGCTTAAAGCTCAACAGTCAGAAAACTAACATCATGGCATCTGGTCCCATCACTTCATAGGAAATATATGGGGAAACCGTGGAAACAGTGCTTGACTTTATTTTGGGGGGGCTCCAAAATCACTGTAGATGTTGACTCAGTTCAGTTCAGTTGCTCAGTCGTGTCCGACTCTTTGCGACCCCATGAATCTCAGCATGCCAGACCTCCCTGTTCATTACCATCTCCCAGAGTTCACTCAGACTCACNCTATGATATCAATTATATGTAGAATCTAGAAAAGGATACAAACAGGAGTAGACTCACAGACATAGAAACGGAAATTGCGGTTCCCAAGGGGGAAAGGAGGGGAGCGGGATACAGTAGGCGCTTGGGATCAGCAGATACACACTCGTATGTATAAAGCACACAGAAAGCAGGGACCTGCCGGACAGCACAGGGCTCTGTATCCAATGTCTTGTGATGATCTATAATGGAAAAGAATACAAAACAATATATTTACCTCAATCACTGCTGTGCACCAGAAACGAGCGATGCATCATGAACGGATTTTTGGGAAACGGAAACCACCAGCCTGGTTGGCAGCGCGCGTCCCGTCGGCCCTCGCGGCAGGCGAGCCCCTGCGCCAGGCACCCCCAGCCGCGTGGGCGGCGCCCTCCCGCTGCTGACACTCAGGGCTCCTGTCCTCGCCGTCTGTCCCGTGTGACTCTTCCTCCCCTCCAGTAAGGCCTCGCCGGTTGCAGGCTGGGTCAAGCGGTGATGTCAGGCTTGCAGCAGGCTTGGCAGTCAGGAAAGAACCCTCGGGTTTTCAAGGTCCTTCTGTTGAGTGACTTAGTCACAGCCCTGAGTCCGTTGTTCGCCTGCCATCAGCCCCCTCCTCACCCCGATGTTTCAAATGCTGGAACCGCCGCTCGAGTGACAGAGATGAGACGGGGCCGAGATGGCGTTGGTGCGAGGCCTCACTCACCTCCATGCTCTGAGCGACATTTTTTCTTCTCCAGCTTCCTTCGCCACCGTCCAAGGTGCATTCTGCAAAGATACATTATTTTCACAGCCTGAAAAAAAAAAAAAAAAGCAACCCTCAGCCTCTTTATAAAACACAAGGAAAAGCAGCCTTAGGAAGAAAAACTTAAGAACTTGTGCAGCTGACAACGCTGAGAGGCCTGAGGGCCGTAGAGGTGACTGCGGATCAGCCCGCCCCAGCCTGCGAGGCCTTCAGCGCCTGGCCAGCCCTGCACAGAGCCATTGGTGCAAGCCGTGGAGGGGGAGCCAGCTACCCTCTCGGACAGTCCACGTCCTTCCTCCAGCTCGCGCAGCCGCTCAGGTGGGAGTTCAGCGGGGCCTCCAGATGGGACTCCGGGACCCAGGCCCCTTCCGCGGGCCGCCTGTTCCCCTCCCATTGGCGGGTGGAAACCGAGCTGCTCGAGGGCCACCCTGTGCCGTCCCTCGGCCACGTGCTGGGTCAGGTTCAGGGCTGAAGACCGGAGGGGAGAGCAGACGGGCCGGGGAGACCTGGAGCTCTGCCGGTGGGTGACATCCACCAGTGAGGACGGGAAGAGGAGCAGGCCAAGCGCAGGGGACATGGCGCGTCTGGGGGTCGAGGATGGAGACAGCGAGAAGGCTGAGGAGGAGGGCAGGCAGGCGCCAGGGCCAGCTTTGCCGCCAGGTCCCTGGAGACCTGGGAGGCCACCTGGAGGAGGGTGAGGATGAGGGAGGCAGGTAGTGCGGGGGCGGGGTGGACAGGGCAGGAAGCGGCGGTTTGCAGCTCCGACCCACACAGGGGGACCCGGGAGCTCAGGGCATCGAGGCCCACGCCTGGCCCCTGCCCCGGGGAAGACGTGGCGGCACTTCGGCTGCGGGCGAAACCTCTCATGGCTCCCACTGCCTTGGTTCTGAGCGTCTGCTTCCCAGAGGGGCCAGCAGGGTCCACTGGGCAGGAACCTGGGGGCCATATGGAGGGTGTGGACCTAGGAAGCGCAGACCAGAAGGGGCATAGTGGATGCTGGTTGGGAGGGGCTGGAGTCACTGGAGAGAGAGATGGCAGCGGCGTGGAGGAGGTGCTGGGCACCGGCCGAATCCAGCTGCTGGGCTGTGTTGGGGCGGCAGGCGTGAACTTCGAGCCGCGCAGCCAGGCTGGCCCACAGGCAGAGCTTTGCCTCTCAGCCGGGTCCTGGGAGTCCTCCGGGTGGCACAGTCAGGAGCCCTTGTGGTGGTCCAGGTGCAAGAGACGGAGAGGGGCTGGGCCTTGGGTGGGGCAAGACAATGGGCTGTGCAGCACGCTGGCGTGTCTGTCTGTGGGCAGGCCGTGGGCAGAGCTGGCCCATGGGCAGGAGCTCCCAGCAAAGAGGAGACACAGGCGAGAATTCATCAGGAGGGCAGGCTCGATTCAACCTGAGCCCCAGGGAGGGAGGGCATGAAGGGGGCCCCCAGATCCCAGCTGGGGTGACTGGATGGCGCTGCCCCAAGTGTGAGGGAGGGCGGCGGCGGCTCTGGCTCCAGGCATGTGGAGCAGACACGCAGGTGAGTCTGTAGCTCAGGAGAGGCGGCCCGAGGGGTGGCTGTCTGCAAGAGGTGGGCACCCCAGTGGTGCCCAGCGGTGCCCAGAGGATGCCCAGGACAGAAGTGCCCCAGGAAGGAGCCAGGGAGGTTGGGCTTATGCCCTGAGCCTCTGATACCCTTCCATCCGCCAACCTCCCACCCACTCCCTCCCCAGGCCTCCCCATCTGTCTACAGAGCTTCCATGGGAGCCCCTAACCCAGTGGGGGTCTGGTGGGGGCACGGCATCCATCGACAGGTGGGGAAACTGAGGCTCAGGGGGTGGGGGCTCCACCAGGACTTGTGGGGTTTGACTTGGCTACAGAGCTGGACAGCAGGCTTTGGACGCCCTCACCCTGCCGACAGGGTGCCGCACTCTGGCGTGGCTTCTCTGTGCCGGTGATGGGAGCTGGGCACAGTCAGCTGAGGCTGGCCTGGAGATGGAGCTCCCAGGGCGGCAGCCCCTCCTCTCAGGTCCTAAATGCTTCCAGACCCTGCTCTGCGTGGCCTTATCTGTGCCTTTGATCCGTCTCATTCATCCTGAGCCTGTCTCCCCTTGCTGTGTGCCCGCCTGAGCGGGGGGGGCGGGTTATGCACAGCAAGGGTCACAGGTTAGGTCAGCGAGGCTCTGAGTGGAGCTCGGAGCTGGCGAGGGTGACCGTCTCTGTTCCTTGGGTGCAGCTGGAGGCAAGGCTGCCCCCCTAGGATGGAGGGGAAGCCCCGTCCCAACAGCCACACCCCGCACTCATCCAGGTGTGGAGTGTGGGTGGGGGCCCCAGGGTTCTGCTCCTGGAACTCAAGCTCCTCACAAGAGGAGTTTGTTTTGATCACAGGTCTATCTCAGCATCTGGAGAAGTGTCTGGTGTCCACTGAGGCTGAGTGCAGGGTGAGTGAGTGTGTGCCTGGAGGGCTGAGTG
>SJYW01003201.1:42895-63001 GCA_006410735.1 Raphicerus campestris | reverse complement strand
TGGGTGAGGGGCCTGGTGCCATTCTAAGTTTTGAGACATTCCTTTCTTTCATTAACAGACTGCTGATGACTATATAACACCCAGCTAAAGACTAGCAGGGGGGTATTTTTTCTGCCCCCTTCTGATGCCTATGTCAGATGCTTTCTCTATCTTCTTTATACTTTAATAAAACTTTGTTACACAAAAGCTCTGAGCAATCAAGCCTCGTCTCTGGCGCCGGATTAAATTCTTCTCCTCCGGGGGCCAAGAATGCTGGGGTCATAATTCAACAACAACCTTTCATTACTCCCATCTCTTTTAAGAAGGAGGGAGTAGGAGGCTGAATATGTAGTCAAAGACCCTGGGGTCAGTCTCTGCACAGCACACTCCTTATTCCACTTGGGTATCACCAGCTTGTCTTTCCCATATAAGCTACCATTTACAAGGCTCCATCTTATAACTTGTCTCTCCACCACTGCTGTTTGACCCAGGCTTGAGTAGAGAGATAGGCAAGGGTCAATCCATTCTGATTCTGTTAATAACTACATATTCGTTCATTTGGCTTGGACCACTCTCACACTCTTTATATTCACTCTTTCCAGGTGTGTTAATTCTTATGTTATCATTAGAGAAAAATGATTCTTCCCAACTCAAGATCTTTCCTCTACATGAAGGAAACTTTGCTAGCTGTAACACTTCTGGTCTATCTCTTATCTTTAAATATCCCTCTCATAGAGGGGAGGACATAGATTGAGGTATTCAGAGTAATGTGGGCAAACCAAATCCAGAGACTTCTTTTTTCCCTCACTCCAAAGTGCCTGCCTTCAGAAATCATGACATCTTCTCTGTTCTGCTATACTATGGATCTTACAAGGGCAGCAACAACATCTCTTGATGTGGGAAGGTCTGCTCCAGTCTGGTGTTGCCATGGCTGGCTGGCTGGGAGGTCTGTTTCATGCTCCTATACACAAACTCACTTGTCCCAAGATATCATATAAGCCACATTCTCCAGTATCAGTTTCAAGAAGCCAAATATGTCATTACAAGTCTTAGCCCATTGTCTCTGTTCTCCACTGATTCAGAACTCAAGGAGTAAAGCAGACCACTGTGTATCAGACACCTTAGAGCTGAACATAGGTATTTGAGACCATTGTTTTCCATCACCTTTTTAATCTTCCATTTTAGCAATTTCTGGTCCTCCACCAAGGAATCAATATATTGCAAAAGAATCCAACCAGGCTATCCTAAAGGAGATCAGTCCTGGTGTTCATTGGAAGGACTGATGCTGAAGCTGAAACTCCAGTACTTTGGCCACCTCATGCAAAGAGCCGACTCATTGGAAAAGCCCCTGATGCTGGGAGGGATTGGGGGCAGGAAGAGAAAGGGACGACAGAAGATGAGATGGCTGGATGGCATNTGTTCATTGGAAGGACTGATGCTGAAGCTGAAACTCCAGTACTTTGGCCACCTCATGCAAAGAGCTGACTCATTGGAAAAGCCCCTGATGCTGGGAGGGATTGGGGGCAGGAAGAGAAAGGGACGACAGAAGATGAGATGGCTGGATGGCATCACCAACTTGATGGACATGAGTTTGAGTGAACTCCGGGATTTCATGATGGACAGGGAGGCCTGGTGTGCTGCAGTTCATGGGGTCACAAAGAGTTGGACATGACTGAGTGACTGAACCGACCTGAACTGAAAGTCATGCATTAGTTAAATTCACTTTTCTATCATTTCAAAGGGTTAAGTGAAGGAGTTGTGCACTACAGCATGTAGTCAGCCTAACATCTGAAAACAAATCCCTTCTTCTAAAACAAATACATATCTAGTCTAGTCCAGAAGTTCTCAGCTGGCAGGAACAGTCCTGCTCAAGGTAGGATTTTAAAATGAGAAGCATCGTAGTTGTCACAACTAGGTGGCATTTGGTATCAAGGGATAGAGAAGCTAAACATTTTTCATTTTAAAATAATCCTACAATGTAATTACTAAATCATCATCACTCTAGAGAAAAGAAAACTAGGGTATTAGAAGATTCCTTGACCTGCCAAATAACACCTGGTTGGTACTTAGAGAAACTGGGATGAAATTTCAGATTTATCTGATATAGAAACTATCCTATTATTTTCCTAAATTATTTTTTCTTCTTTCTGAAGCACATCTTGCCATTTTTTCAGAGAAGTCTGTGTCTAGAAAACATAACTTGTTGCTTCTTCCCCATGGTGGTCCCACTCCTAGAGTCACATCACAATAATCATTTGGCTAAAAGCACTTTCCTGTATTATTCTCATTGAGACACCAATTTATTGACAATAACTGCCTTATAAATTTTCCCCAGACCTCAAACCCCAAGTGAAGGGTCCTTTTTCCTTTTTATAAATCAATTTAGAGTCTAAGGCATTCACCTGAATAACCCCAGTTCCCAATCCTTCTCTTCACAGTCCTATGCTTTCCCTCTGCTTCATCCCATCCTATATTCCCAAGTATGGCAAGAAAGACTTGCTCTGGCTGTTTCTATGTCTCCTCTCCCAGCGCTCAGCAGAGCATTAAGGAGCTTGTGCTCATTTGCTCTTTTCCAGTTATTTTTGTATCTACCACAATCACACCTGCTCTGGTGATTTCTGGATGCACTGGATGCCTGCCATCTGACAGAAACAGTTGTGCTTATTTGTCTGAGCAGAAGGACTGCATTGTTAATGGCTCAGGACTCCAATTGATGACACTGTTCACAGAAGACAAGGACCAGAGGTCAGTCTGTAGTTTAGCTTCAAAAGCTATTTTTTTTTCCAGAAAAAAAAGCTTATCCTGTGTCAGTTTTTAAGAGAAGGTTCAGGCTGGTACTTCCTTGTTACAGAGAAATAGATTATAAGTTCCTTGAGATTGGAGACCTGTATTTATTAATATTATATGTGTTATCTGTAACTACATATAAGTAATCAGTTACAGAATCATAGAAAATATAATTTCCTGATGCTCAGGGACCTTAATAAAATTTCTGAAGAATAATTCACTAGTAAAGACACAACTTTACTAGCTTTCTGTCCTCCACCCCATCTGTTTCCTTCTATTAGTAAATGATTTCGTGATGCACAGTATACCTAGAGGCTTTGTACTTAATTAAACAATGAGGTTGTGGTGTGTCAGACTCATAACCTCCTTATCCACAGCACTCAGGACCACATCCTAAGCAGAATTTTGGTTTCAATGAAACAACATCAACTGTCATGCTAAATTAATATTGTTAATTAAAAATACATGGGACTTTTAATTTTTCGTACATTTAACTTGCATTAGTTTATAAGCAAAAGCCCTGTAAGCATAAAGAATATTTCTTAGCTTTATATATTTAAACTTAAATGATATTAAAATTAAACTAATTTAAATCAAAACTGGGCACATGTAGTGACCTATCTCCAAGATGATATCGTGTTCTCTCCATTTTGTGCAAACCATTCCCCCACTGGGGGTAGAAGGCCAAGCCCCTAAATTCCCAAACATGAACTCACTGGCCTGTAACTGCTCTCATCAACAGAACATGGCAGAAGTGGCAAGAGTAATAATGTGCGATCTCTGAGGCTGGGTTCTCCAGAGTCTGTAGCTTTCACTTGAATCCCTTGGGACATTTGCAGTCAAAAGCTACCTATCATCTAAGATGTCCAGCTGTTTTGAGACTGCCATAATATGAGGAAGCCTAACTAGCCATGTAAAGGAAAGACATGGAAAAAGAAGTACCTGACAAGCCCCACTTTTTCTAATTCTTGGTCAGGCTTTAGACATGTAAGGATAGAGGCCTTCAGCAGTCTTGGCAACTGTTTGAGTCCAACTGTTTCAGGGGTCCCAAGTGAAAACCACTAAACTCAGTCCATCCTCAGAAGCACAAGAAATAATAATAAAATGCTGTTTTAAGCCACTAAGTTTGGAGTTTGTTACAAAGCATTAAATNAGGATAGAGGCCTTCAGCAGTCTTGGCAACTGTTTGAGTCCAACTGTTTCAGGGGTTCCAAGTGAAAACCACTAAACTCAGTCTATCCTCAGAAGCACAAGAAATAATAATAAAATGCTGTTTTAAGCCACTAAGTTTGGGGTTTGTTACAAAGCATTAAATAAACAGAATTGTGTCCATACATTTTTCTTTTTACGAAAATGTTAATATATGGAGCCAACATGACAGAGTTCCCAAAGGCCAAATCTGGAACATTTGAGCAACAACGTAGTGATAGTAATGGATTCTCATCAGCTAAAATAACTATCCCTGAGTCCATACTGGTATAAATAATTGAATAATTTAATTCATGGGGAAAAAGAGACAATTTTCCTGCCAGCAGTATTCAAATCAATAAATACAGTTAGAATGATAGAAAATCATCACTTGACAAATATCACATATATAATTTTTGCTGATAAGAATCACTGATGGCTGCTAAATCCCATTGGCAAAGAATAACTAGAAACAGGATATCTGTATAGCCNGAATACAGTTAGAATGATAGAAAATCATCACTTGACAAATATCACATATATAATTTTTGCTGATAAGAATCACTGATGGCTGCTAAATCCCATTGGCAAAGAATAACTAGAAACAGGATATCTGTATAGCCTCAAAAAGTGGTGAAGAACCTACCTGCCAGTACAGGTAGACTTAAGAAACACAGGCTCGATCAGAAAGATCCCCTGGAGAAGGACATGGCAACCCACTGCAGTATTTTTGCCTTGAGAATCCTATGGACATAAGAGCCTGGCAGGCTGCAGTCCATAGGGTGGCACATAGTTGGACATGACTGAAGCGACTTAGCATGTAAATTTTCCACAAAATACTTTGTGGAAAAAAGTATTATGAGAAAAAATATCTACTTCACAGTGGAGAAATCTGTCAGATACCACCTTAGCAAACGGATCAAGATCAAACTATAATAAGACATGCTGATATCACGTAACTCCTGATTTTATGCTAATCCTGCTTTTAAAAAAAAGGTATAACCTATTCCTGCTTAAAAAAAAAAAAAAGGTATAACCTTAATCTACTCATGAGAAAAAAATCAGACAAACTCAAACTGGGAAACATAGTGCAAAAGTAAATGATGATCTTAACTGTCAGAGCCCCCAGAGAGAGACTAGAAACCCTCAGATGGAGGGAAAGGAAGGATGCATGAAACAAAATGTAATGTGGAATTCAGGACTATATTTTAAAGCAGTAAAACAAAACAAAAAAGGAATTCATGGAATAACTGGTACAACTTGAGTAAGGTCTGAAGACTCCTAATATTATTATATAAATACTATGTTCCTGGCTTAAATAACTATATGATCACTGTTATCATGTAAGATGTTAACAGCAGGAAAAGCTGGCATACAAAAAGATCCATGTACCACTTTGCAACTTTTTTTAGGTCAAAATTATCTTAAATAGATAGTAAATATCAATAATCACAAAATTATATCAGAGGANAACTATATGATCACTGTTATCATGTAAGATGTTAACAGCAGGAAAAGCTGGCATACAAAAAGATCCATGTACCACTTTGCAACTTTTTTTAGGTCAAAATTATCTTAAATAGATAGTAAATATCAATAATCACAAAATTATATCAGAGGAGGACTGGGTGTGACCTCAAAAGTTGTTTCATTTTATTCTTACAAAAGAGACATTTAAATGGCTATTTTAAAAGACATTTCTTAAAATGAGATTTTTCATATATGTAACGTTTTAATAAATAGTTGGAAAAAAGTTGATCTATGTCAACACTGACAAACACAGTTGTGTGATCTTCTATCCAAAAATATAATTTCATAACTTAATTGCCTATCCTGTGGTCTATGTCATTGCTGCCTTACAGGTTCCAGTACAGAGAGTAAAGCTATGAAAAAAGCTGCCATCTTGCAACTGCAATTGAGCTGTTGACAGTTTTACACAGGTCTTGATTTTGGTTTGCTATGCAAATCATTCTGGAGTTAGACATGGAAGGGAAGAAGGTATAGGTTCTCTAATACCACCTGTGTAAATAATTTTCTTGTTGCACAGCATGGATCCTTGGCTGGCACTTGAATCCTGCAAAGTCCTGCCTAGTAGGTAGAACCAAGAGTTGAAAGATGAGAATGAAACTTGGGGGTTGAAATGGAGTCAGTCAGAAGCCATTGTTTAGTTCCAGCTGGGCTTCCAAAGATTAATAAAAGTAGAGAATGGGGAGGAGACAGTTAACTTACTAGCTTTTCCTGCTTCAGCTCTTTATAATTCAGACTTGGCACACAGTTATTTTTCTTAACATTAGACATAAATATAAGACTATTAATAGGGCCCAAATACTGAAAGCCACCTTAAATATTTTGGATGACTTAATTCTCATGACTAACTGCTTCTCTGACACATTAGTGGGCTTCCCTGATGGCTCAGACAGTAAAGAATCCACCTGCAATGCAAGAAACCCAGGTTCAAACCTTGGGTCATGTGGATCCCCTGGAGAAGAGAACCGCAAACCACTCCAGTACTCTTGCCTGGGAAATCCCATGGACAGAGGAGCCTGGTGGGCTACAGACCATGGGGTCACAAAGAGTTGGACACAACCGAGCGACTAACACCTGACACATTAGTATTGATAATTGGGAACTTTCTTCTGTCTCAAGAAACCAACACTTAACTTTTAATGATCAGGAGATTTTAAGACTTTATACTTTTTTTAATACTCATCTAATTAAGAAGCATCTGTGTTCTTTGAAAGTTAAGGATATTAAATAATATAATCACTACTAGTATACATTTTGCAACTATGTTTTCTTTTTTTATTGAAGTATAGCTGACTTACAAGTGATTAGTTTTAGCTATGTAGCACAATAATTCAGCTTTATATATAAAGCTGGTTCTTTTATAGGTTATTAAAAAATNATAATATAATCACTACTAGTATACATTTTGCAACTATGTTTTCTTTTTTTATTGAAGTATAGCTGACTTACAAGTGATTAGTTTTAGCTATGTAGCACAATAATTCAGCTTTATATATAAAGCTGGTTCTTTTATAGGTTATTAAAAAATTGTACTATACAATAGATTCTTGTTGGTTATCTATTTTATATATAAGATTCCTGCACAAGAAGGAGACAAGGCAGGAAACGGAAGGATACCAGGGAGACCAGAGGACAGAATGATAAGTGGTCCTAAGTGCATGGGAAGTGTAGAACAAGTACCTGGGAAATCAAAAGAAAATGGAGTATATTTAGCCATCCACGGAAAGCCACCTTTCTTACCAAAAGTCAAATGAAGACTCTTTCAGTGTGTTAGTGTTACTGTGTTATGTCCAGCTCTTTGCGACTCCATGGACTACAGGCTGCCAAACTTCTCTGTCCATGGAATTCTACAGGAAAGAATACTGGAGTGGGTTGCAATTCTCTTTTATCTACTTGTCTACACTATAAAATTTGGGATTTTNATTTTAAAGATCATGAAACTGATAAAAGATATGTAATTACACCATTGTCAAACAACTAGTACATGAAAAAAAAAAAAAAGAAAAAAAACCTAGTGCAAGACTGGTGAACCCCATCATCACATTTCCTTCAGAAAAATCATTTTGTTGGACACAGGGATTTTCAACCTGATTTCATTGATATCCTTGCTTTTTTCCAAGGGAAGAAAAAGAGAAATAATAATGAAATCTTACAAATGAAAAGCAAGTCATAGTACAGGTCAACTACTTACTTTGTCTTCAATTTAGAGATGTCTTCCTGCCCTGGATGCAGACCTTCTGTCTGGGACCAGGTTGTGTTTTTTTTTTTTTTTAATAAGAGGTGGGGAAGACAGCTATTAATGGAATTCAGAGATAATTTCTCATTAACCTGTAAATGCTTATCTAGTGACTATTTCTTTCTATAGCAACAAAATCCCAAACAGACCCAACAATTAATGACAACACTTATGGCAAAACTACACTGGATTAGAAATAAAAACCACTGAATTTGAGTAAATCTGTCATATCATATGATAAAAAACAGCCAGTTGAATGCAGTTAGCTATTAAATTGAATTGGCCCTTCTTCCAAAGGAAGAGATCTGCATTGATCAAGTTGACTCAGGTCTGAGGTATTCTTCCTCTTGGGGGAAACTTCCTTGGAAAAAATATCAGTTATATGGAGCTCTGATTTTGCTCTGACTCCGTTTTAACTTGTCTTCTTGGTTCTTTCTTTGAACTAATCCCCTCCTGCTTTCATACTATGACAAAACAATAGTCTTTGAATTTGTATTTTCCTATGGGAATACACATTTGTTTTCTTAAATAGTTCACTATTAGCAAAGGGAGAAAAACTGCTTTACGAATCAATGAGTAAGTCATAGTCCCTCCAAAAAGTATGTCTGTTAGTGATCATGCCATTTAGTTTTCCATTAAACATAATCATTTTAAGGGTAGGAACTATAAATGTTACTTTCTTTTTCTTGTAATTTCAAAAGGTGTCTATGCTATGCTATGCTAAGTCGCTTCAGTCGTGTCTNAAGTATGTCTGTTAGTGATCATGCCATTTAGTTTTCCATTAAACATAATCATTTTAAGGGTAGGAACTATAAATGTTACTTTCTTTTTCTTGTAATTTCAAAAGGTGTCTATGCTATGCTATGCTAAGTTGCTTCAGTCGTGTCCGACTCTGTGCGACCCCATAGATGGTAGCCCACCAGGCTCCGCCGTCCCTGGGACTTTCCAGGCAAGAATACTGGAGTGGGTTGCCATTTCCTTCTCCAATGCGTGAAAGTGAAGTCACTGAGTTGTGTCCAACTCTCAGCGACCCCATGGACTGCAGCCTACCAGGCTCCTCCATCCATGGGATTTTCCAGGCAAAAGTACTAGAGTGGGGTGCCATTGCCTTCTCTATAGAATCCAAAGCAATGAATGAATGGATTCTAAAATATTTAATAATTTCTCACTGAATGGAATAAACATGATAGATTTCATTATTTATTGGCTGACTATAGTTTTTCTCCACAAGACTATTAATTCTAGTATTGTAAATATAACCATGAACACACAACTCATTAAGGATGAGATACAACATCATTAGTTTATTTTTTCGTTCATTAAGTGTGTAAACATTGATTGAATGCCAACTGTGTGTTCAGCTACTCAGGACTTCAGGGCTGTAGATGTTTAAGGGTTTGTTCTCTGCCTAAGAGTGTTGAGGACAAAAGAAGTAATTACAAATTGTAAAACAATGTGATAAGTGAAATAAAAATATAGCACGAACTTCCCAGTGCAACCTCTTACTTTCATGTTTGAAATATATTATATCCCTAAGAGTTTTGACAACAGGAGAAAGGAAACCTAAGTCTAAAATGATGATGTCTTTTAGGGTCATTCATTGCTATGAGCCTTAGAGAGTGATCTATTTTCCTATTTAAACTTCACTTGCAAACTGATTATGACCTAGGGAAAACATGGAAATAAATGAAAGGCATTACTGCTGACAATAATGCAGCATTTTTCTTTGCCAGGAATGGACCATTCATTCTTGTCAACTAGAGTCTCATTCGTCTTCCTAAATTTCCTTATATCAGATGATGAATATTCATCTGTGAAATTTGTGGAATTAATATCTTTCAAAACTACCAATTCACTGCAGTCCATTTCCACTGTGGCTTGGAGACCAATTTGTCACCCAGTTTCGAGTCAAATTCATTCATATAAGCAAGAGATGAAACACTTCACTTAGTCACGACTACTTCATCAAAATAGCTTCCTTCAGGCTCTCAATAGCTAATAAGCATCAAAGAAGAGAGCTGTGTGCAGCTAAAATTCTTTCCTTAAGGCCGCACACTATCTTCCAGCACAGTCAGTGAGAAACAGAAGTGTTACTTCATTCTTTTGATTGAACATGAGAGAGTTATTTATGATATTTCAATGGGAGAGAAGGAGAGTGCTGAAAGGTTATTCTGTCAGGCAATAAGTGAGGGAGGTTTCATGGGAACACTTTGATACCTAGCTCCCAGTGTGAGAAGCACTCTAGGGTCCACGGCATCTAGGTTAGGCTACTTGATTTCAAGCTCATGGGTTGGATGGTGTTTCTATCACACCACCTTTATTTCTACATTATTTGTTCCAGGCTACTTCCTCTGTCAGGGCTTCTGAGGTGGTGGTAAAGAATCAGTGGCAAAGAATCCACCTGCAATGCAGGAGATTTGGGTTCAATCCCTGGGTCTGGAAGATCCCTCCAAGAAGGAAATGGCAACCCATTCCAGTATTCTTGCCTGGAGAACCCCAAGGACAGGAGACTGGTGGGCTGCAGTCCATGAAGCTGCCAAAGACTCGGACCTGCTTAGCACCTAAACAACTCCGCCAGCTCTGCTGGGGGTGGGGGTGTGGCTATTCTTCTATTTTGTAAATTATTTTTAATCCCACAATTTCTGTTCACTCATAGTTTTTTTCATTCAAAATTTTGTATTGAACATGATCCATCATAGTCTTTTCAGCCTGTTTTTCATCACATTCTTTGAGATTCCACTGAACTATGCGCATCATCATGTGTTAACTGACTTAGGTCAATGGCCTTTTCCAGGAGCCAGGAATGCAGAGCCAAATAGTAATACTAGTGGTTGCGTAAGGAATGCCCTTTCAACAGGAGATTTGGAATGACTTTCCTTTACAGAAGCTGTGTGAGTGTCAGTCAAATTCTTGATGTGCTTGTGGTAGAGAAAATGAAATCCTCTTCTCTGTGTTCAATTCCCACACCAACTAAAACTAGGTGTCTGTACCTTCACGACAACAAGGTGAGGTTCTGAGATGTTCAGAAATGATCTAAGTCTAGGAGTTGAAATGGATTAGAGGCTATCCCTGGAAATTTCTTATATTCATCTAAATTTATCATAACCATCCCAACGTTATGGTTCATCAATGTCCCATGACATCTCAACTCAAGGTCCAAATGCTTTTTTTTTCACCTTTGGTCAAAGATTTATCAGCTAACATTCATGAAGGGAAAATGAAGCACAGTTAAGGATGCCAACTCTGTAGTAAAACTGCCTGAGAATGAATCCTGGTTCCAAACTTTCATGATAAATGAGCCTGGCAGAGTTCATTCTCTGAGATTTAGTTTTCTCATACATGAAGTGGGTACAAAAATAGTACCCACCTAATAGGATTTCTTGAGCGTAAAATACAATTCATATAGTTAGAGCTGAAAGGTCACTTTAATTAGTTATTATTATTACTATATGCCAGGCTCCCCACTGCATGCTCTGCTCCCATGATTGCATTTCAATCATCATAACATCTCTACTGGGAAAGTGTTATTGCCTGTCTTTGACACCAGAAGTTGGTTGACCGCAGGCTGGAATTAAAGTTTTCATGGGAACTTCTAGTCCAGTGATTTGCAAGTTTATAAAAGCTTCTTCTCAAAAATCAAGATTAAGTTTGAAAATATGATACCATACCAGGGAGGGAAAGGGAAACAAGTTTTGGAATGAGCAAATGACTTTTTAAAGTTTCAAAATTATACTCCTACTGTGGCATTAACACTTAACAACCTCAGTGCTCTATAACCTCAAAACCCTGTTTGCTGCTGCTGCTGCTGCTAAGTTGCTTCAGTCATGTCTGACCCTGTGCGACCCCATAGACGGCAGCCCACCAGGCTCCCATGTCCCTGGGATTCTCCAGGCAAGAACACTGGAGTGGGTTGCCATTTCCTTCTCCAATGCAGGAAAGTGAAAAGTGAAAGTGAAGTCGCTCAGTCGTATCGGACTCTTAGTGATCCCATGGACTGTAGCCCACCAGGCTCCTCCATCCATGGGATTTTCCAGGCAAGAATACTGGAATGGGATGCCATCACCTTCTCTGCAAAACCCTCTTTAATTTAACATATAAAGAGTAATAGCAATGCATAGGCAGCTACAGTGCAGAAGCTGGGAGTGCAGAAAAAGCATCTGCTTCCCCATAATGTCTCAATGAATCATTATGACAAACAGAAATAAAGCCAATGCATCTCACTGTATAGCTGATGCCGCTTTTCTGCTCACAAGGCACAAGAGTTAATTATTATGAACAGATGTGCTTAGATTGGACAAGAATTTATACTCCATGAAACTCAGCCTGGACTAAAATAACACAATATGGTTGGTATATCTGTATTTCTTGGTGGGTGTTGGAAGGGATGCCCACCATCCCAGAGTGTAGATTTGAATGTCCTTGTGGGCTGGATTTTCCTATTGCCAACCACTTCACAGATATTTCACTCCAGAAGAATCCACTTTATACATTGACACTCATTTCACTCTTAAGATGCCAATGATTGGCTGGCTCTGTTGTTGGCATGGGTATATTTCCCATCTGGGGTGTCAATTTGATTCAGTATTTCACCCCTGTTGCACTACTTCTGGAGTAGGTGATCAGATAAAAAGTATATGGATTCAGTAGCACAAACAAAACACATCTCTTATAATAGTTCAGAATGCATATACATGATCTTTGTATACAAAGTGCAAAGTATGAAAACTCAATTATTACTGTGTGACCCCACAGACGGCAGCCCACCGGGCTCCCCCATCCCTGGGATTCGCCAGGCAAGAACACTGGAATGGGTTACCATTTCCTTCTCCAATGCAGGAAAGTAAAAAGTGAAAATCCATTCATTCAAAAGATACTTGTTTTATCAGTACACTTATCCTGTTCAATAACTATGATGTCATTCCACCATTTAGGGTGAGGCTACTCAAAGATGAATAATTCTACACTGTACAGAATTGAGCCTCTAAGAGAGAGACACAATGCTTTAAACTTCGGTATATGTGAAGTGCTAAAATGAAAAGAATAATTCTCATAAGGCTAATGAAGAAGATAAGAATGATAAAAGCTTCTGTAATTTGAATGTTAAATAGGGGTTGACTGCTTTGTGAAGACCTTATATAACTAACTTCACTTAATTTCATTGCTACTTTATGGCATGGGTACTATTATGGTTATTTTTAAGATGAGAAACCTGAGGGTTAACATATTAATAATTTGTCTAAGGCACAAAACTTGTCTAAAGCTCAAAGTCAGAGAGTCTGGATGAGAGCCCAAATGCATTTTTCTTCGGTGCCCTGGGAAGCAAGAGAAGAGGAAGAATAATTCTGTCTTGGAAGCTAGGAAGGTTTCATAGAAAAAGTGCCACACACTTGGGGCTTTGAGGATAAGTAGGATTTTAACAAGGAAGAAGGCGAAGGGCATTCAAGGTAAATCCAGGTATAGAGAAAAATTAATGAATTTGCTCTAATTTGGACATACTTCCTTTCAGCTCACTTTTGTGAGCATTTCACTTTATTTACATATATATATATATTTCTTCTTCAATTTAGATATGAAAGCATAACCTCAGATATTTATGTATTTACTTAACAATTTCACTTATTCATTTACGGCTGTGCGGCATCTTTGCTGCTGTGTGAACTTTCCTCTAGTTGCAGCAAGTGGGGGCTTTTCATTGCAGGGGCTTCTCTTGTTGCAGAGCACAGGCTCTAGGGCATGTGCGCTTCAGTAGTTGAGGCTCCTGGGTTGGGAACATTCCCTTGGAGATGGAAATGGCAATCCAATCCAGTATTCTTGCCTGGAGAATCCCGTGGTCAGAGGGGCCTGGTGGGCTACAGTTCATGGGGTCACAAAGTCAGACATGACTTAGTGGCTAAACAACAACAACAACAACACTTTCTAATAAACTTGGATGATTCNATGGAAATGGCAATCCAATCCAGTATTCTTGCCTGGAGAATCCCGTGGTCAGAGGGGCCTGGTGGGCTACAGTTCATGGGGTCACAGAGTCAGACATGACTTAGTGGCTAAACAACAACAACAACAACACTTTCCAATAAACTTGGATGATTCTTTTTGGAGAAAAAGAGCACTTTTTTTTTTTTTTTTTTAGTTAAGTATGGTATAGTAGGCTAAAAATCTAACAGCGCTGTGCTATGTAACAAAATACAATGAGACATATAGAAAAAATATTTGATAGAATATATGATGGGCTACAATGTAATATAATTATGATAAGTTTAGACTTTGTGAGATCATGTGCAAAATGTTGATACTATGATAAAAAATAAAATAAAGGAAGAGTCTATATGGGAGCCTAACAGTTAGGAATTATATTCAGCTGCTAGTAACAGAAATCCATTCTGTGGTTTGAATGCGTTAAATCCTCTTCCAATTTCATTCGCTCGTAAAACAAAAGCAGTGATAAGTGATCCAAGGCTGCTAGAACAACTTCCTTGGACTTTTTCTGTCTTTTGGCTCTGTAATCCTTGGTGCATGCCCTCTATCCTCAAGGACCCAATATAACAGCTGTAGCTCCAACAATCACACCCATGAGCTAGGCAAGAGCAAGCTGAGGAACAAGCAGGTTCACTTCTATTTGAGGATATTTCCCAGAAAGCCCATCAGTAATTTTGAACCTTGAAACTTCCTTGAGGAAGCTTTGGAAGCAGTGATATTTTTTAAAGCTGGGAATCCCTAAAAATATAAAAATCTGTTGTTAGGGGAAAAGAGAATAAAAATTAAGCAGGCAGCTAGTCTCCACCATAGTGTGTGATCAAAAATCCAAAGTGTTAAATAAGTTGAAAAAATAGCAGTAAGAGTAATGATGGATTCTTTGTGGTGTCTTACTCTTTATAAAGTGCTTTTGCAGTCTACACAGTATTGAACATGGAGGTAAATAACAGGAATCACCCAGATTAAAGGGGCTTGGGCATGCAGATACTAAGATATAGCAATTGTCATGAGGGATACCTAATAAGTGACTCTTTCTGCTAAGAGCATTATTCAGAGCTCTTCTATATATCAGGCAAAGTGGCAGGAGAAGAGAGATGTATTGTCCTCAGGTGAGAGTTACAGCTGTAGGTAGCAACATACAGCTGTGTTTGTTATCATATGGAAAAGAGAATCAGCAGCTGGCAGAGAACACTGGAGGCAAGAAAAAACCTTTCAGAGAAACCATTCCTAAAACTCTGAACAAGAGCACAGTGAATAAGTGCTCAGAGTAAGAGAAAAACAAGACTGGCACTCCTCTGAAGAGGGAAGCAAGAGCCTTGAAGCTGGACGCCAATGTCACCATACAGGTCATGTGCAGTAAGACAAATGAAACCTAACAGCACCCCCAAGTTCTCAGTATCTTAGTGAGGACAAGCTAGATCTCAGGACCCACTACACGTCCTTCACAGAAATACACTTAAGGTTTTTTAAAATGTGTGTGTGTATTCAAAAAGCCCCAGGTTTTATAATAGTCTATTCTTCATGGGATTATGTATGGATGTGAGAGTTGGACTGTGAAGAAGGCTGAGCACTGAAGAACTGATGCTATTGAATGGTGGTGTTGGAGAAGACTCTTGAGAGTCCCTTGGACTGCAAGGAGATCCAACCAGTCCATTCTAAAGGAGATCAGTTCTGGGTGTTCACTGGAAGGACTGATGCTAAAGTTGAAACTCCAGTACTCTGGCCACCTCATGCGAAGAACTGACTCACTGGAAAAGACTCTGATGCTGGGAGGGATTGGGGGCAAGAGGAGAAGGGGACGACAGAGGATGAGATGGCTGGATGGCATCACTGACTCGATGGATGTGAGTCTGAGTGAACTCTGGGAGTTGGTGATGGAGAGGGAGGCCTGGCGTGCTGCGATTCATGGGGTTGCAAAAAGTCGGACACGACTGAGTGACTGAACTGAATTGAACTGAACATGGGATTATAGAGTATAGAAAGATACCTTGTAGGAGGTATTACACTCTAATTGAGTAAAGAATTTAGGGTCAGAAACAGTAAGACAGATAGGCAACCTCTAGGCAACCTCATTTCAAAATTCTGCTTAATGGGTCTTATTCCTAAGTAGGCTGACATGACACCTTTCCAAATTTGATGCAATTCAACAGGCATAACAACATCCTGGGAGAGAAACTACTCCCATTTTAGAGATGAGCAAACTTAGGGACATGGAGATTAAAAGGTTAAAATCAAGGTTACACCGCTATTAACTATAGAGGCAAAATCCAAATGCTATACTGTTTTCATCAGAAAGGGATAAATGATGTAGTATCAAGGCTTTCCAAAGTTACTGTCACCCAGTGAACATTTCCCTCCTCCTCAACCTCTGCTGCCAGCAGCCTCCTTTTTCCTTGGATGGGGATTAGCTTATAGTAAATGTGTCTGGGATACAACTCCATCTCACATCTCCTACCGTGAATACCAAACTAAGGGCTGGCATAGGAACATAGTGGTAACTGGTTTGAGGACATGACCCCAAATCAAGATATTAAACCTCAACCTGCTGCACTTTTTGAAAAGGAAAAGTTCTTGTTGTCCGGTGGTTATTAAGCCTGAACCAGAGAAGTACTTCTTCATGTCTGGGGACAGTCAGAGAATGTAGCAGAAAACTCATGTCCTGATGATACTGTTTGATTCCTCAAATTCAGACATGCTTGACACAAGATCTAGATTCTAGAGTTTTCAACTACATGAGACAGTAAGTTCCTTTTTTTTTTTTTTCCTTTAAATAATTGACCTGCTGCTGCTGCTGCTAAGTTGCTCCAGTCGTGTCTGACTCTGTGCAACCCCATAGATGGCAGCCCACCAGGCTCCCTCATCCCTGGGATTCTCCAGGCAAGAACACTGGAGTGGGTTACCACTTCCTTCTCCAAAGCGTGAAAAGTGGAAGCGAAGTCGCTCAGTCGTGTCCGACTCTTAGCAACCCCATGGACTGCAGCCCACCAGGCTCCTCCATCTATGGGATTTTCCAGGCAAGAGTACTGGAATGGGATGCCATTGCCTTCTCCTACAATTGACCTAGTTTGTTATATTTTCTGTTGTAGCAATGAAAGCAATTTCACCTAATAAAGTCAGTTTATAAAAGATAAAAAATAGGATGTAACTATATGATGTAATTAATATTGTTTATTTAGGACTGATTTAGGAAATTCTATACAAGATGTGTATAAGAGACAGATTAAACCTCAACCTGCTGCACTTTTTGAAAAGGAAAAGTTCTTGTTGTCCGGTGGTTATTAAGCCTGAACCAGAGAAGTACTTCTTCATGTCTGGGGACAGTCAGAGAATGTAGCAGAAAACTCATGTCCTGATGATACTGTTTGATTCCTCAAATTCAGACATGCTTGACACAAGATCTAGATTCTAGAGTTTTCAACTACATGAGACAGTAAGTTCCTTTTTTTTTTTTTTCCTTTAAATAATTGACCTGCTGCTGCTGCTGCTAAGTTGCTCCAGTCGTGTCTGACTCTGTGCAACCCCATAGATGGCAGCCCACCAGGCTCCCTCATCCCTGGGATTCTCCAGGCAAGAACACTGGAGTGGGTTACCACTTCCTTCTCCAAAGCGTGAAAAGTGGAAGCGAAGTCGCTCAGTCGTGTCCGACTCTTAGCAACCCCATGGACTGCAGCCCACCAGGCTCCTCCATCTATGGGATTTTCCAGGCAAGAGTACTGGAATGGGATGCCATTGCCTTCTCCTACAATTGACCTAGTTTGTTATATTTTCTGTTGTAGCAATGAAAGCAATTTCACCTAATAAAGTCAGTTTATAAAAGATAAAAAATAGGATGTAACTATATGATGTAATTAATATTGATTATTTAGGACTGATTTAGGAAATTCTATACATGTAACCTAGGGCTTCCCTGGTTGTTCAGTGGAAACGAATCCTTCTGCCAATACAGAAGGAGGAGATGTGAGTTTGATCCCTGGGTCAGGAAGATCCCCGGGTCAGGAAGAGCCCCTGGATTAGCAACCCACCCCAGTATTCTTGGCTGGAAAATTCCATGGACAGAGGATCCTAGCAGGCTACAGTTCATGTAGACACAAAGAGTCAGACATGACTGACTGAGTGAGCAGGCACGCACACACACACAATCTAGGATCAATAATTTTTAGAACTCATGTTTTATGAGTTAGTAGAACTATCTTACTCTGAGCAGATTTGGGACTTTTTCCCCTCTGGAGATGTCTGTGCATAAACTATAAAAGTATTTGATTACAAAGGACCTTCTTAGAGTCCTTATATATTTTTGATCTGATATCACTTGATCCTCTAAAATAAACACTCCATAAATACAGTTCATGCACTGTATTTCATAAAGTGCATCTACAAGTAGGCAACTGTAGAAAATATAGTAACAATATACCATGAAAACTGTTTATACGTAGTAGGCTTCTTATACAATTATCAATAAACACTATCCAAACATCTTGCATTCATAAAGATATTCTACTTTATATGTTAAACTACTTGAAGTAACTGCTCACAGATATTTCAGGAAAATAAAAATAGACCAGACAACTACTCTGTAGGACAAAGTGAGTTTATATATATAAAAAATAATGCCTGATCAATATTCTGCAAAGATAAAGAAACAGAAAAAATCATGCTATACAAAATTTTATGTATCAACATCACATGGAAAAAAACTGTCAACTGCATTCAAGGATCAGTGTAACACCCTGAATAAGAATTACATTTGTAAAATATTTCAATTTATACTCTAAATTCTACAAACTTTCCCCCTATGGTTTTACTTTTACTCTTGAAATACAGATTATGCCAGAACCCGCCAAGTCATAAAACTAAAAGCCTTAATTATCCACTGGGAGTAATAAACTTATATAATGTTAACAACACTCAGTGATTATAAATTCTGTTTCTTTAACTGGCTCACTCTCTCTACCTTTCATTTTTCCCACCCAAGTTAAAAAATATACAAATCTGATTGTGTTGTTTCATAGCAGTGAGTCCTTATTTAGACAACAGACTTATGTGAATCTAGATTTTTTCAATATTTTGGGCAAGAAAAGATTGAGGAAAGGGAAATAAGCACTCTAGGAAAAAGGTCACACTATTTTTTTTTTAAGACTGTATCATGTGGTATCTGAGTAGCTCCCTAATCAGGGATCAAACCCATGCCCATACAAAACCTATACAAATTTTTTCGCAGTGGAAAGCCAAAGCCAATGTCTTAACCATTGTATAACCAGAGAATTTCCAGTAATTTCTTCATAATTTTTTTTGACTAAGTGTCAGAGGTTATTTTTACCACAGAAATGAAGATGGTGGCACTGTGCTCAGATAAATCATTCAACCTTCACCATGTCCTATAGCTTCTTAGTCTTAAGGATTCATTTGAACCCACCATTTATGCTAATATTTTTAACACACATGCAACCTATATGAAGACTACTTCTACAAATCTGTGATAATATAGACATCTTTGCTATAACTGACAATATATTTCCACCAGACTTATCTTGCAAAAGTCCTAAATTTAATCCAAATAATAATCTGAGGTGATATAAAATCTATGGAATGTGCACAATATGAAGTTCTTAAAAGTCAAAATAAAAATTTAATAAAGGATTCAAAATTCACAGGAATATATAAAATTCTGAAAATAAGTGTACAATTCAAAAAAATGGCCTAGTAGACATTAAAACATATTACAAAAGTATGAGTATTATAACAGTGGAATTACTATCATGTGGATAGAAATATCAAAGAAAGAAAATAGGGCCCATAAACAGACCCTAATGAGAAATTTTGGTAGGCAGTTTTTAAGATTATAGGATAGCTGGGGATAACTGTCTGGCTAAATGGAAAAAAAAAAAAAATTCAATCTCTTTTTCAACCCTTCCTCCAAATATATTCCAACATATACAATAGCTAAACATTTTAACATAACAGAAAAAGAAAGTATAAATATATATTTTTATAATCTTGTGTAGAGGGACTTTTTCCCACAGACTAAATATGCTTTTATTATAAAAAATGGTTAATGACACAAAAATCCTTTTTCTTATTTAAAAAAAAATACTCTTCAGCTGAAATTGTGTCATCAAAATATTTATCTCCAGATTGTATACAAAACATTTCAAAAGACAAACACTTTTTTCCTTTGAAAGCTAACCAAGTGAAAGCAAACAAAAGGTAGTTGTACAACTAAAAGTATGACTGTTTTATTAATTTATTAGAAGATTTAGGCTACAGAGTGGATAAATAATAATACCTATATTTTAGATGCTTCCCTTTCTTTGTGATAAATTGTCTAATTACCAACTTTTGGAAATCTTTCAACAAATTATTTGAAAAGATTATTCTTGAATGAACTTGTTTTCCTTTTTTTTTTTTTTTTTTTGGTC
>SJYW01003201.1:19465-42767 GCA_006410735.1 Raphicerus campestris | reverse complement strand
TTTTTTTTTTTTTTTTTTTGGTCTCAAAATATTTGCTGATAGATTAGCTGAGATATCTCTTAGCAGGGCTAAATCATTTTCCCATTAGCTCAGGTTATTGATATTGTAAATAAAGTTCAAAGTTATCATTTAATTCTTCATTGCTAATTTTTCATTGTCCTCTAATTTACCTCTTGTTAAGTACTGTACACTTGTCACTTTGAAGAATCTAAATAGCTCAGTCACTTAAGAATTTCCATCATAATCTGTGAGTATCTGCTCAATATTAAGGTTAGTTTTTTGTTTGTTTGTTTGTTTTTTACCTTTCTAGTTATAACAACAAATTTAGAAGCTGGGAAATGAAAGTTGATAGATATGCCACCAGAAAATGTTTAAAAATTAAATACATCAATCCCTGAACCTTGTCCAATAAATTTTTAAAACACACAAAAAATCCTAAACAAAGTTGAAAGCAAGTATCAAGTTGGGAGCATATTTTTTAAATATAGTGCAAATAAAGTTTTGTTATTCATAATATACTAAACAACTTTTTAAAACTGTATGTGTGAATGAAAAAGGTTGCCTGTCATGTCAGCAAACAAAGGATGCTGCAGCCATTAGCCACTACAGCCACCTCCAACAGTGAGCCCTATGGGAAACAGAATGGGAAGGAACAGAATATTGGCCCTAGATTGGTAAAGTAATGTCAAAGGAATCATTTCAATAAGACCAGACTCTTGCATCTTCTCATTTTAAAGTGTTAAATTCCTTAGCATGAGATGCTTGGCTTTATTTAATTAATAGTCATATTTTGATGTTTTCTTTTTCTTTGTGGTGGTTGTTGCAAAATTCCTATATATCCTGGCTCAGAGCTATCTCAGAGTCTGCCTCCCAGGCTTGAGTCCTCTGAAAATCCACCAAATAATGTAACTCTCATCTTTCAGGTTTTGCATCTTTTCAGCTGACATAGGCAAAGATAAAAAGCTAGTATAAAAATAGACAACTAAATGTGAGAGGCAATGTTTACAAACAGTCCATGGGGTCACAAAGAGTTGGGCATAAATGAGTGACTGAACAACAACAAAAGTGCTTACAAAGGAATATAATTGGCTAAGAAAAACCAGCAATGAAAGAAATACAAGTAAAAAAATAAGCTATCACTTGAGAAATGTAATAGTTCCTGCCATAACAGTAAACAAATGATGTCACAGTCATCAGCTACTGCAGTTACCACAAATGGTGAGCTGTTGAACCTTGAGGGAACTCAGGAAGAAAAGAATCTCTGCCATCTAGCAGTCATCAGGCTGCAGCCACTCCCTAGAGAGAGCCCTGAGGAAACACAGGCTGTGAAAACACAAGACACTGGCCCCAGAGAGATGAGATGTGTATCAAACACAAGATTTCAGTGAGCCCAGACTCTTGCATCTTTCCACAGAAAAGCACTAAATTGCTTAACTTGAAATATCTGGTTTTCCTTTAAATAATAATAATCTTTTGATGTTCAAAAGATGATTTTGAATAACCTCCCTTCTGCCCTCTATTGCAAATTTCTATATAACCTGGCTTACCACCCTTATCTCCTCAGAGCATTTCTCTCAGGGTTACTCGAGGTGCTGACTCCTGAGCATGAAGTCCTAAAACTTTCTGCCAAATAAAACATAACCCTCCAATTTTAGTTGTTGGTATTTTTTCAGTCAATACACATCCATTTTGATTGACAAATGCTAAAACTATTGGCTAGACCTAGCATTTGCTAAAGTCATGAGGAATAGGCATAATCCTATGTTTCTATGTTGAGAGAATAAAATGATACAACATTCCTAGAAGCCAACATGGAAATATATAGTGAAATTTTTAAAGATACAAGTTCTTTGACTTGGCACTTCTAGAGGTAAATTCAAGTCAAAAGTGAACAAAGTTGTAGTAAGTGTTGTTCCTGATAAAGGAACACCATCACATCTGTCAGTAATAAGCTGGTTACCACAAAACGGGATCTTCATATAATCAGTGGCTTTGTATCATAACGCATTCAGAAATGTCTATTACTACTAGGCAATATTAGGAAGGAAAAATGCTGGTATGTTTTCATGTATATATGTATAAAAAGATGTTTAGAAGTGTGGTTACTAAATTAAATAGTTCAGGTGACTTTTATGATATTATTTTCTTCAGAATTCTATGAAATAAGGGGACTTCCTTCAATATATAACACTTTTATAGTTTTTATTTTGGAAACCAAGAAAACTGCATAAATGTACAAAACAAGCCAAAAACAGAAGTTGCTTATCTGAAAACTGTAACTTGACAACTATCTGTTAATGTGTGCTAAGAGATAACTTAAGGCTATGATACATCAAATATTCATAGTGATTCTGAATAAAATCTAAAATAGGTCTTCTTAAATGTGGCTTGTGATATCTAATGGTACCCTATCACTTAGAAAGTACCTACACAAGTCCAAAGTAGAGAACTGTTTCTGCTGGATCTCTATTCACAGATGAAATAACCTGGTCTGGAACCTGATCAGGAAACTCAGAGCCAATGAAATGAATCATCATGTACTGTTTGAAAAGGCTCAACCCTTTCCTCCTGGAGATCTTTTCTGCTTGAAGCTCAAATAGAGCAGGGCCATCTCCACTACAGCTAGGTCTGTGTCTTGAGTTTATATGAGTGTGATGTGCACAGTGTTGTAGGATAAGTAGGAGAAACAAGAAGATATCAACTGAACACCTGGAAGGAAGGGGAATGGAGAGCCTCCATATTTTTCCCTATGATGCATCACAAATGTTTATCTAATGAGACAGCAGGGACAGAATGATAAACAGCTTGTATGACAGGAAATCTTGCCCTGTTTGCATCCCTACCTCCCGAAGAATTCTTACCTCCTGTTGACAGGTGATAGCAGTTCTTGTGAGTGAGGGCTAAGGCTTCCTCTGTCATCTAAAAAAGTCCCCAGAGAGGGACATCCTTGCTGGTGAGATTCTGGAATCCTCTGAGTGACAAAGGCACTGAAGCCAAGAATAGTAAATCCTAAAATACATGCTAATCCTACAGTTCACTCTGAGAAGAATTTAACTGATGTTTGTGCAACATAAATCCAGTTGATGCTTAACAGTGTCCAAATTGCACACATAATAGTAAAATCATGTTCAGTGCTATATGACCATTGCTTTTACCTTTCATGAAAATATCTGGATAGTCTCCTAAGAATGGAAGCCTAATAAGATTTTTAGGGACACATTTCACATTTGGCATCTGAGCTTCCCATGTCCACCCCTGAATAAGTAACACTGCAGTTTATCTGTTCTAGATATTTGATATCTAGTCTCATGATTTTTCTATTATGTCTTCAGGAGGTAAGTTATCATCACCTTTGGATTCAGAATGAAGGAAAAATTGATATTGATTCATAGATGCCTCCTATTCCTGACTTGTCAACACACATTCCTGGAAAGTTTAGTGTTTCTTTTATTTTTTGAATGCTTATGGTCACCTTGCACTCCCTGTCTTAGTGAAATCATGTACAAAGCCCTGTACCCATGTCTTCTGAAGTAAAATGCTGACTCAATAGTTATGATATGATCCTCTATACAGAAAACCCTAAAGATGCCACCAGAAAATAACTAGAGCTAATCAATGAATATATAAAATTTGCAGGATACAAAATTAATACACAGATATCCCTTGCATTCCTATACACTAACAATGAAAATTCAGAAAAAGAAATTAAGGAAACAATCACATGCACCATTGCAACTAAAATAATAAAATACTTAAGAATAAATTTACATGAAGAAACAAAAGACCTGTATACAGAATATTATAAAACACTGATGATAGAGATCAAAGATGACACAAATAGATGGAGAAATATACTATGTTTTTGGATTGGAAGAATCAATATAGTGAAAATGAGTATACTACCCAAAGCAATTCATAGATTCAACACAATCTCTATCAAACTACCAATGACATTTTTCACAAAACTAGAACAAATAATTTCACAATTTGTATGGTAACACAAAAGACCCTGAATAGCCAAAGCAACCTTGAGAAAGAAGACTGGAACTAGAGGAATCAACCTTTCTGACTTCAGACTATACTACAAAGCTGCATCATCAAGACAGCATGGAACTGGCACAAAGACAGAAATATAGATCAATGGAACAAAATAGAAAGTTCAGAGATAAATCCATGCACCTATGGACACCTTATCTTTGACAAAGGAGGCAAAAATATACAATGGAGAAAAGACAGTCTCTTCAACAAGTCATGCTGATCAAACTGGTCAACTATATGTAAAAGAATAAAACTAGAACACTTTCTAACACTATACACAAAAATAAACTTGAAATGGATTAAAGACCTAAATGTAAGACCAGAAGCTATAAAACTCTTAGAGGAAAACATAGGCAAAACACTCTCTGACCTAAATTACAGCAAGATCCTCTATGACCCACCTCCTAGAGTAATGGAAATAAAAACAAAATAAACAAGTGAAGCATAATTAAACTTAAACTTTTCCACAATTTAAGAAACCATAAGCAAGGTGAAAAGACAGCCCTGAGAATGGGAGAAAATAATAGCTGATGAAACAACTGACAAAGAACTAATCTCCAAAATATGCAAGCAGCTCATGTAGCTCAATACCAGAAAAACGAACAACCCAATGAGAAAGTGGGCAAAAGGCCTAAACAGACATTTCTTCAAAGAAGGACATACAGATGGCTAACAAGCACATGAATAGATGCTCAATATCACTCATTATCAGAGAAATGCAAATCAAAACCACAATAAGTATCATCTTGTATGGGTAAGAATGGCCATAATCAAAAAGTCTACAAACAATAAATGCTAGAGAGGGTGTGGAAAAAGAGAACCCTCTTACACTGTTGGTGGGAATGCAAACTGGCTCCTTGGAAGAAAAGCTATGATAAACCTAGACAGCATATTAAAAAACAGAGACATTACTTCATCAACAAAGGTCCATATAGGCAAAGCTATGGCTTATCCAGTAGTCATGTATGGATGTGAGAGTTGGACCATAAAAAAGACTGAGTACCGAAGGACTGAAGCTTTTGAACTGTGGTATTGGAGAAGACTCTTGAGAGTGCCTTGGGCTGCAAGGAGATCAAACCAGTCAATCATAAAGGGAATCAGTCCTGAATATTCACTGGAAGAACTGATGCTGAAGCTGAAACGCCAATACTTTGGCCACCTGATGTGAAGAACCAACTCATTGGAAAAGACCCTGATGCTGGAAAAATTGAAGGCAGGAGGAGAAGGGGACAACAGATGATGACATGGTTGGATGCCATCACCAACTCAATGGATATGAGTTTGAGCAAGATCCAGGAGATGGTGAAGGACAGGGAAAGCTGGTGTGCTGCAATCCATAGGGTTGCAAAAAGTCTGAAACAACTGAGCGACTGAACAACAACAACAACAGCCACTATGGAGAACAGTATAGAGATTCCTTCCTTAAAAAACTGGGAATAGTACTGCCACATGACCAAGCAATCCCATTGCTGGGCATAGATTCAGAGGAAACCAGAACTGAAAGAGATACATGTACCCCAGTGCTCACTGCAGCACTATTTACAATAGCTAGGACATGGAAGCAACTTGGATATCCATCAGCAGATGAATGAACAAGGAATTTGTGACACACATACACAGTGGAATATTAGTCAGCTATCAAAAGGAACACATTTGAGTCATTTCTAACTCCAAGTGGATGAACCTGTAGCCTAATATACAGAGTGAAGTAAGTCAGAAAGAGAAAGACAAACACTATATTTTAAAGCAAATATACGGAATTTAGAAAGATGGTATCAACAATTCTACATTCGGGGCAGCAGAGGAGATACAGATGTAAAGAAGAGACTTTTGGACTCAGTGGGAGAAGGCAAAGGTGGGATAATTTGAGAGAATGCAAATCATGTACATTACCATATATAAAATAGATGACCAGTGCAAGTTCAGTACATGAAGCAGAGCACCCAAAGCTGATGCTCAGCAATGACCCAGAGGGACAGGGTGGGGAGGAATGTAGGAAGGGGGTTCAGGATGGGGGGGACACATGTATACCTGTGGCTGATTCATGTATGGCAAAAAACAACACAATGTTGTAAAGTAATTATTCTCCAATTAAAATAATTAATTTATAAAAGAAAGAGTTAAGATTAAGAAATGTAAAGATGTAGAAACAAAGAATAGATATTGGGCTAGGGAACTTGTAACTATTCAAACTACAATTCTGCCATATACCAGGATCACTGAACTCCAGATTTCCTGAAAGATATAAAGGTCTGAAAAATATTCCTGATCTGTTTTATAGGAAGCAGAACCCCTCCAGATAAAAACTGATGGCCACAAGAACATAAACCTTAGACTAATTGAAGTCAGAAAACTGATGCTGCTTGAAACTTCATCTTGATATCAATCAATCCAAGACCCATCCACAAGCTGATCACACCTTGCACCCTGAACACTATAAAGCTCCCCTCTCCCTCTCCAGGGTGGGTCACACGGTCTTGAGAGAATTAGCCCAGTGTGGCCCCATTTGCCTGGCAAAGCAATAAGAGCTGCTCCTTTCTACTTCACCCAAAACTCTGTCTCTGCATTTCTATTTGGCACTGGTGAACAAAGGCCAAGTTTTGACAACATTGGTAGTGTTCTGGGAATTACTTTGCCTGAAGGTGGTCTCTGCTAGGAGGGCTGGAAAAGGAGTCTCTTGTAGGTCTGCTGGGAGCACTAGCAACAAAGGTATTAGTAACAAAAAGTCAACTTAAGCTGTTCTTCCATTAGGAAACTGCATGTGTTGTTAAAATTGAACGAAGGGCTAATCCCCAAATAATCCTGTCTTTCCATGGGAATACACCAATTTGTAAATCTGCTGCAGAACCCTACACTTCAAATTAGTCCTTCAGAGGAAATATAAATAAACAATGAAGGATCCCCAGACCTCTCAGGAAAAACAAGGCTTAAAGGCCAAGATGAACAGAGATAATGCAGATTACAGAAGAGAATTTAAAGCAATCCTATTCTTTAAGATTTGACACTGCATCATTTATTAAAAGGCTGGTACTTGAAAATATTTTTATGTTCTACTAATTACCTATCTACCTACCTATGTACCTACATACCTACATAGCTACCTATCTACCTATGTCTTCCTTATACATTTTGAAAATAGAAACAATAAAAAAATAAGAAAAAATTTTAACTAAANATATATATATATGGCTGGTTTATGTTGATGCTTGGCAGAAATAAACACAATTCGGTAAAGCAGTTATCCTTCAATTTAAAAAATAAATTTAAAAAAGAAAGCATGCGATGGTTTTGTATCATGTCAACTTAGCTAGCTTCCCAGAAACTTGGCTAGTTTTCCCAGAATTCCCTTAGTTTTATATTGCAGGTTGTACTGACACATAAGGNTTCAATTTAAAAAATAAATTTAAAAAAGAAAGCATGTGATGGTTTTGTATCATGTCAACTTAGCTAGCTTCCCAGAAACTTGGCTAGTTTTCCCAGAATTCCCTTAGCTTTATATTGCAGGTTGTACTGACACATAAGGGAGACTTTTAGATTTGAAAGAGGGAGAAGAAGCTATAACCATTCCATAGCTCATATACATTGTCGCTGATCTGCTGACTTGTTTCCTTGGAATGAAGCAGCAGCTAAACTAGAACTGTTCATCCTTCATCTGGGTCAGTTTTTAGGGTCTCACACACTTGTGCCAGGTTGTGTGTTTAACTTTGACAAGAAAACAGTTTCTGCAGGATACCTCAAGGTCAGGACAGACCAGAGTGCCAATTCATCCTCTAAACAGTGCTCATGAGGTCAGGCTACTCATTATTTCTTCCTACTGCATGCCTATCCTGGAAACTTCAAGCTTCAATATCATATACTACCTTACAGAGATAGCTTAACTAGTTTCCATAATTACATAAGCCAAGCCTCTCAATAAATCCACACCTCCTACTGGTTCTGCTTTTTGAATAGATTCCTAACTGGTACTATGAATATCTGGTTGGCATAAGATTTCTGACCTGCAACATGAGAAAAATGATTTCAAATCCAGAATTGCTGTACTCAGTCAAATTGTCATTTCACTTTGAGGAGAAAAATAAAAGCATTTTAGAACACATAAGATAGCAGAAATTTTACCATATCAGGGCTCCCAAAAAACTAAGCCAAGAAAAATTAAGTATAAATGTAAGACACAAGAAGCAGAACTAAATCTAAGTTCAAGTCTTAATTTTATAATCATGTACTAGGTCTAGAAAGTTTCATGGATACATGCTCAAAAAGATAGCATTCACCATCAAATAGACTGTATAATCAAAATCTTGAAAGTACAGTTACGATACACAGTTCCTGTGAAAAATGCATAACATCATTTCTTAAACACATAAACAAAAAAGGAAACTTTAGGAAAAGTAGTCCTAACAAGAGCCGTGACTCATAGACAAACAAAATGTGGTGTGGTTTGACATAATTGATAATATATAAAAGAATTTCTAGAACTATAACAATAAACATACTAGTGAAGAAACTGCAGAAATTTAGAGGTCTAAGAGAATATGAAATCATGTGATTTTTATTTTTAAGTGGAGGATAATTGCTTTACAATGTTATGTTGGTTTCTGCCATACATCAACACAAATCAGCCATAGGTATATGTATGTCCCCTTCCTCCTGAACCTCCCATTCACCCTCCACCCCATCCCATCCCTCTGAATGTGAAAGTCACTCAGTTGTGCCTGACTCTTTGGAACCCCATGTAGCCTGCCAGGTTCCTCTATCCATGGAACTCTCCAGGCAAGAATACTGGAGTGGGTTGCCATTTCTTTCTCCAGGGGATCTTCCCGACCCAGGGATCAAACCCAGGTCTCCTGCATTGCAGGCTGATTCTCTACCATCTGAGCCACCAGAAAAATTTTTATCATTTATAAAATTTTGCCTTTAACCTTTCTTTATTACTATTTCTAAAAATAGATTCATGTCTAATAAAGCATTCTTATTTTTAAAATAGTTGTAAACTCTATAAGGCAAGAATTCTACCTACATTGAAATTACTGCATTTGGATTTTCTAAAATAATGCTTAGCATACAGTGCTTGATATATATGTCTTGAATTAGCTAATTAATTTTTAAAATTTAGGAAGATTTACTTTGCTATTTAGACATCAGTGGTAGATTCTAATTTTTAGGAAATAGACTAAGTATTATTAATGAAAATAAACTTATGACCACTAAGAAAAACACAAATAAGATAATAAGTCCAATTTATTGCTTCTCTAGTAAACAAAACTGCAAAGGTTGTAACACAGTATGAACTTCTATTTTTAAAGTGTCTCTCTGTTTGTCTGTGTGGATATTTGCACATACATTTCTGTAGAGATAAATATCAAGTTCAGTTCAGCTCAGTTGAGTTGCTCAGCTGTGTTCGACTCTTTGCCACCCCCTGGACTGCAGCATGCCAGGCTTCCCTGTCCATCACCAATTCCTAGAGCTTACTCAAACTCTTGTCCATAGAGTTGATGATGTCACCCAACATCTCATCCTCTGTCGTCCCCTTCTCCTCCTGCCTTCAATCTCTCCTAGCATCAAGGTCTTTTCCAATGAGTCAGTTCTTTGCATCAGGTGGCCAAAGAATCGGAGTCCTTTCAGCATCAGTCCTTCCAATGTATATTCAGGACTGATCTCCTTTAGGATGGACTGGTTGGATCTCCTTGCAGCCCAAAGGACTCTCAAGAGTCTTCTCCAACACCATAGTTCAAAAGCATCAATCCTTCGGTGCTCAGTCTTCTATGGCCCAACTCTCACATCCATATAGGACCACTGGAAAAACCATAGCTTTGACTAGACAGACCTTTGCTGATGAAATAATATTTCTGCTTTTTAATATGCTGTCTAGGTTGGTCATAGCTTTTCTTCCAAGGAACAAGTGTCTTTTAATTTTGTGGCTGCAGTCACCATCTGCAGTGATTTTGGAGCCCCTCAAAATAAAGTCTCTCTCTGTTTCCATTGTTCCTCCATCTTTTTGCCAAGAAGTGATGGGACTGGATGCTATGATCTTAGATTATTGAATGTTGAGTTTTAAGTCAACTTTTTCACTCTTCTCTTTCACTTTCATCAAGAGACTCTTTAGTTCTTCTTCTTCTTCTTCTTTGCCATAAAGGTGATATCATCTGCATATGTGAGGTTATTGATATTTTTCCCGGAAATCTTGATTCCAGCTTGTGCTTCTTCCAGCCCAGCATTTCTCATGATGTACTCTGCATATAAGTTAAATAAGCAGGGTGACAATATACAGTCTTGACGTACTCCTTTCCAGATTTGGAACCAGTCTGTTGTTCCATGTCCAGTTCTAACGGTTGCTTCTTGACCTACATACAGATTTCTCAGGAAGCAGGTGAGGTGGTCTGGTATTCCGTCAAGTTACTCCTTAGTTTATTTGAGAAGTGAGATTGTGGTGAGAGGAATGAAGGTTAAAGATTGCATTTATATTATATATTTTTTCATTTTCTTTTTTAATGATCATACCTTCATTGTTTAATATATAGAAGAATAAAGTAAAACTCATCCCTTCTTGCCTTTAAAGACATCCTTCCAGCAATTCTCTTCTCTTTGTCCATCAGGAGCTTCTCTGTCTCCTGAATCATTCCCTTCAGCTGTTATTCCAATAATGGAAAGAAAATAAGTGAACAACCCCCTTCTTCATTCCCTTCATAAAGTTGTTATAAGGTTTATTTAAATTTTATTTTCACCAGTTACTACTATCTCCACTTTCTTTTTTTAGTCCTCCATGCAGCTTGTAGGATCTTAGTTTCCTAAACAGGGATTGAACTTGTACCCTCAGCAGTGAAAGCAGAGTCCTAACCACTGGAACACCAGGGGATTCCCTCCAACTCTCCCTTAAACTCACTGTACTCATACTCTTGCAATCGTCCCCACCCCTCTATGTGACTGTTCCTCAAGATTAACAATGACCTCCACATTGTTACATCTTACGGACAATTCTCCATCCCCTTTTATTTATTCTTTTGGCAAAATTGAGTTCAATCAATAGCTCCTCCTTCTAAAATACTTCTTTCTCTTGTGTCCAAGACTTCACCCTTCCTGGCTTCCTCCTATATTCCTGATCTCTTTTCCTATCTCCTTTCCTGGTTACTCTTCATTTCCCCAACATCTTAGCCTTGGTTCAATCCTTGGACTCTTTCCCAGCTACATGGAATCCCCTGGTGATTTCATCCAGTCTCATGATTTAAATAACAACTATGGGCCTATGACTCCCAAAGTTGTATCTTCAGTCATTCTAGGATAACCTTCTTCTCATAACATGTATCCAATATTTTGCAAATACCTGACAATCCTGCTTTCAAAACATATCTGAATGACCATTTCATACCTCTAAACACAATATCTTGGCCAAAATCATCCTCCTCATTGCTCACATCATTCTAGTATTCTCCTAACTGGATTCTTGCTTGGATCCTTCCACTTACAGTTTACCATCCACTCAACAGACATAAAAGTCAGATCATGAAGTCTTCCACATGATGCCTCAGTGGCTGCCCATTTCATACAGAGTACAAATCAAAGTAAAAGTCTTTCTAAAGCTGTTCGCAATATGTTCTGTCTCCTTCAGCTTTCTGGCCTCCTCACTCCCTTTTCTCCCCCTAGCCTTTCTCCTCAAGCTTCAGTTTTCAGCTGTTCCTGAATGCAACTGGCCCTTTAATCTCTGGACTTTTATATGTTTCAGGTATAAGCATCATTCACTCTGTCCCTTCTGCCAAATCTTTGCTCAAATACCACTTTCTTAGCAAGACCTTCTAAGATCAACATATTTCAAATTAAATGGTTCTCTTCAACTGACTCCTGCATTCATGATCCCTCTTTCCTGATTTGTATTTCTCTACCACTTATCACCATCTGACAGCAGGAAGAGAAGGGGACGACAGAGGATGAGATGGCTGGACGGCATCACTGACTCAATGGACGTGAGTCTGAGTGAACTCCGGGAGTTGGTGGTGGACAGCGAGGGCTGGCGTGCTGCAATTCATGGGGTCGCAAAGAGTCGGACACGACTGAGCGACTGAACTGAACTGAACTGAACCACTTATCACCATCTGACATACATATCATTCTTTTTCTTGTTGTTGTTCCTAATAGATTTATCTTCATGATACATAAGTTTCTGGAATTAAATTGCTGATTATTATATTTCAGCATCTAGAACTGGTGCTCATGATACAGTAGGTATAAATATTTATTAATAACTACATAAATAAGTGAATGAATTACTAAGCCACGAGTATGAACTGAAAATGGGTCCAGAGTCAGTTACTTGAGAGTCAGGAAGGGAAAAGCAAGAGCAGCACTTCCAAAAGAAGCTGAGGGCAGATGGGTTAATGGCCATAATAAACATTAATGGGCTGGCTGTGATGCAGTGCTGGGTGCGGTAATTTCTTTAAAGAGCCAGTGGGAGGGAGGTTTTTATATTGTTTCATGAATTATATGAAAGGTTATAAATTCCAATTGCAAAAAGACTTAACTTCTTTTGTCAGTGATGAGAATCACAATAAAGAACTTCATACCTATTACAGCTACCTCTACTTTGTTCTCTAACCGCCCCACCCCCACCCCCCCACCGCAATATGGTTTCTAGAGCTTCGATGCTTTATCCAGAATATTCACTATTGTCTCAGTCCTCACTGTCCTGGTTGACCTCTACTTTGCTCAATCATTGCAAAACACCTTTCATTTCTTCTTCTTATGCACCTTTGTCCCAACATCTCTTATTTTTGCCATATTCAAATCAATGACCATCATAAGTATGAAGGAATTTTCTTGGCTGGTTTCACTTTTCCTTTTTCCAGAATGTACCTTCTATTACTGTTATCCTCTAATCAATTCTTATAAATTTCCCCTCTCTAGATTTTCAGCCAGTATAAATTACATGATAAGGACAATTTATTGCTTCTATTTCACACAGGATTGGTAAAAAATTTTGAAATTTCACCATCCGAGTGAAATGTCGTAAGGAATAGCAGTTGGATGAATACACACAAACTTACCTGAGAATTCTGGACTGAGTTATATCACTAAAAGGACAGATGCAATAGAGATGGCATACCATACAATTATTATTCAAAGAAAGGAAGGAGAGAAGGAAAGGTTTTAAATTTTCATAAACTTGTGTAAATTACACAGTAACTTGCCCAGGTTAAGTTGTCAATTTTTTCTGACTCAACAATATTGAAATAATCAGTGTGGATACTTAGGCTGAAATAGTTAAATTTTTTCCTCTCTTTTGGCTTAGAAACTTAGGAGTACAGGGACAGGTAAGAAAATGAATCAACTCAAATAGCATTAAATTTATAAATACTAAGTATGAGATTCTTATGTGATTTCCCTTAGCACATAAAATGTACAGGAATAATTTCACTTATGAAACAGATTTTTGAGAAATCATAATCAACCTTTATCTACTCCTATTCATTCCAAAAAGTAGATAAAATACTTTTCATCAAGCACACAGCAGTGAGACACAGTAATGCTCCTGTAAGGAACACTGTTTGTTACTTTATTGCCCAATTGAGAGAATAGATGTAAAAGACTGCATATAATGTCATGTTTTATGATGATAAAAACAATTTCTCAAAAATATAACAAATATATAGAGAAAGTTTAAAGATCACATCTACCATTCACTGGTGCCAAGTCAATTTGGTATACTGAATAGAGAAAAACCCATGATACAATATAGATGATTCAAAGTTTAAAATATCTATAATGTTTATATTTAACAGCCAGTTGAACCCACAAGTTTAAATATTTTTAAAGTGTAATAAGAGTATAACATTGTTTTCAACTAAAAGATGTTTCCTTAAATCTTTCTATAGCTTAATAAAGTAGCTGATAGTTGCACTAAAATTTTTCTACTCTAAAACCTTGCTCTCTGAGATTTCTTGATCTGAAAAGCCTAAATGGAAGCTTTCAATAACACAAAATAAAATCAAGAGCTCTTATAGTTAATAATATATTTATTCATGTTTAAATAAAAACTACAAATTAATTTAGTAAAATTGCTCTAGAATACTGACTGTGCTTAGAAGTTAGGTAAGATTTCCAGGTGGAGCTAGTGGTAAAGAACACCCTGCCAATGCAGGAGACATAAGAGACATAACTTTGATCCCTGGGTTGGGAAGATCCCCTGGAGGAGGGCATGGCAACCCACTCCAGAATTCTTGACTGGAGAATCCTCATGGACTGAGGAGCCTGGAGGGCTAGAGTCCATAGGGTCACACAGAGTTGGACGTGACGAAAGTGACTTAGCACACACACACACACACACACACACACACACAGAAGTTAGGCACTCTGGATTCACTCCAAGAATACGAGAAAAGGAAATGATGTACAATACAAATTTCAATCTCATGTGTTGAGTCATGATGGAACTTGGCTTTAAATATTTAAATTGCCATATTTATGGAATCACCTTTTGGTGATCAGTTTATTCCCTTTTAAATGTATGAGTATTACTTACCTGCAATTTTGGCTTTAAAAGAATTTCAAACATGACCTAGTTGAACTCAGTATGCTTACCTATAAAATATGTGGGCAGGCTGAGGAAAGAGCGGTATGACAGTGAGGTCACCCTAGTAGATATTTTCTGAGATCCCCTCTGACTCTCATTTATAATTCTTCGGAAAAGACAACAAATCTAAACAGGAGTGTGCAAATCCAAGCATTAAAAGAATAATAATAAAACCATTCACCAGGATTTTCTTGGTGGTCCAGTGGTTAAAAATCCATCTTCCAATGCAGGGGACCTGGGCTACATCCCTTTTGGGGGAACTATGATACCACATGCCTCAGTGCAACTGAGCCCGCATGCTCTGGAGCCTGCGTGCCACAAATAGAGAAGCCCGTTCACTGTAACTACAGAGCTGACTCAGCCCAAAGAAGATTTAGTCCAACCAAAATTAAATCAAACAAAAAACTCATTTGCTGGAGAAACCAAAAGGAAAGGCAAAGAAGTAAACATGAGTCAAGTAATCCGCTATATCAATTATAGAAACGAATAAATCTGAAGAAAACAGGTTGACTTGTGGGGGGAGGTTTCCATGGTTTTTGAGGGGTGGAGGAGACTGAGTGAAGCAGATTGCCCTCTGGTGTGAATGGCCTTCACCCTGTAGGTTGAAAGCCTGAATAAAAAAGAAAAAAAAAATGAGTAGGTGGGAACTTCTCTTGTCTGTTTGAGCTATAACATTGCTTCATTCTGGTTCTTCCTGAGGCTCAAGCCAGGTTCACTCAGATGGAAATTTACACCATTGACTCCTCTTGGTCTCCAGTATTACCACTGCAGATTTTGGCACTTTCTAACCTCAAAAATCTTGTGAGTCAATTTCCTATAATCAATCAACCTCTCTTCTCTTTCTCTTTCTCTACTTCTGTCTCTTTCTTTCTCTCTGTCTTTGTATAGAAACCAGATGGAGGCTGAGGGGATAGGAGTCTTACTCTGCATCTGATAGCACCTGTGCGTGCATGTATGCTAGGTCACTTCAGTCACGTCCAACTCTTTGTGACCTTATGGACCATAGCCCAGCAGGCTCCTCTGTCCATGAGGATTCTCCAGTCAAGAATACTGGAGTGGGTTGCCATGCCCTCCTCCAGGGTATCTTCCCTACTCAGAAATCGAACCCAGGTCTCTTATGTCTCTTGTATTGGCAGGCAAGTTCTTTACCACTGGTACCATTTGGGAAGCCTCTGACAACTCTTACTTCTGGTATACATTGCCAACTATGATGATGGTAAGGGAATTAAAGAGGTTCTTCAGAATATCTTCATTTTATCTGACCATATATATGCAGAGTATGTTCTTGTCAAATTTTTCATTTAGTATTCAACTACGTTATTGGCGTTAACCCTGTGTGTATCTCTGCAGTCACTCAATCGTGTCCAGCTCTTTGCAACCCCATGGACTATGACCCACCAGGCTTCTCTGTCCATGGAATTTTTAAGGTATTAATACTGGAGTCACTTGCCATTTCCTCCTCCAGGGGATCTTTCTGACCTAGAAATTGAACCTGTGTCTCCTGCATTGGCAGGCAGATTCTTTACCACTGACCCACCTGAGAAGCCCCAGTGGTTTTAACCAACTGCTAAATATAAGCTGCAGAAAATTATTTAAAATCCTCTCTGGCATCACTGGGTTAGAGTCTATGGAAGCTACATTGTTTTCAGTTGCACTATCTGAAAAGCAAAAGGAATGCCTTTACTACTTCACTCACACTCATGTAGAGCCAGACATCCTGGAATGTGAAGTCAGGTGGGCTTTAGGAAGCATCACTACGAACAAAGCTAGTGGAAGTGATGGAATTCCAGTTGAGCTGTTTCAAATCTTGAAAGATGATACTGTGAAAGTGCTGCACTCAATATGCCAGCAAATTTGGAGAACTGAGAAGTGGCCACAGGACTGGAAAAGGTCAGTTTTCATTCCAATCTCAAAGAAAGGTTAATACCAAAGAATGTTCAAACTACCGCACAATTGCATTCATCTCACATGCTAGTAAAGTGATGCTCAAAATTCTCCAAGCCAGGTTTCAGCAATATGTGAACCATGAACTTCCAGATGTTCAAGCTGGATTTAGAAAAGGCAGAGGAACCAGAGATCAAATTGCCAACATCCGCTGGATCATGGAAAAAGGAAGAGAGTTCCAGAAAAACATCTATTTCTGCTTTATTGATTTTGCCAAAGTCTTTGATTGTGTGGATCATAATAAACTGTAGAAAATTCTGAAAGAGATGAAATACCAGACCACCTGACCTGCCTCTTGAGAAACCTGTAAACAGGTCAGGGAGCAACAGTTAGAACTGGACATGGAACAACAGACTGGTTCCAAATAGGAAAAGGAGTATGTCAAGGCTGTATATTGTCACCCTGCTTATTTAACTTATTGCAGAGTACATCATAAGAAACACTGGGCTGAGGAAACACACAAGCTGGAATTAAGATTGCCAGGAGAAATATCAATAACCTCAGATATGCAGATGATATCACTCTTATGGCAGAAAGTGAAGAGGAGCTAAAGGGCCTCTTGATGAAGGTGAAAGAGGAGAGTGAAAAAGTTGGCTTAAAGCTCAACATTCAGAAAACGAAGATCATGGCATCTGGTCCCATCACTTCATGGGAAATAGATGGGGAAACAATGGAAACAGTGTCAGACTATTTTGGGGGGTTCCAAAATCACTGCTTATAGTGACTGCAGCCATGAAATTAGAAGATGCTTACTCCTTGGAAGGAAAGTTACGGCCAACCTAGACAGCATATTAAAAGCCAGAGACATTACTTTGCCAACAAAAGTCCATCTAGTCAAGGCTATGGTTTTTCCAACAGTCATGTATGGATGTGAGAGTTGGACTATAAAGAAAGCTGAGTGCCAAAGAATTGATGCTTTTGAACTGTGGTGTTGGAGAAGACTCTTGAGAGTCCCTTGGACTGCAAAGAGATCCAACCAGTCCATTCTAAAGTAGATCAGTCCTGGGTGTTCATTGGAAGGACTGATGTTGAAGCTCAAACTCCAATACTTTGGCCACCTGATGTGAAGAGCTGGACTCATGTGAAAAGACCCTGATGCTGAGAAAGACTGAGGGCAAGAGGAGAAGGGGACGACAGAGGATGAGATGGTTGGATGGCATCACCGATACAATGGACATGGGTTTGAGTGGACTCCGGGAGTTGGTGATGGACAGGGAAGCCTGATGTGCTGCGATTCATGAGATTGCAAATAGTCGGACATGACTGAGCCACTGAACTGAACTGAACTGAACTGAAATGAGAGATAATTACCTAGCTTCATAGCTCCATAAATGATGCCCTGTTAACTCACATATCAACATCTCCCATCATGGGATACATCTATTTGGCAGAAAGTCTTATGTAAGTTGGGTAGCAAATTGAGTCACTGAAACGAAGAACATAACACCAGACAATGTTTAAGAAATAGATGAAAGAAAGATAATCTTTATGTATAATAAGAGTCAAGCTGAAGAAAATCAGCAAAAAACTTCCAGTTAAACATAATATACATGACTCAATAAATTTACAAATGATATGACATACATTCTCTTCATCATCTATGAGCTCATGGCTCAAAGGAAAATATTTGAAGCAAATCTGTGAAAAAGTCATTTTCAACACAAATGGATTTTTTCCCCCAAAGAATCGTGATCCACTTACTACAGGAGTTAGTGGCATCTGACTTCTGATGGCCTCGGTTAATAAGCTATACTATGAGTTACTGATACCCATAAAATATGTACTGCACACACAAAAAAAAATTCAAAGGAAGAACTCAGTCCTCAGTGGATGAAAGAGGTCAGGTCATGCAGGACATGGATTTACATAGCTGAATCTAGCTCAGCCAACAGAAGACAAAATATTTTGGGAATCTGGATATTGATGGAAACAAATCAGCCACTGGGAACCTGACCATTTAAAAAAGCATAAGCCTGGAGAGTCTATGAACTAAAGGGATTTCTCTTTCACTAGGGCAAGGTGTTCTCTTTAACACTGATACATTTTTCATCATCTGCTTGGTATTTGTGCTGTGCTTAAAGAATGGGAACATGATACATAGGAAAATTCCCTAGGGAATCTTACAGTGGGAATAGATACAAAGAAAATAAAAGAAGATGAATATCACATATGTACATTAAATGTATTATAGAGAAACGGCAAAAAATCTGTCATTGCAAAACTATTATAAACTAGATAAAACAAAAACATAAATATTTATTCAACTGACACTTCATGTTATTTAGACTATTTCCTTAGGATTTGTTGTTATGGTATTCCTGGCTGTGCTAGTGTTTTAATTGGTACAGACTCTGTTGTTTGGCTATAGTGACTCCAAGGAGGAAATGTGAAGAAGATGGAGAAAATTAGAAGCTCACTTAAGAAATTATACTCAAGACACGTGAACAAATGTCAGCAGTGATAGTAGGAACTGAAGAAAGGGATAAAGGAAATGTCAAAGTAGTGAACTAATAATTAGCTAATATGGGTGTATGTGTATGTATTTGGCTCAGGGGTGAATAGGCTCTGAACGGTGGCTCAGACTGTAAGGAGTCTACCTGCAATGCAGGAGACCTGGAGTTTTGAAACTCTTTCCAGAATAAAAATTAAGATGTCAGCATTATTTAGAATTCCATAACAATAAGAGAAGATAAGCAACAAGTGATCCATTTTCTAGGTATTTAATGGGCACCTAGAATGTGCTGGATACTATGTATAGGGGATACAGAGATGGATAAAACACAGTTTTAACCCACCACTAGGAGACAGATCATCTGTGCTGCATGGCTCAGACAGTAAAGAATCCGCCTGCAAAGCAGGAGACCTGGATTCCACCACTGGGTTGAGAAGAACTGGAGAAGGGAACAGTTATCCACTTCAATATTCTTGCATGGAGAATTCTATGGGCAGAGGAGACTGGCAGGCTTCATCTATGGGGATGAAAGTGAAAGAGGAGAGTGAAAAAGTTGGCTTAAAGCTCAACATTCAGAAAACGAAGATCATGGCATCTGGTACCATCACTTCATGGGAATAGATGGGGAAACAGTGGAAACAGTCTCAGACTTTATTTTGGGGGGCTCCAAAATCACTGCAGATGGTGACTGCAGCCATGAAATTAAAAGACACTTACTCCTTGGAAGGAAGGTTACGACCAAACTAGATACCATATTCAAAAGGAGAGATATTACTTTGCCAACAAAGGTCCGTCTAGTCAAGGCTATGGTTTTTCCAGTGGTCATATATGGATGTGAGAGTTGGACTGTGAACAAAGCTGAGCACTGAAGAATTGATGCTTTTGAACTGTGGTGTTGGAGAAGACTCTTCAGAGTCCCTTGGACTGCAAGGAGATCCAACCAGTCCATCCTAAAGTAGATCAGTCCTGGGTGTTAATTGGAAGGACTGAGGCTGAAGCTGAAACTCCAATACTTTGTTCACTTCATGTGAAGTGTTGACTCATTGGAAGAGACCCTGATGCTGGGAGGGATGGGGGCAGGAGGAGAAGGGGACAACAGAGTATGAGATGGCTGGATGGCATCAGCGACTTGATGGACATGAGTTTGAGTGAACTCTGGGAGTTGGTGATGGACAGGGAGNCATGGGAAATAGATGGGGAAACAATGGAAACAGTGTCAGACTATTTTGGGGGGTTCCAAAATCACTGCTTATAGTGACTGCAGCCATGAAATTAGAAGATGCTTACTCCTTGGAAGGAAAGTTACGGCCAACCTAGACAGCATATTAAAAGCCAGAGACATTACTTTGCCAACAAAAGTCCATCTAGTCAAGGCTATGGTTTTTCCAGCAGTCATGTATGGATGTGAGAGTTGGACTATAAAGAAAGCTGAGTGCCAAAGAATTGATGCTCTTGAACTGTGGTGTTGGAGAAGACTCTTGAGAGTCCCTTGGACTGCAAAGAGATCCAACCAGTCCATTCTAAAGTAGATCAGTCCTGGGTGTTCATTGGAAGGACTGATGTTGAAGCTCAAACTCCAATACTTTGGCCACCTGATGTGAAGAGCTGGACTCATGTGAAAAGACCCTGATGCTGAGAAAGACTGAGGGCAAGAGGAGAAGGGGACGACAGAGGATGAGATGGTTGGATGGCATCACCGATACAATGGACATGGGTTTGAGTGGACTCCGGGAGTTGGTGATGGACAGGGAAGCCTGATGTGCTGCGATTCATGAGATTGCAAATAGTCGGACATGACTGAGCCACTGAACTGAACTGAACTGAACTGAAATGAGAGATAATTACCTAGCTTCATAGCTCCATAAATGATGCCCTGTTAACTCACATATCAACATCTCCCATCATGGGATACATCTATTTGGCAGAAAGTCTTATGTAAGTTGGGTAGCAAATTGAGTCACTGAAACAAAAAACATAACACCAGACAATGTTTAAGAAATAGATGAAAGAAAGATAATCTTTATGTATAATAAGAGTCAAGCTGAAGAAAATCAGCAAAAAACTTCCAGTTAAACATAATATACATGACTCAATAAATTTACAAATGATATGACATACATTCTCTTCATCATCTATGAGCTCATGGCTCAAAGGAAAATATTTGAAGCAAATCTGTGAAAAAGTCATTTTCAACACAAATGGATTTTTTCCCCCAAAGAATCGTGATCCACTTACTACAGGAGTTAGTGGCATCTGACTTCTGATGGCCTCGGTTAATAAGCTATACTATGAGTTACTGATACCCATAAAATATGTACTGCACACACAAAAAAAATTCAAAGGAAGAACTCAGTCCTCAGTGGATGAAAGAGGTCAGGTCATGCAGGACATGGATTTACATAGCTGAATCTAGCTCAGCCAACAGAAGACAAAATATTTTGGGAATCTGGATATTGATGGAAACAAATCAGCCACTGGGAACCTGACCATTTAAAAAAGCATAAGCCTGGAGAGTCTATGAACTAAAGGGATTTCTCTTTCACTAGGGCAAGGTGTTCTCTTTAACACTGATACATTTTTCATCATCTGCTTGGTATTTGTGCTGTGCTTAAAGAATGGGAACATGATACATAGGAAAATTCCCTAGGGAATCTTACAGTGGGAATAGATACAAAGAAAATACAAGAAGATGAATATCACATATGTACATTAAATGTATTATAGAGAAACGGCAAAAAATCTGTCATTGCAAAACTATTATAAACTAGATAAAACAAAAACATAAATATTTATTCAACTGACACTTCATGTTATTTAGACTATTTCCTTAGGATTTGTTGTTATGGTATTCCTGGCTGTGCTAGTGTTTTAATTGGTACAGACTCTGTTGTTTGTCTATAGTGACTCCAAGGAGGAAATGTGAAGAAGATGGAGAAAATTAGAAGCTCACTTAAGAAATTATACTCAAGACACGTGAACAAATGTCAGCAGTGATAGTAGGAACTGAAGAAAGGGATAAAGGAAATGTCAAAGTAGTGAACTAATAATTAGCTAATATGGGTGTATGTGTATGTATTTGGCTCAGGGGTGAATAGGCTCTGAACGGTGGCTCAGACTGTAAGGAGTCTACCTGCAATGCAGGAGACCTGGAGTTTTGAAACTCTTTCCAGAATAAAAATTAAGATGTCAGCATTATTTAGAATTCCATAACAATAAGAGAAGATAAGCAACAAGTGATCAATTTTCTAGGTATTTAATGGGCACCTAGAATGTGCTGGATACTATGTATAGGGGATACAGAGATGGATAAAACACAGTTTTAACCCACCACTAGGAGACAGATCATCTGTGCTGCATGGCTCAGACAGTAAAGAATCCGCCTGCAAAGCAGGAGACCTGGATTCCACCACTGGGTTGAGAAGAACTGGAGAAGGGAACAGTTATCCACTTCAATATTCTTGCATGGAGAATTCTATGGGCAGAGGAGACTGGCAGGCTTCATCTATGGGGATGAAAGTGAAAGAGGAGAGTGAAAAAGTTGGCTTAAAGCTCAACATTCAGAAAACGAAGATCATGGCATCTGGTACCATCACTTCATGGGAATAGATGGGGAAACAGTGGAAACAGTCTCAGACTTTATTTTGGGGGGCTCCAAAATCACTGCAGATGGTGACTACAGCCATGAAATTAAAAGACACTTACTCCTTGGAAGGAAGGTTACGACCAAACTAGGTACCATATTCAAAAGGAGAGATATTACTTTGCCAACAAAGGTCCAGACGTCTAGTCAAGGCTCTAGTTTTTCCAGTGGTCATATATGGATGTGGGAGTTGGACTGTGAACAAAGCTGAGCACCGAAGAATTGATGCTTTTGAACTTTGGTGTTGGAGAAGACTCTTGAGAGTCCCTTGGACTGCAAGGAGATCCAACCAGTCCATCCTAAAGTAGATCAGTCCTGGGTGTTNTTGGACTGTGAACAAAGCTGAGCACTGAAGAATTGATGCTTTTGAACTGTGGTGTTGGAGAAGACTCTTCAGAGTCCCTTGGACTGCAAGGAGATCCAACCAGTCCATCCTAAAGTAGATCAGTCCTGGGTGTTAATTGGAAGGACTGAGGCTGAAGCTGAAACTCCAATACTTTGTTCACTTCATGTGAAGTGTTGACTCATTGGAAGAGACCCTGATGCTGGGAGGGATGGGGGCAGGAGGAGAAGGGGACAACAGAGTATGAGATGGCTGGATGGCATCAGCGACTTGATGGACATGAGTTTGAGTGAACTCTGGGAGTTGGTGATGGACAGGGAGGCCTCA
>SJYW01003201.1:0-10675 GCA_006410735.1 Raphicerus campestris | reverse complement strand
GTCCAAGGGACTCTCAAGAGTCTTCTCCAACACCACAGGTGAAAAAGCATCAATTCTTCGGCACTCAGCTTTCTTCACAGTCCAACTCTCACATCCATACATGACCACTGGAAAAACCATAGCCTTGACTAGATGGACATTTGTTGGCAAAGTAATGTCTCTGCTTTTGAATATGCTATCTAGTTTGGTCATAATTTTCCTTCCAAGGAGTAAGCATCTTCTAATTTCATGGCTGCAGTCACCATCTGCAGGGATTTTAGAGCCCCCAAAAATAAAGTCTGACACTGTTTCCACTGTTTCCCCATCTATTTCCCATGAAGTGATGGGACCAGATGCCATGATCTTAGTTTTCTGAATGTTGACCTTTAAGCCAACCTTTTCACTCTCCTGTCTCACTTTCATCTAGAGGCTTTTTAGCTCCTCTTCACTTTCTGCCATAAGGGTGGTGTCATCTGCATATCTGAGGTTATTGATATTTCTCCCGGCAATCTTGATTCCAGCTTGTGCTTCTTCCAGCCCAGCGTTTCTCATGATGTACTCCGCATGTAAGTTAAATAAGCAGGGTGACAATATACAGCCTTAGCGTACTCCTTTTCCTATTTGGAACCAGTCTGTTGTTCTATGGATGTTTAGGGGTCTAAAATACGTCCTCTTCAGGTAGCTATAAGTTCATAAGAGTTAATAAGAGACTGTTGGCAGAGCACCCAATACATGAAAGCTGAACTGAAACAAAGTAGGAAGCAGATTTTACAGTCCTGTTAGAGGACTTAGCCACTTTGACTATTTAAAACAGCACCTGTGAGATTTTGCTTTCAATTAAGCCACTTTCATGGGACCAGAGTCGGTTTAGCCATTTTCCTAAACTGATCTGAAAAGAATCAACACAATCTGCTTTAGAAACCTTGCCCCTTTTCTTCTAACACATATGTAGCAAGAACAACTTTTCCTCTAGCCCTTCCCCTTCCATGGTTTTGTTTTAATGTCCCCCCCAAATTAGACACAAATTGATTGGCAGGCAACAATTCTAACTGTGGTAGTATCCTTGGAAACCACAGAAAACTGGCTATTTTAGGCTAATTTGTTATTGTGATTTTCATGACAACAGCCAAGGGTATATTTTAACTACTGTTTTTACTCTAATGCAATTAGAAAATAAAAGATGTTTAAAGCCAAACAGCCCTTAGACTCTCTAAGGCTGTTTCTGTGTTTTTATATGCCTCCGTGGTGAGCATACGAGAAGCCAGAAGCTGAAGCCAATGCAGACGCCTCTTGCCTTTCTGGGTTTAGCTACAAGCAGGATATCTAGATTATTTGGTGAGAGCAAGGTGATTTACGGCCAATACTGTTTCCAAATCCTATGTGGGAGGTTCAGGGCCATGGATCCAGACCTGCCCTGGCCAAGTCATCTTTCTCCCGAGGGTGTGTATGACTGAAAGGAAACCATTTCCTCTGGAGGTGTAAGTTTGGAGTCACTATCAAATTCTTCCAGGCAAAAAATATGCAAGTGTTGCCAAATACCAGCTGAAACCCACCCTTCTCAGTCTAAGATTGCAGCACTGCCTGGCTTGGAGGGATGGACTCCATAGCTTCTCAGTGTTCATACTAATTCATCAGCATGAGGAAGAGGGATTAATAGCCACAAGTCTCGTTAATCATTGTCCACATTTCCACTCAGCCAGAGGGAAAACTGGGGGGAAAAGAAAAGGAATATAGTTATCCTTTTACATGATGTTGTGAATATACTATATCATGGGGCTTCTCAGGCGGCGTTAGTGGTAAAGAAGCCAGCTGCCAATGCCGGTAGATGTCAGGGACTCGGCTTCAATCCCTGGGTCAGGAAGATCCCCTGGAGAAGGAGATACTGCACTTCAGTATTTTGCCTGGAGAATCCCACGGGCAGAGGAGCCTCGTGGTCAGCGGTCCATAGGGTTGCACAGAGTCAGACACGACTGAAGGGACTCAGCACTCATACACACATACATCATTGCTTCCCAGCTGGTAAATCTCAACATAAGTTGAAGGCAGGGTCCTTCCATCTATAAGTTCCAGAAAAGAGACATTCCCTTCACCAACCCCTAGCATAGGAAATATAGACACATTTCTTAACCCTGGTCTGCCCACAGCTCTCGCCTGTGAACCTGAATCTCTAGGGTAGGATGTAAAACGCACAGGGTCAGTTGGAGATGAGTCGCCTAGACTTCCATATGTAGTTGAAAGTCAAATAGCAAAGCAGCAATTACCCTTTTCAGCAGAGCTCAATGGTGCATGGTCTGTGACCGCCGCTCCAGTGATATTTTCAGCTGTGGTGACGTGGCTCCAGGGGTGAATGCCGTTAGCATAACTTGCTAAGCAGTGATTCCTGCAGGGGATGGGTGTAGGTCTCTGCCTCCATGACTTCCCAGCCCTGCTTCTCCAACCTGAAAAGAGAAGGAATAAAAGGTAGGGAGGGTGAGGAAAAGAACAGCTAATTTTTGTCATAAGCATTTTATACTATGGATATTTAAAAGTTTATGGATACAGCTTTAACAAAATTAACACTTAGTGATCAAAAAGGCTTTGGGAGACAGAAACGAGGGAGCCGGTTTATTTTATACAAACTGTTCACTCACTCCTAAATGTATCCCACAAAATCCTATAAAAAGGACCGGAAGGAACTCCCCTCATCGAGTATTCAAGAAATGGGAGGAGAGAAAACCAGCATTGCTATCATATATTCTTAACGTTGCTGGTAGGAGACGCTGATTTTGAAATTGACCACTTGACTTTCAATAGCGCTGGAGGATGCTTGGCTGGTATAACTGTTTAGGAAGGCGTAATTGCCTGAGGGGAAAGGTGTGCATGGCTGAAATAAACAGCAGTGGGGTAAAACGATGATGACCGTGGTCTGAATCACAGGAATATATGGCTATTGCTGATTGATAATGGTGTTCTGTGTGGCAGGAAAGGATAGGCAGGCAGCCGGCTGACATTCTGCTTGAGATTCATAACCTTCAAAATTCTGTGTCCATCAGAAGCAATACCTGAGCCACCAACATAGAACCCCTTTACACTCGAGTTACTTGCCAGATTCAGACCTCTAAGAGAAGGCTAGATATCCAGGAGGGAGGATTATATAATAACATAATAGGTAGCTACCTTGAATCTTCCTCCTTGCCTTCCTCAAAGGGTCTTATAGCCATTAGCCATGCTAAGTGGGCACTGAGTAAAGAGTTTCACCCAGATAAGGAGGTTGTGGGAAGTTCAATTTAAATCAAAGCTTATCCCTAGGGACCCAGAGTATCATCGTGATTCACAGGAACTAATGAGGGCTTTACAGAAGGCAGGTATTAAATAGACTGTGACTTGAGTGTACCTCAAAGTAGTCCCTGGAGAAGGCGATGGATGGCACCCCACTCCAGTACTCTTGCTTGGAAAATCCCATGGACGGAGGAGCCTGGTAGGCTGCAGTCCATGGGGTCGCTAAGAGTCGGACACGATTGAGCGACTTCCCTTTCACTTTTCACTTTTATGCATTGGAGAAGGAAATGGCAACCCACTCCAGTGTTTGTGCCTGGAGAATCCCAGGGACAGGAGAGCCTGGTGGGCTGCCATCTATGGGGTCACACAGAGTTGGACACACTGAAGCAACTTAGCAGCAGCAGCAGCAGCAAAGTAGTCCCAGCTGGGTTTTCATCTACATCATGTGTGTTTCCTTGGTTCCCAAGTATATTTTAAACTAGTTATTGTCAGCAACTGGCATAATCACAGTTGTAATCTGACCCATGGAGGAAGGTTTATTTTGGTAGGAAGATGAATGAAAGTTTCTAGAACTCCATTTCTGTATGAAAACACTAAACCCAAATATAATGACATCCCTGGGGAAACCTCAGAAATATGTGCCACCAAAAAGATTTTAGAGAGTTGATTCTTCTCATGGAGTCATCTGACTCACCAATTGGGTTGATACAAAAGACAGATGAGTCCATAAGGGTGACAAGCAATACTCTTATATTTAAGTAGATGAGACTCATCTTACAACTGGTTTACTAGATACGGTCTGCTTACCAGAAGAAATATTCTATAGTAGCCAGCATGCTGCTATTAATCTAATCAATCATTTAGTCTTACCCCCAAAAGAAGTGACACCAGGATCCATTGCTTTTATCTAGCAGAAAGACCCAAACAACTTTACCCTTCAGGCTTAAAATCATTTCGATATTATGTGTCTATTTTACAATTGCACTTTCAGGGACCATGATCTTTGTACCATCCCAGAAAACATCATGCTGGTTCATCATGTGAATGAGACTAGGAAGATAAAAATAGCAACTACAGCAAATGCCCTGGAAACTCTTGCACAATAGTTCTGAGAAAATACACTCCTTACAAACACAGAATGCTTTTACTTTCTGGGGGTGCAGTGATGTGGGGCAAGCCAGGATATTCTTTCTTAGGAGAAACGGTCCTAAATCTTGCATTCCCTATCATCACTAAAAAGGAGGTAAAGTGGACCTGTGGGTTTTATAAGCAAATATACCATATTTAGTTGTGCTTTTCCAGCCTATCTGCCAGGTTATTAAAAACATTCAGTGCTGAGTAAGTGCAAGAGCAAGAGGAAGCTTCCAGCTGATCCAAATTGCAATGCGAGCAGCCTTGCTACTTGGCTCACAGCTCAGCTGAACCCAGGCCACCTTGAATCCGTGGTAGACAGGGATGCTTTCTGGGGTCTGCGACAACCCTGATGGGAAAAGCACAATTCTTGGGATTTTATGAATAAAAATCCCCTATGTGCTTTACAAAGTATTACGTGGAAAAATACTCTTGCCTGAGATTATGCTCTGGTTGACATTTAAACAGGTAGATGTCCTGGACTGTGCCTTATCTATAGTCTCTGGGGTGTGAAGTCAGACTCACACACCAGCACACACCTTCATCAGATGGAGAAGGTGTGTGCAGGACTGGACCCACGCAGTTCCTAAAGCATGAGAAAGTCCAATGAGCAGATGTCTCATATCCACAGCATGGCTTCTCTAGGCACACAACCATCCCTCCATCAACCCACATGTTTGATCTCATGGGGAGTCTCTTATGACTAGAGCAACTATAATTTATCATATAAACAGGGACACATTTGAGCTAAAAAAACAGGCCAGGGCAACAGGCCTGAAACGGGACCATTCTAGTCAAATGATATTTTGCATTGTCACCCTACCCTAGTCATTTTTAATGGGGAGTAATCTTGCCCTCCCACAAGAACACTTGGCAATGTTCAGCTACACTTTTGGTTGCCATGACTCGGGGGAAGGTGTGCCGTGGGCGTCTAGTGAGCAGAACGCAGGGATGCTGCTAGGCACCCTNTTGTCACAGAGCACAGGTTTTAGGTGCCCTGCATTATACATCAAAACTTTTAAAGAGAACCCTTGATTAAAAGTACAGATTGCCAGCCATAAAATAAATCAGGGGGTTGTAATGTACACATAGGGAATGTAACAGCTTTGTATGGTGATGGATGATAACCGATCTCTTTGCTGAGATCATTTCACAATGAATAATGAATAAAATTAATGAATAAAAATATCAAAACACTATGTTGTACATGAGACAAATATAATATTGTATGTTTATTATAACTCAATTTTAAAAACATAACAAGATCCTCTGAACCTGTCTCTTATACACATCTATAANATAATGAATAAAATTAATGAATAAAAATATCAAAACACTATGTTGTACATGAGACAAATATAATATTGTATGTTTATTATAACTCAATTTTAAAAACATAACAAGATCCTCTGAACAAAAAGAAAACATACAGGTTCCACCTAAACTATTGTAGAAGAAGTCTATGCCTCTCATGGTGATAAAAACCAATTTAAGGAAGAACAAAAAGATTTGATAGAAGATTAGAGATCTGCCTCCCTTGATCCCAATAAACATTGTTTGTGAGAACAAACCAAAAGAGAATGCAGGTACTTCATGGGAGTCAAGAATATCTAAGGCAGCACAATTTTGATCTCCAGTACTTACTCTGTATCCATTATAGTGTCATAGATGTCAAGTCTCTCTGCTATGATAGAGTATACCCACAAACTTCTGAATGAGAGGAAAGCACTATCCTAAAGAAAAATACTGCTAAGTCCATTAAACTAGCTTTAAAGCAGTCACTGTGAATAGCAAAACAAGAATCAGACCACAGTATCCACAGACAACTCACTCCCCTTCTAACATGCCCACATTCTTACTCATTCTAGTTTTAGTAATGATATTCTACCCTATGAAGGGTAGACACATCAAAGTATGCTGGAATATTTAGGTTTCTTCCTCTTATACTTTCATTTTCCATAGAAGCTGAGCTATCACTTCTTCTTTTCTATACAATTATTTTTATATTTATTTATTTGGCTGCACTGCATCTTAGCTGTGACCTGCGGGATCTTTAGTTGCAGCATGTGGGATCTAGTTCCTTGAGCAGGGATTGAACCCAGGCCCCCTACATTAGGAGGGCAAAGTCTTAGCCACTGGACCATCAGGGAAGTCCCTATCATCTCTTGTTAATTCAGATCAAGCACAAGAAGCTGTGTAGAGAGAATACACAGTCTTTCCTTGAAGGATGACACAGTTAGGACAAAGGAATCTGAATGTCCATTTCCTTGAAGACTGTATAAATATTAAATGACAGCTGTAATTCTATTTGCCCTTCTATATTTTGTTTTCCTGTTTTTGAGTAAAGAAGTATTCTCACTGCAAATCAGTTAATCAGCAATATAAACACAGTGAGATAAAACAAGGAGTTTTTTTACTTCTGTTTTGGATGGCATAATTGCTTAGAAATCATAAAAAGCCTTCTTCATGAAAAACAAACAAACAAACAAAAAAATTGGGTAAAATATATCTGTTCTAAATAGATCACAGAGTTGGCCGAGAGGAAAGGAACCGGTAAAGCACAAGCAAAGTAAAAGCTCAGGATGCAAGGTACATAAGAGAGACAAACTTTATCATCAAGGTTTCTACAAAATCTTGGAGATTTAAGTTTCCACTTTCATGACTTTAAGGCCTGTTGTGGAGAATTTCATAACGCACTCCATGCCAGAAGTGATGAGCACAAAGGCTGGCCCTCAGTGTAGGATAGACTGGAAAGAGACATGCCAAGTAACACATTTTGCCACGGCCACTACATGTCTACAATTTAATCTGAGATGGTGAGGGGATCAAATTCTTTTGTGAGAATTTATAATCTCAAACTGGCCTTTCCAGGACTTTATGGTCCGAATTCATACTCCAATGGTAAGTGCTTCCAGATTGCTGGGCTTCCGTGGGACAGAAGGGTGTAAAAGCCTCCTGACCAGCATGTTACAGCAGTGGAGGAAGGGGCTGAGTATCTCCTAATTCCTTACTTTGATTCTCCTGACTTAATGCAGGAGGCTCCTTGGCTCCTTGGTTCCTTCCCCTTCTGACTGTAGTCTTAAATCCACAACCTCTCTGGTTCTACATCTGCAGAAAAAACCTCCAGGCTCCTACACGAATAGGAAAAGGTAGGAGCCTGACTCTGCCGGGTGAGGGGCAAGGTGTGGTGAATGCCCATGGCTGACTCTTTAGTCAGACTCTCAAAAGCTCCTGAGTTTGCCCCCACCCCCAACTCATACACGTGCATGCACACACACACACACACACACACACACATACATCCACACACAGCCTTGCACTTTCTTCTACACTTCCTTCTGTAGAAGGTGGTGCTGTTTTGGAGTTGTTCAGGCCAGAAGACCTTATTACTCTTCAACCCTCCATCCCCATACACACTTAGGTATAACCCTGCTCTGCAAATTACTGGGTTGGCCAAAAAGTTTGTTCAGATTTTTCCATAAGATGTTACCCCATATTATACTTGTATCTCCATCCACTTTCCACATCATATGACTGAGGTTATAGATGACTCCTAAATTTACTTGAAGGTGAGCTTATTGTGCTTCTTGTTCTCTGGAAACAATTTTATAAAAGGAATCTCACTGAAGTTTACTTTTTTGTTACTCTTTCACATTTTTCTTGCTGGTTTTAAAGTAATTTTAGAGAAAAGAATAGAGTAGAAATATCTTTGCTCTACTATCTTAAAACTTGAGATCCATCCTACTGATTTAGAAATGCAAATTTTCAAACAAGCCAATACTAGGAATTCTCTGATGTTTAGGTCTAACTTGGGGAAAACTCAGAAAGAATGCTGAGCCTGAAGAATTGATGCTTACGAACTGTGGTGCTGGAGAAGAACCTTAAGAGTTCCTTGGACAGCAAGGAGATCAAAACAGTCAATCCTACAGTAATTCAACCCTGAATATTCATTGGATGGACTGACCGATGCTGAAACTGAAGCTCCGATAATTTGGTCATCTGATGTGAAGAGTCAACTCACTGGAAAAGACCCTGATTCTGGGAAAGATTGAGGGCAGAAGGAGAAGGAGTCAACAGAGGATGAGATGTTTGGATGGGCATCACTGAATCAATGGAAATAAGTTTGAGCAAACTCCAGGAGATAGTGAAGGGCAGGGATGCCTGGCAGGCTGTGGTCCATGGAGTCACAAAGAGTTAGACACAACTTAGTGACTGAACAACAACAGGTATCTTGTCTACTTTGAAGCACTATCTGGACTCCAACTAGAATCCATTGAAAACACTTCTAAGATAGATACAATAATTTGCTCCTATAGGGTAACTTTCTACATAATTTAAGATCATCATCTCTGCAGAATTCACTAAGTGATTTTGCAATGGAAACAAACCATAATTATCTCTAGTATCACACAGCATCAAAGTCTAGGTCACCATATAGCTACGCTGGGTACTGCACAAAGGTACCATTTTATTTTTGGCTGTACACCATGGCATAAGGAATCTTAGTTCCCCAACTAGGGATCAAACCCACACTGTGTTGGAAACACAGAGTGTTAACTACTGGACAGTCACAGAAGTCCCAAAGAGACCATTTTTAAAATACTTCATTTATGTAGATTTTGCTGATCTAAATATTTAATAANAATTTTAGTTCCCCAGCTAGGGATCAAACCCACTGTGTTGGAAGCACAGAGTGTTAACTACTGGCAGTCACAGAAGTCCCAAAGAGACCATTTTTAAAATACTTCATTTATGTAGATTTTGCTGATCTAAATATTTAATAACAACTCCGCAGCAGAAAGCAAGTACAAGCCTTGGAATAACAAGATATTATTATAACAATTTTCTGACATATGGAAACAAAATGTTATTAAGTAGTAGTTCCTTCCTATAATTCACAGCCACTGTATAGCCTCTGAAAAGTCCTAAATCTAACCACCTTGCACATCAAATTTACATCTGGAAATGTTCTGACAAGGACATCATTTCCAAGGTGTAACTATTAGGGACTGAATTCTAACCCAAGCTTGAGCACTTTTCCTTCAACAAGATATCACACTGGCCCATTACATTGGTGACTTTATACTGATTGGACATAATGAGCAAGAAGAAACAACTCTAGACTCACTGGCAAGACATTTTCATGTCAGAGAGTTAGAAATAAATTTGAGAAAGTTCATGAGACTCCCACGGACTGTAGCTGCCAGGATCCTCTGTCCATGGAATTCTCCAGGCAAGAATACTGGAACGGGTTGCCATGCCCTCCTCTAAGGGATCTTTCTGACCTGAGGACTGAATCCAGGCATCCTGCATTGCCAGCAAATTCTTTACCATCTGAGCCACCAAAGANTCTGTCCACGGAATTCTCCAGGCAAGAATACTGGAATGGGTTGCCATGCTCTCCTCCAAGGGATCTTTCTGACCTGAGGACTGAATCCAGGCATCCTGCATTGCAGGCAAATTCTTTACCATCTGAGCCACCAAAGAAGCCCTGAGAAAGTTCAGGGGCTTTCAACTCCAGTGAAAGTCTGAAGGTCCAGCCACACGAGGCATACTGAGAACCCCTTCTAAGGGAAAGATACCTTATTATATATGGCCCCTCCTACAACTGAAATAGAGATACAACATCTAGCATATTGTGGATATTCAGATTTTGGAGGCAACACAGTCCTCATCTGGGTGTGTTACTCCAGCCCATTTGCCAAGGGATCTGACAAGCTGCTAGTTCTGAGTGGGGCCTAGGAAAGAAAAACAAACAAACAAACTCTGTAACAGGTTCAGATGCTGGGAGAGCTGCTCTGCTACTTGGGCCACAGGATCAGCAGACCCAGTGGTGCCTGAAGTGTCAGTGGCAGGCACAGAGGCCCTCTGGGGTGCATGGGAGGTTCCTATATGTGAATTGCTGTTTAGGTCCTTCTGATGGTGGAGTACAGCCCTGCCATCCTCTGTAAANTGGTGCCTGAAGTGTCAGTGGCAGGCACAGAGGCCCTCTGGGGTGCATGGGAGGTTCCTATATGTGAATTGCTGTTTAGGTCCTTCTGATGGTGGAGTACAGCCCTGCCATCCTCTGTAAAGGGCTTCTCTCCATTTGAGAAACAGCTTTTGGCCAGCTACTGGGCCTTCATAGAGGCTGCATGCTTAACCAGAGACCCTGAGCTGCCCATCATGAACTGGATATTATCTGAGCTATCAAAGCACAGGTAGGGCATGCACAGCAGCACCCCATCATCACATGGACATGGTATATATGTGATCAAACCCAAGGAGGACCTGAAAGCACAGTATGTTAATGAAGAAGTGGCCCAAC
>SJYW01003199.1:0-21259 GCA_006410735.1 Raphicerus campestris | reverse complement strand
TCATGCGAAGAGTTGACTCACTGGAAAAGATCCTGATGCTGGGAAGGACTGGGGGCAGAAGGAGAAGGGGACGATAGAGGATGAGATGGCTGGATGGCATCACTGACTTGATAGACATGAGTTTGAGTGAACTCCGGGTGTTCGTGATGGACAGGGAGGCCTGGCGTGCTGTGATTCATGGGGTTGCGAAGAGTCAGACATGACTGAGTGACTGTACTGAACTGAANGACTGGGGGCAGAAGGAGAAGGGGACGATAGAGGATGAGATGGCTGGATGGCATCACTGACTTGATAGACATGAGTTTGAGTGAACTCCGGGTGTTCGTGATGGACAGGGAGGCCTGGCGTGCTGTGATTCATGGGGTTGCGAAGAGTCAGACATGACTGAGTGACTGTACTGAACTGAAGTATTTTCAAAAATTATAAAAGATAACAATGAAACTTTTTTAAAGTTTAGGGGAATAAATGGCCTTTCAAAATCAATGAATCTAAATAAAAATAAAGAAGTTAAAAATAATAATAGGAAAAATCAAGACAAATAGAAATCTGAGATAGTATAAATAAGTTCAAAAGCATTCGTGTGGAAAATAAAAATGGACTAAACTCATCATTAAAATTCAAAGACTGTGTATGTGGATTTTATAAATATAAATCAAGCCATTTGATATAATAGACAAAGATGGAAAAGAAATAAAACAAGTAATAAATAAATAATGTCATAGAGAAGAACATTATGCATTAATGAACATGAATTCACAAGAGCTACATTTTTCAACCCAAATTAAAAAAAAATAATATTGAGGGAAAGAGCTTATTAATTATAGTACAGTATAATACTGAGGCATTACTAGTACTGGTGATGCTTTATATTTGGTGGTTATATGTGTTGGTTGTATATTCTACTTGTCTTTTGTAATATAAAATATTATTTACACCCCCCAAATTGCCTTTAAAGCACAAGTTACAGACATATCACCTCTCTAAGCAAGTCAATATAGTAAAGTGGCAGGATATAAAATCAACATCCAGAAATCCCTTGCATTCCTATACACTAATAATGAGAAAACAGAAAAAGAAATTAAGGAAACAATTCCATTCACCATTGCAATGAAAAGAATAAAGTACTTAGGAGTATACCTACCTAAAGAAACTAAAGACCTATATATCAAAAACTATAAAACACTGATGAAAGAAATCAAAGAGGACACTAATAGATGGAGAAATATTCCATGTTCATGGATCAGAAGAATCAATATAGTGAAAATGAGTATACTACCCCAAGCAATTTATAGATTCAATGCAATCCCCATGAAGCTACCAACAGTATTTTTCACAGAACTAGAACAAATAATCTCAAGATTTGTATGGAAATACAAAAAACTGCGAATAGCAAAAGCAATCTTGAGAAAGAAGAATGGAACTGGAGGAATCAACTTGCCTGACTTCAAGCTTTACTACAAAGCCAGTCATTAAGACAGTATGGTACTGGCACAAAGACAGAAATATAGATCAATGGGACAAAATAGAAAGCCCTGAGATAAACCCTCACACATACAAAGGAGGCAAGAACATACAATGGAGTAAAGACAGTCTCTTTAACAGGTGGTGCTGGGAAAACTTGTCAACCACTTGTAAAAGAATGAAACTAGAACACTTTCTAACACCATACACAAAAATAAACTCAAAATGGATTAAAGATCTAAACGTAAGACCAGAAACTATAAAACTCCTAGAGGAGAACATAGGCAAAACACTCTCCGACATACATCACAGCAGGATCCTCTATGATCCACCTCCCAGTATACTGGAAATAAAAGCGAAAATAAACAAATGGGATCTAATTAAAATTAAAAGCTTCTGCACAACAAAGGAAACTATAAGTAAGGTGAAAAGACAGCCTTCTGAATGGGAGAAAACAATAGCAAATGAAGCAACTGACAAACAACTAATCTCAAAGATATACAAGCAACTTATGCAGCTCAACTCCAGAAAAATAAACGATCCAATCAAAAAATGGGCCAAAGAACTAAACAGGCATTTCTCCAAAGAAGACATACGGATGGCTAACAAACACATGAAAAGATGCTCAACATCACTCATTATCAGAGAAATGCAAATCAAGACCACAATGAGGTACCACTTCACACCAGTCAGAATGGCTGCGATCCAAAAATCTACAAGCAATAAGTGCTGGAGAGGATGTGGAGAAAAGGGAACCCTCTTACACTGTTGGTGGGAATGCAAACTAGTACAGCCATTATGGAAAACAGTGTGGAGATTCCTTAAAGAATTGCAAATAGAACTGCCTTATGACCCAGCAATCCCACTGCTGGGCATACACACCGAGGAAACCCGAATTGAAAGAGACACATGTACCCCAATGTTCATTGCAGCATTATTTATAATCGCCAGAACATGGAAACAACCCAGATGTCCATCAGCAGATGAATGGATAAGAAAGCTTTGGTACATATACACAATGGAGTATTACTCAGCCCTTAAAAAGAATAAGTTTGACTCAGTTCTAATGAGATGGATGAAACTGGAGCCGTTTATACAGAGTGAAGTAAGCCAGAAAGAAAAACATCAATACAGTATACTGACACATATATATGGAATTTAGACAGATAGTAATGATGATCCTGTAAGTGAGACAATATAAGAGACACAGAGGTATAGGACGGACTTTTGGCTTCCGAGGGAGAGGGAGAGGGTGGGATGATCTGGGAGAATGGCACTGAAACATGTATACTATCATATAAGAAATGAAGCACCAGTCTATGTTCAATACAGGATACAGGATGCTTGGGGCTGGCGTACGGGCTGAGCCTGGGAGATGGGATGGGAAGGGAGGTGGGAGGGGGCTTCAGCATTGGGAGATCATGTACACCTGTGGCTGATTCATGTCAACGTATGGCAAAACGAATACAGTACTGTAAAATAGAAAAAAGTATTAAATTAAAAAAAAATGCTGCCAGTTTTACTAAATCGAAGTCACATCTCCTTTGCTAGACATTAGAAGTCATTAACATTTTCAAGATTAAAAGACAAGTAGGTAGTAAAACATATTTGGGGTTATATAAACTAGAGATGTGAACAACCAGTAATGGTAACTCCAAACAGGATGCACAGGACTGCCGTCCCACAAAGTAAGGGCAAGAGGCGTAGGCGCTCACATACACAATTGTGGGGTGTTGCTGTAACTGGCAGCAATTTCTATGTTAATATACAACAGATTTTTCTTATATTTCTTTCAGTGATATTCTTTGTTTTCCCAGATTTACTGATATATAACATGTAAGTCTAAGGTGCATAATATGATGATTTAACACCCAAATATATTGCCAAATATTTATAGTAAGATTAGTTGACACATCCTATACCTCACATAACTGCCACATTGTCTTTGTTATGGTGAGAAGGTACAAAATCAACTTCTACAGCAACTTTCAAGCACATGGTTTACTGTAGTCACTATGCTGTACGTTAGATCCTCAGAAATCATTCACCTTATAACTGGAAGTTTGCACCCTGTGACCAACATTTCCTTCACCTTCGGTTCCCTGGCAACCACCGTTCTACTCAAAGATATTCTTAAGTAAGGTAAATTATGGTTCTAGACCTGACTTCCCCTTTCCTCAAAGTGTTAACTGGTAACTAAGAAGAATTATTTCAATTGCAAAAATTTCAGAGTATTGGCAATATCTGAGGTATTGTTTTAAATACTGATGTTCAAAGTGTTCTCAGCTCTCCTGGTCAGCAGATCCTGCTACTCATTTCCACTCCTGATTTTCTGGAAGAGGATTTTTCTGGAGTCTGCAAAGAATCAAAGAGAAAATTCCTGATGTATTTTTCTGATATATAGGGTTGGATTTTCCCTCCAAGACATATAGCAAGTGTCTGCTTAGAAAAATTCAACAAGAATTATTATTTTAGGAAGTCCCATTTATTTTAGAACATCCCTCTCTATATGTGTGGGAAAGCAATATTTTGCTTTTTTTACAAATGGGTGATTTATTTTTAAGGGCTGTTGGATTAAGGATCATTCTCATGAGAATCTTAAACACTGGGGACTAAGTTGAACATACAGTATTGAGCTTTCCAGTTGAGACCATTTAATTTTTTTTTCCAAGTCTGTCCATTAGGAACTTTGCACTCCTTTACTTCCAAGAGTTTGGGGGCCACCTGTTCCAACATGTAGCTAATCTTGGATTTTGAAAACTTGGCTCTGCATCCTGGATTTTCCACTTACTCTAAATCTCAGTTTCTCCCCTAATGCAATAAAGCTAATGAGACCAGACATCGCTGCCTCGCTGTTGCTGAAAGGGCGAGTGTGGAACGCACATACGTGTATACGCCTTTTTACTGTGGAGGGTATTGCCATGAAAGGATTATCAGAATTATTCCTGTTAGAAGACATCTCCAAATCTGGGTGCCCCTCTTTCTTCTTTCCCTGAATCTGTTCTCACTGTCACCTACCTGAACGACTCTTGGGGTCTTACACAGCCAGGATCCTCAATTTGAACTCCGTTCCCATCATGAGAAAGATTCACATGCCTCAGTTTATTAACATGATTAACTTCCTGCCTCATTTTATTAATGTTGCCAAAATCTTGGCACTGCTTCTGAATAGAAATATGGAGACAGGGTTTTGGAGAAAAGACACAGAGTAACTTTATTTCTTTGCCAGGTAAAGAAGGAACATAGAAGGCTAGCACTTCAAGAACTGTGCCTTCCTCTCAGGGAAGCAGGGAGAGGTTTTATAGTCAGGGCTCATGGTCTGGAGCAGGTGAAAAGGATCAGAGTGGTGAAACTCTTGCATTCTACCTTTCTTCTGCAAAATCTATGGTCAAGCCAGCATCAGGTGGCTCAGTAACAGTCTGGTGCCTCTGAGGTTATCTGCCTGTGACCTTTCTGTTTTGAAACACAAGACTGTTACAAGGGAGCTTAGGGGGAGAAGAACATCAGGTGCAGAGTATAATTCATATGGAGTCAGAGAGTAATTAGCTTTGTGAAAGACTTGTCTACCTACAAGTGTTTGTTAATAGCAACAGCCAAATAAAACTCATTTTAGTGAGCTCTTTTCATGTTCTTGAGCTCAACTGCTGAGTGATTCTACAGAATTCAAATCCTTTCTCCTCCAGGCATTAGATGCCTGGCAGGGACTCTAGCTGAACAAGGAAAAGTTGTTATAAATTCATATTTTATTGCCTCCTCTTCTTATATTTGGTAATCTCCAGTGGTAGGCTGTATGCCACGTGAGAATAAAGTATTTAAAAAAATAAAAATAAAAATAAAGAACTCTCAGAGACATTCTGCCTGTGCCCAAAGCCTAGCTTTGCTACCCATTAATCTAGTGAATGTGGGCAAGTTCCTGAACCTCTTAGATACTTTGGGGTTTGTGGGATTAAGGATTCTATCATATGTTAAATTATATAATCCATGCTTATTGAAGCACTCAAGATATTTGAATCTGTTATCTGAATAACTACCAAGTCGGCAGACACTGTAGTAGTTGCAATTTGATTGGCCAGATCCTCACTGTACTTAATGAGTAATCTACACTGAACCTGCTAGTGGTGACCAGCATTACTCACCATGCTTCACCCTCGTCAGCTGTCCCACTGCATCTTGATCACTGCCTGAGGTTGCACCAAGAGTCAGAGCTTGCCAAGAGGGAATTATTGCTCTCAATCTGAATAGGAATGAGGTCCACAGTTCCCTTCCATTGGCCATATTCGGGTTTCTCAAAGTGGTCTTTAGATGTGTATAAGAGACAGGAACATAGAAGGCTAGCACTTCAAGAACTGTGCCTTCCTCTCAGGGAAGCAGGGAGAGGTTTTATAGTCAGGGCTCATGGTCTGGAGCAGGTGAAAAGGATCAGAGTGGTGAAACTCTTGCATTCTACCTTTCTTCTGCAAAATCTATGGTCAAGCCAGCATCAGGTGGCTCAGTAACAGTCTGGTGCCTCTGAGGTTATCTGCCTGTGACCTTTCTGTTTTGAAACACAAGACTGTTACAAGGGAGCTTAGGGGGAGAAGAACATCAGGTGCAGAGTATAATTCATATGGAGTCAGAGAGTAATTAGCTTTGTGAAAGACTTGTCTACCTACAAGTGTTTGTTAATAGCAACAGCCAAATAAAACTCATTTTAGTGAGCTCTTTTCATGTTCTTGAGCTCAACTGCTGAGTGATTCTACAGAATTCAAATCCTTTCTCCTCCAGGCATTAGATGCCTGGCAGGGACTCTAGCTGAACAAGGAAAAGTTGTTATAAATTCATATTTTATTGCCTCCTCTTCTTATATTTGGTAATCTCCAGTGGTAGGCTGTATGCCACGTGAGAATAAAGTATTTAAAAAAATAAAAATAAAAATAAAGAACTCTCAGAGACATTCTGCCTGTGCCCAAAGCCTAGCTTTGCTACCCATTAATCTAGTGAATGTGGGCAAGTTCCTGAACCTCTTAGATACTTTGGGGTTTGTGGGATTAAGGATTCTATCATATGTTAAATTATATAATCCATGCTTATTGAAGCACTCAAGATATTTGAATCTGTTATCTGAATAACTACCAAGTCGGCAGACACTGTAGTAGTTGCAATTTGATTGGCCAGATCCTCACTGTACTTAATGAGTAATCTACACTGAACCTGCTAGTGGTGACCAGCATTACTCACCATGCTTCACCCTCGTCAGCTGTCCCACTGCATCTTGATCACTGCCTGAGGTTGCACCAAGAGTCAGAGCTTGCCAAGAGGGAATTATTGCTCTCAATCTGAATAGGAATGAGGTCCACAGTTCCCTTCCATTGGCCATATTCGGGTTTCTCAAAGTGGTCTTTTGTTTGAATGTCTCTTTTAAATCTCAGTTAATTCTACTTCTCTTTCATAAGCTCCAAACTTTCCATCTTCATATCTATTGCCTTAATTCATACCTTTGCTCCTTTAGCTCAGGATCACAAGAATAACTTCCTAATTGACCTCNAAGAACTGTGCCTTCCTCTCAGGGAAGCAGGGAGAGGTTTTATAGTCAGGGCTCATGGTCTGGAGCAGGTGAAAAGGATCAGAGTGGTGAAACTCTTGCATTCTACCTTTCTTCTGCAAAATCTATGGTCAAGCCAGCATCAGGTGGCTCAGTAACAGTCTGGTGCCTCTGAGGTTATCTGCCTGTGACCTTTCTGTTTTGAAACACAAGACTGTTACAAGGGAGCTTAGGGGGAGAAGAACATCAGGTGCAGAGTATAATTCATATGGAGTCAGAGAGTAATTAGCTTTGTGAAAGACTTGTCTACCTACAAGTGTTTGTTAATAGCAACAGCCAAATAAAACTCATTTTAGTGAGCTCTTTTCATGTTCTTGAGCTCAACTGCTGAGTGATTCTACAGAATTCAAATCCTTTCTCCTCCAGGCATTAGATGCCTGGCAGGGACTCTAGCTGAACAAGGAAAAGTTGTTATAAATTCATATTTTATTGCCTCCTCTTCTTATATTTGGTAATCTCCAGTGGTAGGCTGTATGCCACGTGAGAATAAAGTATTTAAAAAAATAAAAATAAAAATAAAGAACTCTCAGAGACATTCTGCCTGTGCCCAAAGCCTAGCTTTGCTACCCATTAATCTAGTGAATGTGGGCAAGTTCCTGAACCTCTTAGATACTTTGGGGTTTGTGGGATTAAGGATTCTATCATATGTTAAATTATATAATCCATGCTTATTGAAGCACTCAAGATATTTGAATCTGTTATCTGAATAACTACCAAGTCGGCAGACACTGTAGTAGTTGCAATTTGATTGGCCAGATCCTCACTGTACTTAATGAGTAATCTACACTGAACCTGCTAGTGGTGACCAGCATTACTCACCATGCTTCACCCTCGTCAGCTGTCCCACTGCATCTTGATCACTGCCTGAGGTTGCACCAAGAGTCAGAGCTTGCCAAGAGGGAATTATTGCTCTCAATCTGAATAGGAATGAGGTCCACAGTTCCCTTCCATTGGCCATATTCGGGTTTCTCAAAGTGGTCTTTTGTTTGAATGTCTCTTTTAAATCTCAGTTAATTCTACTTCTCTTTCATAAGCTCCAAACTTTCCATCTTCATATCTATTGCCTTAATTCATACCTTTGCTCCTTTAGCTCAGGATCACAAGAATAACTTCCTAATTGACCTCCCATCAGCTACTCTCTTCTTCCATAAATCCTATCTTTCTTAAAGACACTTCTGGTGATGCATTTTCTCTCACTGAGTTCGTTCCATGACTCTCCATTCTTTCAGGATAAAGTTCAAACTCCTTGGCTCAGCACACAAGACACTTCACAATTTGCCCACTAGACCCTGAGGATCTAGCAGTGAAGAAGAAGAAAAACTTTTGGCCCATAAGTAGTGGACGGTCTGTTAGGGGAGACAGATTAAATACTACTAAAATTATTAATTAAAACTTTGAGGATATGTTAAAGAGTATACAGATAGGTACAGGATAATCTACCTAGTCATGAAAATGATTAGAATATTAGAGCTAGGTGAAAACTTAAATATCATCTTAACTCCCTCATTTAATTTACCACATGAGTGATTCAAGGAACAAAGGCCAAAGCCCAGTAGACATTATTACCAGCGCTTTATGCTTCTGGAAGACTACATTGACTCCTTAGAGTATTAATTATTGCTATCTCTATTTTTCTTTTTTTACATTTGAATGTTATTTCAGATGTAAAATTGGTATTTTTGCTCTATTTTTTAAAAGAATTCTTATATTTTATACATTTTGAAATATTTATGGATGATATGATATAATATCTAGGAACTGATTGCAAATAATCAAGGATGGGGAATGGAAAGGGATACAGAAACAAGACTGGTTATGAGTTAAGCATTATGGAAGCTGAGTGACAGTTACATGGCGATTCATTATGGAAGCCTTTTGCTTTTGCTTGTGGAAAATTTTTCACAATGAAAAGTAAAAAACAAACAAAAAAGAGTATGAGTATCCTTTGGTAAAAGTTCTCTGAGTTCCATACCAGTTCCCGGGATTCTTCCCAGGAGACATCACCCTGTATGTCTTTCAGTGAGTCTACAGAGAGCTCTACAGACTCCCTTGAAAAGGAGGCCATGTCTGCTCTGCTGGATTCATGTCCAAGAGGCTAAAATGACAAGAGGATGAAAGAGGAATCCCAAAGATGATGTTGGTCCTCGCTTGCTGCCAGACTATCTTGTTAGTGCCAGCACCTAAGCAGTACTTGGCTAATCAGTACTTGTGGCCGGTGGGGAGGCCCTTCTCCAGCAGGCATTCTGGTTCTAGTACTACCTCTGTTGCCTACTATCTGTGACCTTGAGCAAGTTACTGAACGTCTCTGTGCCTCTGTTTTCTCAACTATAAAATGGGAATATGAGTATCATTTCTTGGGTGAGGATTATGTGCTTATGCCTGGCATAAAGTAAGTGCTAAATAAATGCCAGCTGGCACTAACATTATTGCCTGAGCTTACCAATAATTGGAGTGAGAGTAAGAGCAGCCGTGAAAATGCAGCTTACCACCCTGTCCTGAGCACCTGCAGCACAGTAACCAGCACAAAGGTTCCTGCTGCTGCTGCGTGGCCACGACACACGCTGGAGTCCCCGGGTTGGAGGGAAGGGCTGTGTTGCAGGGTGGGGAGCAGACAGTTTCTNCTGCAGCACAGTAACCAGCACAAAGGCTCCTGCTGCTGCTGCGTGGCCACGACACACGCTGGAGTCCCCGGGTTGGAGGGAAGGGCTGTGTTGCAGGGTGGGGAGCAGACGGTTTCTCCCCACTGCGGGCCCACCAGGACCTCCCCCACAAGCCGCCGGGAGCCAGGCCTCACTGGATGTGTGGTCACCAGCAGCCCACCCTAGGCAGTGGGCTTCCTCGTATGGGAGGTGGTCCTCCCAAAGACTCAGCACCAGCCTCTGCTGGACAGGTTTCTGAGGGCTGAAGAGGGTGAAGGAGGAGCAGCGGGGACGCCCTGGAAGAGCGTCTACTAGTAGTAGCAACTACTACAGTGTCAGCCACAGGCAGCAGAAGGTTCTCAGCCAGGTGGCTGGGGCCTGGGGGAGGCCCGTCTCCAGCAGGAGCCCGTCTGGGCCCAGGGACAGAGGGTGGGACGCCTCACAGTCACCTGGCAAGGTCTGCTTCCAGACTCGCCCTTGGCTTCCTCGGCCTGTTCTTCCGCCAGCTCTTCCTTCTCTATCGCGGCGCGCCTCAGGTGGGGGCTTCTCCAGCAGCGTCTCCAGGACCAGCGAGAGGGAGCCAGGTCGGCCTCCAGCCCTGGCTGCTCACCTGTGGCCTCAGGCGGCTTCTCTTCACGCCGCCTCCTGGGGACGGAACCCCGGACGCCCCGCTGTTGGCAGGTACTGCGCAGGCGCGGCCTCTCCCCTCCCCTCAGTGTGTCCAACGACGCTCTGGAGTGTTAATTTTATATTTCCATTAAATTTATTTTAGTCTCGCTAATAAAGCTGTCTGCTCTTTGNCTCTCCCCTCCCCTCAGTGTGTCCAACGACGCTCTGGAGTGTTAATTTTATATTTCCATTAAATTTATTTTAGTCTTGCTAATAAAGCTGTCTGCTCTTTGAGGGCAGAACACTAGCGTGTCCGCAGTCCGCGTGTCTGCAGTGCACTCTGGCCCGGATACAAGGTTCTCCACGGCTGCAGGTTGGCTTCTTTGAAGTGGGACTGGGAAGTCCTCCAAGTTCTACTCCCTTGGACAGGGCTGGGATTAAGGAGTCCAAGCTCGTTCTGCTTGTTGCTCCAGGCCAACGAATCCGGAGACGAGTTGTTGGAACAAGGGATAAAGACTCTCGTCAGAAAGCTAGCTGACAGGGAAAGGGCAACCTCACCTGTCAAGAGAACCATCTTCCCCTCGACGGAGCGTGGGCGCCTGTATTTATAGAAGGGGGCGGGGCTTACTGTGGCACTAGCCAATGGCCGAGTGGCCACTTACGTCGCTGGCCGTCAGTTACTCATTAATGGCCTCCTGCCTGGGGGAGGGGTTTACTGAGGTGCCGGCCAATGGTGGAGCCTGGCTACCCCAGCTTGTGCCCGCTTCTTGACCTCCATGCCCAGAGGAGAGAACTGTCACAGCAGAAAGCAGCCAGTCGGAAGTACCAGCCGCTCCGGCAGTCGTCCTCCAGGTCTCAGTGGAGCAAGTCGTGCCGGCGGGAGAGGCAACAGTGTTCGTTTAGAGACAGCAAGAGGCGCAGTCAACTGGGATCACCGTCTGAGGCAGCGGGGGCCAGGGGCTCACCCCACAGCCAGCCTGTGACCGCCAGGGTGGCCCCGGATGGGCAGCGGGAGCAGCTGGCATGCCTGGTGGCAAGGGGGGCTCCAGGCGGAGAGGTGCAAGGGAGCACCCTTGGCCTCAGTGTGAACGCGTAGGACGGCGCGATAGAGGCCAAAGCCCGCCATGTCTCAGGTTCAGAGCACGGCGGCCACCACCGCACTGGCGGCTTTTTCCCTCACAAATTCCAGCCAGGCCTGGACCTCGTACCCTCTGCAGGACCGCTCTGAAATGTGTTTGGTGGCTTGAAGAGAAGAAAAAAACAACAGCCCTTGAAAAACAGGTATTTACTGAACAGGCCCTCAGGGCAACTCTGGTGCTAGAGTTATAACAAAACCACTGCTTTCAAGGAGGTGATGTTATTTTCCGCTTCTCCTTAAATTTTATGAAGAGCAAGGATATAGTCATTCATTTGGCATGTTTCTGTGTTAAAACTTTTATCCCAAGGAAATGAGATAACAAATGATTTCAGATGGTGTTGAATACTGTGAAGGAAATAAAAGAGGTTAGTGCTTAGGGAATGACAGACTCTCATAGGGAGGGAACAGGGATTTTGTGCATCAGTTCGATTAGCTAGTAGGGGGCCGGGATAATAAATAGGTACCCATCGTGCAAATATCTGGGGGATCCAGATAGCTAAAATATCAAGTTCAAAGCTGTTGGTGAGGAGAAGAGGGTAAACAATGAGAACAGTTAGAAAGCTGATGCAGTAGCCCAAAAAAGCTGACCAGTGCCAGGCTGAATTCCCTGACATATATTGCCTTTTTATAAGCCCCAAAATGCCTTGTATTTAAATCAATATTGAGAGTCCCTTGGACTGCAAGGAATTCCAGTCTGTCCATTCTAAAGGAGATCAGTCCTGGTTGTTCATTAGAAGGACTGATGCTAAAGCTGAAACTCCAATACTTTGGCTACCTCTAGTGAAGAGTTGACTCATTGGAAAATACCCTGATGCTGGGAGGGATTGGGGGCAGGAGAAGGAAATGACAGAGGATGAGATGGCTGGATGGCATCACTGACTCGATAGACATGAGTCTGAATAAACTCCAGGAGTTGGCGATGGACAGAGAGGGCTGGCGTGCTGCGATTCATGGGGTTGCAGAGTTGGACATGATGGAGCAACTGAACTGTACTGAACTAAACCTATGAATAAAAGGTAATCTCTAGAAAGTAAGGAGCAAGCTCATGATCAGAGAGTAAGTGAGGAATAGATATAGAACTATGAAGAGAATCCAAATCTAGGGCTGAAAACTCTGGTTTAGGGTAGCCTTACTCTCTCATCTCTTCAGCTCTGCCTATTCCTTCCACCAGAAAACATGTGTCAGCATGCAAATTCAGTTGGTGTGAGTCAGCATTTGAGTTTGTTCCACTGAGACATAGACCCAAGTCACTCTTGTGCAGCCTTTTTCAATTGACTGAGCAAAGGGTTCCAAGTTGCAGGCTTTAACAATTCCTTTCACTTAGGAGTGAGATTTCCTTGGAAGGAATGATGCTAAAGCTGAAACCCCAGTACTTTGGCCACCTCATGCAAAGAGTTGACTCATTTAAATCTGGGGGGATCCCCCAAGAAAACTGTGCTTGTACAAATAACAGAAAATACTTTTATTATTTTTTATTGAAGTATCATTGATTCACAATATTAATTTTAGTTCCAGGTGTACATCATGATGATTCAGCATTTTTAAAGTTTATACCCCACTAAAATTATTACAAGATAATGGCTATAATTCCCCGTACTCTACAATTTATCCTTGTTGTTTATCTAGAAAATTATTTTTGACTGCCTCTGAAAAGCCAAGGCAAAATACACGAAGAAATGAAGTAATACTGAGGAAAAAACTAGGACACTATTCCATTGTCATTCAGCCTCCTTCTGTGTTCTTTGAACAGAAATTGATTCCTGCCTTAGGCCCTTTGCACTTGGCTGATGCATCTGCTCCTTAGAATCTGATTGCAGGCTCCTTCATATTCTTCTTATGGTCACTTTTCCATGGCCCTCCTTATTTTGTTTAGTCCTTGCTTATCACTCTCAAAACATCCTTTTGTTTCTTCAGATGTGATGATCTTGGTTTTACTTCCATTTATTTATTTAAAAATTTTTTTCTACTAGATTGTGAGCTTCAAGAACCTGGGCTCCTGGATCTCTTGGTCACATCATCTGGTCCAAGTCTGACACATGGTAAGTGCTCAAAAAATATTGAAAGCTCAATAAATAATGAAGGATAAATTATTGCACAAGAAGGTTTATACTGAGTTAATTTATTTTCCACAGTGTTAACCATGTTATATTCCCTTCACACAGCAACATTCCGATAAAACTCCCTTAAAGATGAAGCTGCTACAAAATTCTTTATTGAAGATGAGAAATGAATTTTGTTGTTTGCATAATCTGAGGTTTAGTTTTATAAGTAAGCCCCTGAAAATTTAGAGGTAGATTAATGGATAGAGAGACAGATGGATAAATATAAAATAAAACAAGTTTACTAAAATGTAACATCAAAATTTGGATGGTAGCTGAACAGATAGATGTTCACTGGTTAATTCTTTCAACATGACTGTCTTTATGCATATTTTCATAAATGAATGTGGGAAACAAAAAGTACCTGTGTATATTCCTCCTCTGGGTAAAGTTTACTTTTAATCTATACTTTCTATGCCCTTCAGGTGGATGATTAGCAGGGAAATAGTCAAGAAAATACTTTACAGTATATTGTTGAAGCAACAAGTGATATATTTGGTATGATTTCCAGTAGAGAGTTGTGCACTCACATGGTTAATTGAAAGTTGGGAAAACTAGAGCCCATGACTCGCTATTCCTCTGGCTTAAGATATGGCTGCTGGTTCCAGGGGACTGAGTACTAAGTCAGAAGTGGAAGGTGACTCCCAGTTGTTACCTGTTGTAACAGGAGAAATCATTGTCTCACTTGTGACTCATAATTCTCTCATGTAAGGAAATGTGCCCTTGGGATTGTTAAGATGGTTCCCTGTCTTTCTGTCCTGTGAATCTTGTTGACCTTGGGGCCACTCTTGCTTTTGATAGGTCCAGGATGGGAGGAACCATCATTACATTAATAACAATAACCAGCATGTGAATGAGTGTTCATGGCTTATGAAAGTATTCTATTTGCCTTACTTTATTTGTTTTTTTCAACAATGCTATGTTGCAAATAAGCCAGGTAATATTATGCACCCACCTATTTCACAGATCGAGGCAATGTGTGAGAGACACGGCCAATTTCACGGTATGGTATTGAGGAGCTGAAATTTGGACTGAGGTTCCTGACTTCTAATCCAATCAATTACCCTTATCTAATGCCCGACTGAAAATGCGGGGAATATTTCACTACTTGATTTTATGAAAAAGAGGGAGGCTATTTCAAGGAATTAGAGTATCAGAGAAAAGCCCAAGGAAGGTGAATTCTTCCCAGGCTGAATTCATGGTATGTAATTGCAAAGACTCGAATCCATTTCTCCATTCTGTTCTTCCATGGTTTTTGCAGTGTCTGTCCCTTCTGAAAGGATAAATCTCTGCTTGATTCTCTCCCAGTGAATTTCTCTGAGATGAATAATACTCTTTTAGGATTGGGGAGTAGAGACTAGCCAACAGGCATCCTTACTATATGACAGGCTTATATCCTTACTTATATGACAGGCTGCTGCTGTGCCTATGTTCCTTGTATCCTTCCCTCCCCAGGTGGCTGATCTTAGTGAGATGGAATGATAACTACTTTAATACTTATTCCATCAGCTTCTGAGAAGCTATTACAGTTCAAATGTGGCCACTGCTCATGACTTGTACTGCCATTTAATTCCCCTTTACTTTTGGTTACATGAGTGTTGACTACGGAGTCAGACATCCCTGTGTCTGAGACTATACTCAACTTACCTGTGTCATCAGGCAAGTTGCTTGGCCTCCCTTAAGTCTCATGTTTTTATCTATAAAATGAGATTAATTATAAAACTTGCCCTTTGGAATGGTTGTGAGGACTAAATGGAATAATATTTATGAAGGGTACAACTCAGTACTTGCTACTTAGAAAATACTTATGACTATTGCTAAGAATTTTAATAATTCAGAGTTAGAATATAGAAATGCTCTTCATAAACTTGATAAAATTTATCTTACTGTCTAATTAGAAGGAATTATAGTTAAAGCATTTTGCCAACAAAGATCTGTATAGTCAAAGCTATGGTTTTTCCAGCAATCATGTACAGATGTGAGATTTGGGCCATTAAGAAAACTGAGCACCAAAGAATTGATGCTTTTCAATTGTGGTGATGGAGAAGACTCTCAAGAGTCCATTGAAGATCATGGAGATTAAACCAGTCAATCCTAAAGGAAATCAACCCTGAATATACATTAGAAGGACTGATGCTGAAACTTCAATATTTGGCTACCTATTTTTGTAGAGTCGACTCACTGAAAAAGACCCTGATGCTGCGAAAGACTGAGGGCAGGAGAAGGGAGGAATAGAGAGTGAGAATGTTAGATGGCATCCCTGACTCAATGTACATGAGTTTGAGCAAACCCCGGGAGACAGCGAAAGACAGGGAATACTGGTGTGCTGCAATTCATTGGGTCACAAAGAGAGTTGGATACAGCTTAGAGACTGAACAACAGCAACATTTACACACAGCTTTTTCTTCCTGCCTCCTCCCTCCCTCCCTCCCTTCCTTCTATAGACTGAAAGAAAGGCCCAGTATGAGAGCTATGAGTTAAGTTTTGTTGGGGGCAAAATAAGGACTACGGCCTGGGAGACAGGATTTCTGATAGCTCTGAGAAACTGCTCCAAAGAGGAACTTATGCCTGACTTTCAGTTTTGTTCTTTTATCTCTGAAAAAAGTTCAATGTCTTGTTAGGGGATAAGGTAAGTGTTATATATGATTTTAGTGAAGGGGGCACCTGCAGTCATGTACACATTTTGGCAGAGGTTTGCTGCTAGTCATGAGCAAATTCGCCATTAATGAGTTTAGTGCTTCTCTGGATATGAAGTGATGTAATAATTGGGCTCATAAAATCTTCTTCTGAAAATATCTAACTATCTGAAGACCTGTCCTGCCAGTTTTTCCAAGAGCACAGAGTGCCTCATTCCTGTTCTCCACTGTATATTCCTTTCAGAGGGTATTGAATGTCAGCAGCTGTGGCAGCACTTGACTTATTCCTTGTAGAGGTAGCTGTCAACTGTCAATTTGTAGTTGACGAATTCCCTCTTTCCTTCCTTCCTTTCTCCTCTCCAGCTCCCTCCCTCCCTTCCTTCTGCACATTGTCACTGAGTTTCTCTATCATGTTAGACAGTCTCTACTCTTATGGATATTGCAGGTTACAGTGGAAAACTAAGGAATCACATAAATGGATGTAAAATTATACCTTTAGTAATTACTATGGAATATATCAAAAGGAGGCCTTGAATTAATGGGGCACTTCCCTAAAATCTTTACCAAGTAAAGGGCTCACTACTTGAAGCATGTAGAAACCAATACTATGGAACCAGCTTTTGAGAAGAGTTTTATTTTGAGGCCAGCTGGCAAGGAGACGTGGGAAGGGCTCAAATCTGTGTCTTTGATCNATCACATAAATGGATGTAAAATTATACCTTTAGTAATTACTATGGAATATATCAAAAGGAGGCCTTGAATTAATGGGGCACCTTCCCTAAAATCTTTACCAAGCAAAGGGCTCACTACTTGAAGCATGTAGAAACCAATACTAAGGAACCAGCTTTTGAGAAGAGTTTTATTTTGAGGCCAGCTGGCAAGGAGACGTGGGGAGGGCTCAAATCTGTGTCTTTGATCTGAGATTCGGTCAAACGTTATGAGTTGGTGGAGGATGTATTAGTTGGCAGAAATGTTGGTGAAGCAGGTTTCAATAAGTGGATTTTGTAACTTGTCCATTTATGATGGGATATGGTTGAAGCTTCAATATGGGATCTTCTAGGATGGAGAACCCTTCACTTCTGAAAGGATTCTGGCATTCAAATTCCAGTCATGTCCTGATCCTTTGGTTCCCTGGAGGTGGTATGGAGACTTAGTTTTTGGGTGTTATTTGAGGTCAAAAATTCTTTCCTTGTGCCTACTTTGGCTGCCTGGGGCTGAAGGTGAGGGAGGGACTGTACAAGGTGGGGCAAGGTTCCTGGAGGAGGGCCAATGCTGGTAGTCTGTTGGCAATCACCAGGTTGCAGATTGCAACTTTATTCCAAGAGCAATGGGAATCCATTGAAGAATTTCAGGTAGGACTGTAACATAACTCTCATGAGTCATTTAGTTTAAATGGAAGTCTGCCCAGTTAAGCCATCTTTATCCATGTGGCCAGTGAGCAGAGGGTAGACATGATCCACAGGATTGATCATCTGAATTCGAACATCATGCTCAGTGATCTGGGAAATTGTGAAAGTAATAGGCCTTCATGTCTTCCTCTGGGAAGTTTATTGAATAAGCTGTTAAAAAAACTTCAACTGAGTAAATTTGAAGACTTCATTGGCTTTATTCAGTGACTTCTGAATCAAGCAGTATCCCAGTTATTAAGCAGAAGGGAGTTCTGAGGGGTTGTGCAAATGGAAGGTTTTTAAAGGAAAAAAGGAGAGGCAAGGAAGCCATCAGCAAAGTATATTTGGGGCAGACACCTTTTTTTTTTTGAGGGGGGAGGGATTACAAGGGTTTATCATGCAGATATATATATCTATATCATCTTGCACTGGGCCAGGAGCAGGAATGGAGAAGGAGTAAAATGCAACAGATTATCACCACATTGCCTACCCAAAAATTCCAGACTAGTTGATTAAGATTATGTTTCTGAGGAAGGCTTCAAGTGCAATTATGTCAGGTATTATAGAAGTTTGGTATCATGGGCTTTAGCACAAGTGACCCTTTTGGGGCCTGTAGTTTTTATCTTTGGCACCAGCACATCTGGATTATATTTCTGGATGTGTGCGGTAAGCCTCCTTCCAGAGGGCTCCATACTTCTTCAGGGCCCTGCAAGAGGAGCAGACAAAATCATGAGTAGGTGAGATTCGGGTCAAAGGAGCTACTTCATGGAACATTTGCTCTTTTACTTAATACTTTACAACGCTGTCATTTTCAGCTATATCTGAAAGACCTCTTTCTATCTTGCCCAGTGGAGGGAGTCAAATACACTGACTTATGTTTTAGAAGGTGAATTCACATTTTCTATATGGAGGAGATTGAGATTTTCTTTTGTTGTATGCTTTTCTGTACTCCAAAGCATCATTTCCCTTTTCTCCAGTATTAAAAGAAAAAGCTCTGCTGAATCTCTATAAGATAAATCATATAACTATAAACCAACTCATCCTGTATCCACCTACCTCTCCTACTTTATAAAGTGAAATATTTTTCTAGACTCTGGTGATACAGGAGTGAATAGGAGTGATGAGAGTCTTGTCCACTTGGAATTCTTGGTCTGCATTGGGAGACACAAATTACCCAATATGCTATTTAATCATGATTGTGATAAAGGTCAGTCATGAAGAGAACGATGCATGTGACAGGTGTAGTCTTGGGGGCAAGGAAGGACTGAGATGAAGAAAAGACATTTCAGGTGAGCTTTGGAGAGTGAATGGAACTTGAGAAGGTGACAGGAGGCAGGTGGCAAGTTGGAAGATTATTCTGGTAGAAGAAAAGGTGACCAAGGATGTGTCATGGTAAGGGGCAGGGAGTTATGTAGCAACTGTAGGGAGGACAGATATCTGGAGGGCAGGGAAGGAGGAGGGCAATGGTAGAAAGTGAAGATGGATCACTCTTCAGGGATCTGATATGACTAGGTCTAGCCTTGCTGGATTATTTATTCATATTAATAGCATACTGTTTTTCTTTTTCCTAATCTTAAAAAAATTGCAACCAAGCTTTTGGCAGTTAATTTGACAAGCACAGGAACTGTGAATGCTTCAGGATGAGTATGGATTCTCAGTTCCTATAGGAAGAGTCATCCCTGTCTGTCCCACCAGACCCTGAAAGCATCTTAGTTTGCAACCCTGGACCAGATGATTTGAGAGTCCCTCCCACCAGTTAAGTTCTAAGGCATGTCAAGTCTCCGTGGGTGATACAAAGACAAGTAATACAGAACCCTGGTTTATGAGAAGCTTGAAATTTAGTAGGGTGTCAAGGTATTTTCGCTAAGAAGTACCCAGAAGGCAGCAGGTAAATGGTAGGAATGACTGTTAGCATTTCTGTGTGAGTGTTGTTCTGTATAGAGCCTCATGTCCATGCTGAGCACATGAATGTTCCTTAATAGATAGCTATTGGCTGAATGATCCATAAAGCAGTGAAGAGTCTGGGGACCAACAGTGATNAAAGCTCTGCTGAATCTCTATAAGATAAATCATATAACTATAAACCAACTCATCCTGTATCCACCTACCTCTCCTACTTTATAAAGTGAAATATTTTTCTAGGCTCTGGTGATACAGGAGTGAATAGGAGTGATGAGAGTCTTGTCCACTTGGAATTCTTGGTCTGCATTGGGAGACACAAATTACCCAATATGCTATTTAATCATGATTGTGATAAAGGTCAGTCATGAAGAGAACGATGCATGTGACAGGTGTAGTCTTGGGGGCAAGGAAGGACTGAGATGAAGAAAAGACATTTCAGGTGAGCTTTGGAGAGTGAATGGAACTTGAGAAGGTGACAGGAGGCAGGTGGCAAGTTGGAAGATTATTCTGGTAGAAGAAAAGGTGACCAAGGATGTGTCATGGTAAGGGGCAGGGAGTTATGTAGCAACTGTAGGGAGGACAGATATCTGGAGGGCAGGGAAGGAGGAGGGCAATGGTAGAAAGTGAAGATGGATCACTCTTCAGGGATCTGATATGACTAGGTCTAGCCTTGCTGGATTATTTATTCATATTAATAGCATACTGTTTTTCTTTTTCCTAATCTTAAAAAAATTGCAACCAAGCTTTTGGCAGTTAATTTGACAAGCACAGGAACTGTGAATGCTTCAGGATGAGTATGGATTCTCAGTTCCTATAGGAAGAGTCATCCCTGTCTGTCCCACCAGACCCTGAAAGCATCTTAGTTTGCAACCCTGGACCAGATGATTTGAGAGTCCCTCCCACCAGTTAAGTTCTAAGGCATGTCAAGTCTCCGTGGGTGATACAAAGACAAGTAATACAGAACCCTGGTTTATGAGAAGCTTGAAATTTAGTAGGGTGTCAAGGTATTTTCGCTAAGAAGTACCCAGAAGGCAGCAGGTAAATGGTAGGAATGACTGTTAGCATTTCTGTGTGAGTGTTGTTCTGTATAGAGCCTCATGTCCATGCTGGGCACATGAATGTTCCTTAATAGATAGCTATTGGCTGAATGATCCATAAAGCAGTGAAGAGTCTGGGGACCAACAGTGATGGGAAATGAGAGCTGTGGGTTGAGGGACTGTTATTACCTGAGAATATCTCCAAATGCCTTCAACATGGGCTTATTCACATATGGTAGTCCATGCTTGGCACACAGTGACTTCACCAGAGGTGCCACCTTGTGATAATTATGGCGTGGCATTGTAGGAAATAGACTAGGGAAACAGAGAAAGGAGATATAAAACTTCTCAGACCCAAGGAGAAACCCAAAGTTCCCTTTACCCTTTTACAAAATAAAATGGTATCAGCCATGCAGACCCAACTTTGACCTTGCACAATACTTTTGTTCTGGGAAATTAAACTTGCTGCCAGACTCATCTTATCCCTTAAACCTCTACAAGCCTTGTGGGTGGCAGATGTTTAGGAAGAACTAAGAGAATATGTTTTAGCTCCATCAGCTCATTATTTTTGGCCCAATCCAATGAAAATTTATCATTTAGAACTTTCTACCATTTAGAACTACCTAGAGAACTGGAGATACTGAATTGCCCACCCCACCCCTACTAATCTCTGTTTGAGTCTCTGTCTTTCTACCCTCCTTAGCAAGAACAGATAAATGTATATTCAGTTCAGTTCAGTTCAGTCGCTCAGTTGTGTCCAACTCTTTGC
>SJYW01003194.1:0-24074 GCA_006410735.1 Raphicerus campestris | reverse complement strand
ATGCTACAACTATTTTGAAAAACAGTTTGGCAAGCTCTTATTTATTAAACAACCTAGTGTTTTCAGACCTAGGTATGTATCCAGGCAAATGAAAAATTATGTTTATAAACACATTTTGCTGCAATGCTAATATCTTCTCCATAATAGTCCCAAACTGGAAATGCAACTAATGTCCTTCACAGATGACTGGATAAGAGGACTACTCATAAATGGCCACAACAAACAGTAAATATATATTCATACCATGGAATACTACTCAGAAATAAAAAGGCAGAAACTCATATTGCACAAAACAGTAAAACTGTATCTCAAAATTGTTTTGAGTGAAAGAAGTCAAACACTAACAGATTTATTATTGTATAATTCTCTTTATGTGTGATTCTGGAGCAGAAGTCATTGATGTAATATGAATATATCTTTATAATAATATAACCTGAGTATATGCACTTGGCAAAATATATCAAATTATAAATTAAAACATGTTTATATTTTATTGTATCAGTTATATCCAAATAAAATTGATATCATTTATCAGTTATTTATATATTTAAGAAATTTTATACTGTTTATAAAGGCATGATCAATATTGAAAATAAGGGCTATGATCAATATTGAAAAATATCACTTAAATAAACAATGGGTTTATCACTCAGCAGCAATGATGTAAATTGCCTTTTCATAATTTCCAAAGGATGTAGATATGCTCTTTCTTGCCCACTAATAGATATTTTTAGTTTCCACTGGAAACATAGGAAGCACAGGAGACTATTTCAGCAGCTTCTCAGGAAAGCCTCTTACAGTAAAATAGTTTCTATTGCTGTTTTATGTAAAAGGATTAGATGTCAAAATAGCAGTTCCTACAATCCACTTGAGTTGCTATTCCTTCAAAAGTTGCTATCCATTGATTCAGACTCCAGTGACTTGGTTTCATTTATTAATCAATTTCTCTCTGAATCTACTTCTTAACTTGTACCTCTCCACTAATCTTATTTTATAGTACTAAGGGTATCATTTACATTTGCTTATGCCTTTCTTTGTCTATTTCTCACTTTAAAAATATTTCCAATACATGGCATGATTTAAAAATATGTAATGTGCTTATTTTAACTCATTATTTATATTTCATTCTATAGGTTGTAAGTCCCAGTGCTGGTAACTTTGACTCTTTTGATTTATGTATATTCTAATATGGGCACAAGACTTTATGATTTTGAAGACTGTGTAACCCATTTGTGAAAACTTAAGTTTTATGTAATCATTTATATAATACTAAACAAAATTCACTTTTGAAACACTCATAAGGCTAAGTTTAATTTTTGTTTATTATGTTATATGTTGAGATTTATACACCCAAAACAGACAAGAAATACATAAGTAAAATCTTCATGCTTATATGATAAAAATGTTTTATGTATATATCTACATTTGCAATATATATACATATGTACATATATGTTATACAGATACATAAAATAGAAAATTGAATTCCTCAAATGAAAATAGTACTTGACTCTTTTGTGGAAGACTTTTTCAGTTAGAATGTATTACATTTTCAATTATAATAGAGTGTCTAGTTTGTTAGGAAAGAAAATCTTTTCCAAAAATAATTTTTAAAGGGATTTCCATTTGTATTAGATATGCCACATCACAGAAGCAAGTTGTGTCATTCCTCCCACTTTTGCAATTTTATTTCAAGGTAAATTATTTTTCATTAAAGTGCCTCATCTTTCTGGCCAGTTTCCATCAGCTCTTGTGAGTTCTGATGATTCATAAATTCCTTCCAATCCATGAGTGAACATATAAAGAAATTAAATATCAGAAGCAGGCTAAATACCACATAAAGGCAAAATCACTTTTGTTTAAGTCATAATTTATTACCTCTGTTCACTTCAAAGTACTTTAAAAAATTGACTCAGTGAACAAGTTATAATTCTTATGAAGAAGGTAAATATTGTTATACGTTTTAACAAAAGTGATTACTGAGGCTAAGAATTTGTCTTCAAATAGAAAAATAATACCTGATTCTCCTCATCAGTTTTGATTCATTATATTGTATGAGACTCCAACCTCTTTTTTAATACTCTATTTTTTCACAATCTATATAACCTCTTCTAGTCAGCGGTGCTAATTGTATTAATAGACATTTCAAAGCTTGTATTTTTCTGATATGATTCACAGTCTAACAAAATTTTGTAAAAGTGGTAAATCTTCACATAAGTATGTTGTCTTTGATTCACGTTATGCTTATTAAATTCAACAAGTATTTATTGAGTCACAATATGTGTCAGACACTGTGGGAAGTGCTAGGGATAAAAAGGTAACTATGGAGCTGTTTGCTGTCAAGGGCACACAGTCAAGTTACATAGACATTTGTGTAAGTTGATCATTGGGATAAAATGTGATGAGTGCGATTTTGCCGGTATTTTCAGAATAGAATATTGACACAAATTATGTCATCAACTTGAATGCATAAAGTATATTTTCAAAGAAAAGATGTTTTACCTGGAACAAAATGTAGGAGTAGGTTTTTTCCAGATGGGAGCAAAAGATGACTGGGAGATGGGTGAGCAAAGAGTATTTAAAGAGGTAGAACAGCATGTACCAAACTGGAAATATATTAGACACACAAGGGAAATGCAGAGTTTTGGTCTTGACTGAAATGTGGACAGTATTTATGTAGCAAAGGCAGATTAGGCAAAGATGACATTCTGGGATGTATCTTATGATACTCTAAAAGCCCTCAAGCAGCAATCCCACTGATAACATTAAAGACCAAGCAGGAGTAACATAGTCATATTTCTACTCTGATTCAAGCTTTGTTAATGATAGGATAATAGATTATAAATCTGAGGATAAGGATAAGAGTGGAGCTTACCGTGTGTCAGGTAGGAGATGATGAAAATTTGATTTAAAGTCATTGATAGTTATAAGAGGGTGATATTGAGAGATACTCACATAGTAAAATTGTGCAGAATTCAATGCCCATGAAATATGGTAGGAGAGAGGAGGGATGTTTAGGAGTCTCCTGTAATTGTAAGTAAGTAAATAAATGGCTTGTTCAAATGGAAATATATGAGAATGAGCAAGTTGAGAAGAAAGATTGTAAGTTTGATTTTGGATGTGTTAACCTAGAATCTACATGTTAAAAAGCATTTTGATAACTGGAAATTAGTGTTTTGTGTGCCTTTGTGGATGAAATACTTGACCGGTTTTATCAAATATGAAAATATTAGAGTATTCACCTCAAGCTTCATTAGATTAAAAAATATGAAGCAAGCAAATTTTACTTATTAGTACTACCCAATGTAGTATTTATGGACTTGCCTGGTGGCTCAGCAGTAAAAAACCCACCTGTCAATGCAGAAGGCATGAGTTTGATCCCTNGGGAAAACAGTGGAAACAGTGACAGACTTTATTTTGGGCGGGACTCCAAAATCACTGCAGATGTGACTGTAACCATGAAATTAAAAGACGCTTGCTCCTTGGAAGAAAATCTATGACAAACCTATACAACATATTGAAAAGCAGAGACATTATTTAGCTAACAAAGTCCATCTAGTCAAAGCTATGGTTTTTCCAGTAGTCATGTATGGATGAGAGTTGGACCATAAATAAAGCTGAGCACTGAAGAATTGATGCTTTTGAACTGCGATGTTGGAGAAGACACTTGAGAGTCCCTTGGACTGCAAGGAGATCCAACCAGTTCATCCTAAAGGAAGTCAGTACTGAATATTCATTGGAAAGACTGATGCTGAAGCTGAAATTCCAATACTTTGGCCACCTGATGCAAAGAACTGACTCATTTCAAAGATGCTGAGAAAGATTGAAGGTGGGAGAAGGGGATGAAAGAGGATGAGATGGTTGGATGGCATCACCAACTCAATGGGCATGCATTTGAGTATTCTCTGGGAGTTGCTGATGGACAGGGAGGCCTGCATGCTGCAGTCCATGGGGTCACAAAGAGTCGGACATGACTAAATTGAACTGAACTGAACAATTGATGCTTTTGAAATGTGGTGTTGGAGAAGAGTCTTGAAAGTCCCTTGGACTGCAAGGAGATGCAACCAATCCATTCTGAAGGAGATCAATCCTAGGTGTTCTTTGGAAGGAATGATGCTAAAGCTGAAACTCCAGTACTTTGGCCACCTCATGTGAAGAGTTGACTCCTTGGAAAAGACTTTGATGCTGGGAGGGATTGGGCAGGAGGAGAAGGGGACGACAGAGGATGAGGTGGATGGTTGACATCACTGACTCGATGAACGTGAGTCTGAGTGACCTCTGGGAGTTGGTGATGGACAGGGAGGCCTGGTGTGCTGCGATTCATGGGGTCCCAAAGAGTCAGACATGACTGAGTGACTGAACTGAACTGAACCAAGATTATTACACTTACACTACTGAATAAGACTTTTACTGATTGTTTCTAGTATTTAATGTTCTTTTTGATATACTGTTGCAGAATTCAAAAGTTTAGTGGGGCAAGATTTTTTTCAACAGTTCTGAAATCTCTTGGAGCTAAATTATCTCAGGTTTGATTTGAAATGAAAAGTAAAATTTTAAAAGCCTTATAAAAAGGATGAAAATGAGCCATTTGTTTCCATTAAAATCATAAGCTTTTGTTACTGAAATCTGATGTTGGAACTATATTCTCACCTTCTTCCCAATGGTCCATTACATTTTATCCTGTGAATGCAGAAAAGAGCTGATTTCATTAAATTAAAATTTGACATTGAAAGGCTTTACATGCAAGTGCATCACTGAATGTTACTGTTTCAAAAAGCAGAATTAAAAAAAAAAAAAAAAAAAGTTGCCTGCATCTATTATGGCTGTGCTCCCATTGACCATAATGTTAACACCTCATTAAGCTGACAAAGCTTAGGAAAGGCTGAGTTCACTTCATTGCTACTGTTATTCAGCTGTATATGTGTTTCATTAAAATCATTATTAGTGAATTTAATGTATATAAATCATTGAAAAGTATGCTTTCTCCTCAAACTGTGCACAGTGTAACTTCCCCACTTATCAAGCCAATGCAGGCAAATAGCACAACCTTCTCCTAACCTAGGGTGTGTGTGTGTGTGTTCAGTCTCTCAGTCATGTCTGACTATTTGCAACCCCCTGAACTGTGGCCCACCAGGCTCCTCTGCCCATGAAAAATATTTTATAATCTGTCAATTATGTTTTATATATCCCAGAAAGTTGTACCTGAGTAGATAATACTGGAATATTAAAAGTGCCTGGTGTTATCAAAACAGTGCTTTGAGTGGGACTGAGTTCTTTCAGGACTGAGATCTGATGAATTCTTTATTTAGGTATGACCAAGAAGGTCAAGTAGTTGCAGGACACTTAACACTCCCCATGGATCTGTGTTTGGTAAGGAGACTCACTTCTTTCTCCATAGTCATCTCTAAGATGACATCCTTTCTTCCAAAGTAGAATTAATCTTAAAAATGATTCTCTTTATTGGTTTGCTTTAACACTCTGACCTACCACAACAACATTGTAGCATAAACTGGCATGTTTTTCATTTTTCAAGACTCTGTTGTTTCTTCTTGACAAGTAAAACTATTCCTGTTCAGAAAACACCCATGTTCCTCAGGTAACATTAAATAATAAAATCTCCATAGTGCTAATACTGATCTCTGAAGACCCAAACCCATTCTTACTTTGACAGGTTATATAAACACACATTTTAAACTATATTTTCATTTTTTAAAGTCAAAATAAATCAACCTATACTCACGTCATTATGTGGTCAGCTTTTTTTTTTCTTTTTTTTCCACAGAGTCCTAGAGATTCTTAGAATATCAGAAAGAAAATCCATTGACTGGTTTTTAATTTTGAATGTCTTAGATTTATTTTTCTAACAATCACTCAGTGTTCAAACCACCTAATCTCCTATCTAGCAAAAATGCTACCAAACAAAAGTGATATATAAATCCAACAATCAGAAAATAAGTCCATTAGACTTGGAAAGAGATTGTCATTTTCTAGCTGCTATGTGAATTTTCAAAACAGCAGACATTAAAGACAAAAATTCTAAGATAGTATCTAGTGGTAAGTGGTACCTCTGTGTCGATAAGACAGCATTTTTGTCCTTATGTACATGTAAGAAAGCTGAGGATAAGTGAAAGATATAATTCTTTTCCTAGAAAAGCAATGATATGGGACAAATTGAAAATACTCCCAAACCCTTACCATTTTTTCTACATGTCCACAGAAATATATATTTGAAAACTTATTCTTGAATTTACATGAATAAAAATCCTTAGAAGAATCATTGTTTTCACTAATATTTGACAGAAATTCAGTGAAGTGAGCAAGTTTCCCTCCATTCTTTTTCTGTTCCCTCAGTTCAAGAAAGATAAATCAGCCCCCAGCTAGAAAGTATATCTTCTCAGTTAACAAACTTCACAAATACATAAAAACTAATTTTTAAAAGAGGTGCTAGCACCATTGACACTACAGAGAAAGCTTTACAAATATATGATTTGTTTGAGGAAGAATGTAAGTCATTTTAATTTGTCAAACAAAGTGATAACTTTGAAATATTTATAATTCAAAACAAGTCCTTATCAATTAGAAAAGATTAGCTTGTACCATCATCTTAATAAGATATCTTTAAGATAGTTCACACAGACAAGAGAAAGCTAAACATACTGCACATATTCTGTATTTAATATGGATACAGGTATAGATATTTAATCTTGGGAAAAATACTTGGATCAAAGTTGGGATATTCAGAGAAAATTTTTTACTTGAGAGTCTCTGAGTAGGAATTTTGGGGAGTTGTTATACTTGGTACAATTCATTAAAGATTCATCTGTAACCAACATGGGCATGTTTTGCCAAACCAGAAAGGAATAGACCACAGAGAGTCAGAATGTAAGATATATGGGGACAAAGTAGAGTGATCACAAAGTTTGTTATTGAGAGAAGATTGTCTCATAGAGCAAGCCAAATAGAAAAGGATTAGAGATTTAAATCCAAATAGTGTCACTGATTCAACAAATTTTGAAAGCCTTAGCTAACTAGTTCTGGTGTTTAAAGAGAAAAGAGTTGAATAGTTTAGACATGGTGGAAGCCAATATTTCTAATAAATTATGAAGACTAACCTTATTTTCTACTTTGTACTTTTCAGCTTTTACATAGAAGAACTAGATCATAGCATGGTAAAGAATCTAGTTTCAAACTTATAGTCTATTATTGTTTTTACTACATCATTTAGGGGTGAATCCTAAATTTCTGTGACATATACTTCTTGTCAATTTATCAGGGCAAGTTGTATGACATGAATAAAAACTTTGAGCTAGAGCAATATGGATTCTTTTTTTCATTTTATGTTGTTGTTAGTGAAAGGCAGACCAGGTGAGGGGTACCACTCCACATGCTTCCTTTTTAAAATCCAATTATTTTAGGTCCTTTACTTTAAAAAAAAAATCATTTAAAAGATGGCTTAATTCAGTTGAGCTGCATGCATAGCCTAGAAAAAATGACTCAGACTTCAAAGTAACAGGCTGAATTCAAAGAAGTGGTTTATAAAAGATTCTAGAAGAATAAGGCTTTAGACATGCAGGGGACAGAGTTTAAGTATGGTTGGTTAAGTCTAGAATTCATAATAGAGACAGGCTCATCCTCAAACAATAGGCTTGTACTCTGTGGATGGAACATATCTTAAGCAGAAAAAGTGTCTCTCTCTTTCTTTCTGTCTGCATCTTCTCTCCTCAGCCTATCCCTTCTTCTTTGTGCCAAGATCATGTAGTTGCTAAGACAGAGCTTTCTTAATTAGGGGTGTCATAATGGTGTGCCTGTCCCTTGTGTGAGTGGCCTTGAAGTCATGCTGGAGTTAGGGTGGGGGTTACTCCCACCTTGGCTGAATAATACAAATTTCTAAGCTAAAATGTAAAAGTCAGACATGCCAAATTGATTGATATACCAATCCCTAGGACTGCTTCATTTTTATTAACATCTAACTTTTGTGAGAAAACAACTTTGCATAACTCAGATATAGATCAACTTCAATATGCTGCAAGGCAACCAGCTTTTATCTACTTATTGCTTCATAGTTTCCCTTCATGCTCAGAAAAGAATGAGCAAGAAGCCTATATCTTTTTGACCAGCCTGGTAGGGGTGGTAGTCAGTGAGTGTCACTGAAGGAAAAAAAAACAAAAGCTTTGTTGAAGAAGATAGGGGAAGGAAAGCTAACAGATCCTAGTCCCAGAAAACTTCCTCTCTAACTAACAACAATAAAGACTTTAATGTATTTAGGGGATAGAATTTTATTGTACTTTGGTGTTATTATATTTGAAAAAAAAGTTAAACTTTCTAAATTTATTTAGCAACTAAACAGAGATTAACAGCATATAAAGATCAAATGGTATTTTAGACAGAAGTTTCGTAGACATTATGCAATGTGATTGTCAAAAATAATTTCTGATAAAGCAGATGAAGAAAAGAGTATTTGGAGAGATAATTCAATATGGTTAGGCATTTTAAGACTTCTTGTCTTATACCACATCTCAAAAAGATCAACTTTGCAAATAGAAAATCTTAGGGAAAGGACAATTTTTTACAAACCAAAATAAAATGAGAAAATAGAAAAATCATTTTCTTTAGTTTGTGTAGCTTTAAGCATGTAATAATTTTCAGTAAATGTCATTGATGATAATTTCTAATATACAGTTAACTAATAGGAATTTTTTTTTTTTTTTTAAGGTATTATCACTTTGGGTCCTTGTTTTTTGTAAAAGACACTTTTGTTATCGATTCCTTATTTTTTCTTTATTTGGTTATGTCATGGAAATGAAAAACCTGTCCTGACTTTAGCTTCAGTCAGTTAGTAAGTTCAGTTGCTCAGTCGTGTCCGACTCTTTGCAACCCCATGAATCCCAGCACGCAGGCCTCCCTGTCCATCACCAATTCCCAGAGTTCACTCATATTCATGTTCATTGAGTCAGTGATACCATCCAGCCATCTCATCCTCGGTCGTCCCCTTCTCCTCCTGCCCCCAATCCCTCGCAGCATCAGATTTTTTTCCAATGAGTCAACTCTTCGCATGAGGTGGCCAAAGTACTGGAGTTTCAGCTTTCGCATCATTCTTTCCAAAGAACACCCAGGGTTGATCTCCCTCAGAATGGACTGGTTGGATCTCCTTGCAGTCCAAGGGACTCTCAAGAGTCTTCTCCAACAGTTCAAAAGCATCAATTCTTCAGTGCTCAGCCTTCTTCACGGTCCAACTCTCACATCCATACATGACTACTGGAAAAACCATAGCCTTGACTATACGAACCTTAGTCAGCAAACTAATGTCTCTCCTTTTGAATATGCTATCTAGGTTGATCATAACTTTTCTTCCAAGGAGTAAGCGTCTTTTAATTTCATGGCTGCATAAGAATATCTGACTCACTGTCAAGTAGCTTGTGTAAAGGAGCAGCAATGAACCACTACAGTGAAACAAAAGTGGTTTTCATTGATAATCTATTAAACATTCTGCAAGAAGGTAATACAAACTGCAAACAGAATTAAAATTTGCAAAATAAGAATCCTTACTAAATGAGACAACAGACCACAAAAATATTAATAAACAGATTAATATTCTACAGAAAATAAGCTTTCCAGGTGATTCAATGGTAAAGAATNAAGGTAATACAAACTGCAAACAGAATTAAAATTTGCAAAATAAGAATCCTTACTAAATGAGACAACAGACCACAAAAATATTAATAAACAGATTAATAAAGTATTCTACAGAAAATAAGCTTTCCAGGTGATTCAATGGTAAAGAATCTGCCTACAAATACAGGGATGTGAGTTCAATCCTTGCATCAGGAAGATCTCCTGGAAAAGGAAATAGCAACCCACTTCAGTATTCTTGCCTGAAGAATTCCATGACAGAGGAGCCTGGTGGGCTATAGTCCATGAGGTTGCAAAAGAGTCAGACATAACTTAATGACTAAATAAAAACAACAGAAAATACAGTCTGCTCTTTGATTTTGTGGTCTTAATTTAAATTCCAGAAATTAGGGGGACACACTATCAACATTCTTGTGTTAAATATTTGTTGTGAGCCATGCCTAACTTATCTTCTTATTTAAACACATTGGCAAATACAGATATAATTTATGAACTCTCAAAGACTTGTAGAGGACTCTGCATATTTTACTTTTTTTTCACAGCCATTAAGTGCGAAATAAAAATTTGTACAGTAGACCCTCTGTGTCTGCAGGTAGAGAAGGCAGACTGCATAATAATCTGATGAGAAAAATAGGTATTGAAATAAGAGTTCATAGGCAAATTTAATTAAAGTGTTTATATGTAATTAATTAAAATTATTATATTTCATATAATAACATAATTACTTTCTGAACTAAGAAAAATATAATTTCTAATTCAGCTCCACAGTAAGTATGACTGGATTAACTGTGAAACCTTCTTTCTCAGTGAATCTTCACAGGAAATACCAATCTCTTAATTCTCTTCTTGCCAAATGTATTTTATTTATGACAAACATTAGTAGATAGTGAAGTGAAGAGAAAATTGTATTGAGGACAATTATTAATATTTTTTTAACAGTAATCAATCTTGGAGAGCAAAATTAAATGTGAAAATGGTCACCTGCTATAATATGTTGCATCTATACTTCAGCCAAAAAGAAAATAGGTAACTAGTTTGCAAGGATAAGATATTTGAAAATGGTTAAAGAATAATGTAGTCTTATAAAATTGAACTTAAAAATTAAAAAAAAGTCCATGAGTACTTAGCACTCATAATTTTGAGAATATTTTAATTAAAATGAAGACATATTGTACTTTTATATAGTTGAATTTTATTTCCACCTTTTATAGTTTTTCTACATTTCTAATTATTTTTTTTCTACTTTGTAGTTAACCTGAAAGTACTCTGCTAAAGAAGAAAATAAATCACTTATTATTTTTCAATCTCAAAGAAAGGCAATGCCAAAGAATGTTTAAACTACGACACAACTGTACTCATCTCATATGCAAGTATGAAAGTGAATTGGAGAAGGAAATGGCAACCCACTCCAGTGTTCTTTCATGGAGAATCCCAGGGACGGGGGAGCCTGGTGGGCTGCCATTTATGGGGTCTCACAAAGTCTGACACGAATGAAGCAACTTAGCAGCAGCACATGCTAGCAAAGTAATGCTCAAAATTCTCTAAGGAGGGCTTCAACAGTATGTAAACCATGAACTTCCAGATGTTCAACTGTATTTAGAAGAGGCATAGGAACCATAGTTCAAATTGCCAACATCCATTGGATCATTGAAAAAGCAAAAAGTTCCAGAAAAACATCTACTTCTGCTTTATTGATTACACCAAAGCCTTTGAATGTGTGGATCCCAAAAAATTCTGGAAAACTCTTCAAGATATGAGTATACCAGACCATCTTACCTGCCTTCTGAGAAATCTGTATGTAGGTCAAGAAACAACAGTTAGAACCAGACATGGAGTAAAAGACTGGTTCAAAATTGGGAAAAGAGTACATTAAGGCTGTATATTGTCACCCTGCTTGTTTAACATCTATGCAGAATACATCATGCAAAATACAGGGATGGATAAAGCACAAGGTAGAATCAAGATTGCCAGGAGAAATATCAATAACCTCAGATATGCAGATGACAACCACCCTTATGACAAAAAGCAAAGAACTAAAGAGACCCTTGATGAAAGTGAAAGAGGAGAATGAAAAAGGTGGTTTAAAACTCAACACTCAGAAAACAAATATTATGGCATCTGGTCCCATCACTTCATGGTAAATAAGATGTGGAAACAATGGGAACTGTGAGAGACTTTATTTTGAGGGCTCCAATATCATTGCAGATGGTAACTGCGACCATGAAATTAAAAGATGCTTTCTCCTTGGAAGAAAAGCTATGACCAACCTATGCAGCATATTAAAAAGCAGAGACATTACTTTGCCGACAAAAATCTGTCTAGTCAAAGCTATGGTTTTCCCAGTAGTCACGTATGGATGTGAGAGTTGGACTATAAAGAAAGTGGAGTGTCAAATAATTGATGATTTTGAGCTGTGATGTTGGAGAAGACTTTTGAGAGTGACTTGGACTTCAAGGAGATCAAACAAATCAGTCCTAAAAGAAATCAACCCTGAATATTCATTGGAAGGATTGATACTGAAACTGAAACTCCAATACTTTGGTCACCTGATGCAAAGAACTGACTCACCAGAATAGTCCTGATGCTGGGAATCGGTGAAGGTAGGAGAAGGGAATGACCAAGGATTAGATGGTTAGATGGCACTACCGACTCAATGGAGATGAGTTTGAGCAGGTTTTGGAAAATTGGTGATGGACAGGGAAGCCTGGCTTGCTGTAGTCCGTGCAGGCTGAGCAACTGGACTGAGCAACATGACTGAGCAACTGGACTGAACTGACTGGATAAAGAATTAATCTAATTATTTGTTAGTTTTTATACCAGTTTTCCTTTATTTTTCAAGTATTGCTTTATAGAAATTGTTACCATGACTTGTTACTCTCTCTAATCATTATTCAGATATCAATTAAGCTCCTAAATTTCTTGGAGGAAGACTACCTTCTCTGAGTAAATTACATGCCCTAGCTTTCATAGTATTGTATCAAATATGTTTTTTTTTTTTTTAAGACTTGTTGTAAGAGTTGGAGTTTTATATTTGTATTTTTTACATTAGTGTTTCACTTTGGTGGTAAAGAGTCTGCCTGCAATGTGGGAAAACTGATTTCAGTCTCTGAGTCAGGAAGATCCCTTGGAGAAGGAAATGGCAATCCCCTCCAGTATTCTTATCTGGAGAATTCCATGGACAGAGGAGCCTGGTGGGCTATAGTCCATGGGTTCACAAAGAGTTGGACAAGACTTAGTGATTTTCACTTTGAAGTGTTTAACAATTACTTATCTTATATATGTGTGTTTTGATATAATTACATATTTCTTTTTATTAAACTTTAAGCTCCTGGACAGCAGAAATATGTCTGGTTTAGTATCCTTATAATTTTTCTAATGTGTCAACTGAATGGTAGTTACTACTGTTCTTATCTGTTGAATGAATGAATAAACTGAACTAAGCAACCATTTTATTTTGAAGGAAGGAACGGTTAATTTGAATAGAGTAAATCTAGAGTAAATAATTTACTTAGAGTAAAAAATTATTTAGAGTAAATAAAAAAGCTAAAATTTAGAGAAAATATAAATATAAAGGAAAATATTTTAAAAATCAGGTAAGAGTATACTTTAAGTTTTTCAAGGCTGATGTTAGCACAATTATGTTTTTTATGAGAGAAAGTATGGCTAAAATTAATGTCAGTGATTTATATAAGGAAAAATAGCTCATCACTAATGTATTCTACTTGGGAATGATAAAATTAAAATGAACTTACAAATATCTGAAACAAATTAAATTATCTCTTAATTCAATATTTTTTAAATTCTTACATTAGTTTAAATTCATTATGTTTATAGCCCAGTTTTCATATTCTATACCAAAGTAGAAGACATTCATTAATAAAGATTCTACATACTCATTGTTGTAGAACCTTCCTGTTCTTTAAATCAGAAGTATTTTCACTGTTAAAAAGATATTCAGATACTCCCAGGATCTTCTTAGAAATGAAATAACTCAAAAAATTGATATCTATGAATTAAGTAGCCTGTCTCTCAATTTTAGATTTGCTAACCTATCATGTACAAATTATTTGGAAAAAAGCAGAAATATTTTTTCTGATAGTGAAAATAAAATCTGAAATTATAAAAAAATAATTTTTAAAATAACTAAAGCGTTTACCATACTGATTCCAATGTATAAAGAAATGNCTGTCTCTTATACACATCTTTTGCTAACCTATCATGTACAAATTATTTGGAAAAAAGCAGAAATATTTTTTCTGATAGTGAAAATAAAATCTGAAATTATAAAAAAATAATTTTTAAAATAACTAAAGCGTTTACCATACTGATTCCAATGTATAAAGAAATGTTATCAGTTCAGTTCAGTTCAGTCGCTCAGTCCTGTCCGACTCGTTGCGACCCCATGAATTGCAGCACTCCAGGACACCCTGTTCATCACCATCTCTTGGAGTTCACTCAGACTCATGTCCATCGAGTCAGTGAAACCATACATCCATCCGATCCTCGGTCGTCCTCTTCTCTTCCTGCCCCCAATCCCTCCCAGCATCAGAGTCTCTTCCAGTGAGTCAACTCTTTGCATGAGGTGGCCAAAGTATTGGAGTTTCAGCTTTAGCGTCATTCCTTCCAAAGAACACCCAGGGCTGATCTCCTTCAGAATGGACTGGTTGGATCNCCTTTTCCTCCTGCCCCCAGTCCCTCACAGCATCAGAGTCTTTTCCAATGAGTCAACTCTTCACATGAGGTGGCCAAAGTACTGGAGTTTCAGCTTTAGCATCAGTCCTTCCAAAGAACACACAGGGTTGATCTCCTTCAGAATGGACTGGTTGGATCTCCTTGCAGTCCAAGGGACTCTCAAGAGTCTTCTCCAACACCACAGTTCAAAAGCATCAATTCTTCAGTGCTCAGCCTTCTTCACAGTCCGACTCCCACATCCATATATGATCACAGGAAAAATCATAGCCTTGACTAGACGGACCTTAGTCGGCAAAGTAATGTCTCTGCTTTTGAACATACTATCTAGGTTGGTCAAAACTTTTCTTCCAAGAAGTAAGCGTCTTCTAATTTCATGGCTGCAGTCACTATCTGAAGTGATTTTGGAGCCCAAAAAAATAAAGTCTGACACTGTTTCCACTGTTTCCCCATCTATTTCCCATGAAGTGNGTACATCATGAGAAATGCTGGGATGGAAGAAACACAAGCTGCAATCAAGATTGCCGGGAGAAATATCAACAACCTCAGATATGCAGATGACACTACCCTTATGGCAGAAAGTGAAGAGGAACTAAAAAGCCTCTTGATGAAAGTGAAAGAGGAAAGTGAAAAAAGTTGGCTTAAAGCTCTACATTCAGAAAATGAAGATCATGGCATCTGGTCCCATCACTTAATGGCAAATAGATGGGGAAAAATGGAAACAGTGTCAGACTTCATTTTGGGGGGGCTCCAAAATTACTGCAGATGGTGATTGCACCCATGAAATTAAAAGCTGCTTACTCCTTGGAAGAAAAGTTATGACCAACCTAGATAGTATATTCAAAAGCAGAGACATTACTTTACTGACTAAGCTCCGTCTAGTCAAAGCTATGGTTTTTCCTGTGGTCATGTATGGATGTGAGAGTTGAACTGTGAAGAAAGCTGAGGGCCAAAGAATTGATGCTTTTGAATTGTGGTGTTGACCTGCAAAGAGATCCAACCAATCCATTTTTGAAGGAGATCAGCCCTGGGATTTCTTTGGAAGGAATGATGCTAAAGCTGAAACTCCAGTACTTTGGCCACCTCATGCGAAGAGTTGACTCATTGGAAAAGACTCTGATGCTGAGAAGGATTGAGACCAGGAGGAGAAGGCGATGGCACCAGATGAGATGGCTGGATGGCATCATGGACTCGATGAACATGAGTCTGGGTGAATCTGGGAGCTGGTGATGGACAGGAGGCCTGGCGTGCTGCTATTCATGGGGTCACAAAGAGTCGGACACGACTGAGCCACTGAACTGAACTGAACCCTACCTAGCGTTCCTCCATATCTGTACCCAAGCTTTCTTCAAAGCCATATTATTTATATGCTTTGGTTCTATTATCCACAGCTTAAATGATGAACAAGACATTCGAAAAATAGGAGGCCTATTCAAAGCTATATCATTTACCACAACGGCCCTCATTATTGGCAGTCTTTCACTAACAGGAATACCCTTCCTTACCAGATTTTATTCTAAAGACCTAATCATTGTATCCGCCAACATGTCATATACCAATGCCTGAGCCTTTTTAATAACACTAATCTCCACCTGTTTTACAGCTATCTACAGTACTCATATTATTTTCTTTGCACTTCTTTTTTTTTTTCTTTGCACTACTATGACAATCCCGATTCCCAGCTCTGATTATTATTAATGAAAATAACCCCTTCCTAATTAACACAATTAAACGTCTACTAATTGGAAGCCTTTTCACAGTATTTGTTATCTCCAACAACAGTTCCCCAAATAACCATACGTTATTATCTAAAATAATATCCCTAGAAGTCACAATCCTAGGCTTCATTCTAGCACTAGAAATTAGCAACATAACCCATAACCTAAAATTTAACTACCCATTAAATGCCTTTAAATTATCTAACCTATTAGGATATTATCCTACAATCATGTACCACCTAACCCCCTGCATAAACTTAACAATAAGCCAAAAATCAGCATCTTCAATTCTTGACCTAATCTGATTAGAAAACATTTTACCAAAAACCATCTCACTAATCCAAATAAAGACATCCACTATGATTACAACCCAAAAAGGCCCAATCAAACTATATTTCCTTCTTTCCTAGGCAAAATCCTCAGTATAATCAGTATCAGTTCAGTTCAGTCACTCAGTCATGTCTGACTCTTTGTGACTCCATGAATCCCAGCATGCCAGGCCTCCTGTCCATCACCAACTCCCGGAGTTCACTCAGACTCATGTCCATCGAGTCAGTGATGCCATCCAGCCATTTCCTGTTCCCAGTTCTTCCCAGCATCAGAGTCTTTTCCGATGAGTGAACTCTTCTCATGAGTGGCCAAAGTACTGGAGTTTCAGCCTCAGCATCATTCCTTCCAAAAGAATCCCAGGGCTGATCTCCTTCAGAATGAACTGGTTTGATCTTTTTGCAGTCCAAGGGGCTCTCAAGAGTCTTCTTCAACACCACAGTTCAAAAGCATCAATTCCTTGGCACTCAGACTTCTTCACAGTCCAGCTCTCTCGTCCATGCATGACCACAGGAAAAACCATAGCCTTGACTAGACAGACCTTAGTCAGCAAAGTAATATCTCTGCTTTTGAATATACTATCTAGGTTGGTCATAACTTTTCTTCCAAGGAGTAATCCTATTTAATTTCTACGAGTAATCTCCATAATAACCACAACACCAATTAACAAAGATCAAAGTCCCAATAACCAACCAAGTATCATAACTGTATAAAGCCACAATTCTTATAGCCTTCTCACTAAAAAAACCAGAATCCCCTGTATCATAAATTACTCAGTCCCCCAAACCATTGAACTTGAATATAATTTCCACCTCCTCATTCTTCAATACATAATAAACCATCAAAAACTCCATCAACAAGCCAGTAATAAAAGCCCCTAAAACAGTCTTATTAGAAACTCAAATCTCAGAATACTGTTCCTTGGCTATAGCCATTGTATAACCAAAAACCACTATCATACCCCCCAAATAAATTGAGAAAACCATTAGATCCAAGAAAGACTCATCAAAATTTAATACAATACCACAACCAACTCTACCACTCACAATTAAACCCAATCCCCCATAAATAGGTGAAGGTTTTGAAGATAATCCGACAAAACCAATCACAAAAATAATACTCAAAATAAATATAATGTAGGTTATCATTATTCTTGCATGGAATCTAACCACGACTAATGATATGAAAAACCAGTGTTGTCATTCAACTACAAGAACACTAATGTGTTCAATCAAACTTAGGAAGAGAAGAGAAAAGATATTACTAATATATATATATATATATATATATTTGTCTACACGTGTGTGTATATATATATATATATATATATATATATATATNCACCCATTCCAGTCCATTTTAGTTCATTGATTCCTAGAATGTCGACGTTCACCCTTGCCATCTCTTGTTTGACCCTTTCAATTTGCCTTGATTCATGAACTTGACATTCCAGGTTCCTATACAATATTGTTCTTTACAGCATTGGATCTTGCCTCTATCACCAGTCACATACACAACTGGGTAATGTTTTTGCTTTGGGTCCATCCTTTCCTTCTTTCTGGAGTTATTTCTCCACTGATCTCCAGTAGCATATTGACCTGGGGAGTTCCTCTTTTGGTATCCTATCATTTTGCCTTTTCATAGTGTTCATGGGGTACTCAAGGCAAGAATACTGAAGTGGCTTTCGATTCCCTTCTCCAGTGGACCACATTCTGTCAGCCCTCTCCACCATGACCCGCCCGTCCTGGGTTGCCCTGTAGGTATGGCTTGGTTTCACTGAGTTAGACAAGGCTGTGGTCTTAGTGTGATAAGAGTGACTAGTTTTTTGTGAGTATGGCTTCAGTGTGCCTGCCCTCTGATGCCCTCTTGCAACATCTACCATCTTATTTCAGTTTCTCTTACCTTGGGCATGGGGTATCTCTTCATGACTGCTCCAGCAATGCACAGCTGCTCCTCCTTACCTTGGATGAGAGTTATCTCCTTACTACAGCCGTTCCTGACCTTCAATGTGGGATTGCCCCTATAGGCCCTCCTGCATCTGTGCAGCCACTGCTCCTTGGGTGGCTCCTCCCAGCTGCCAGCCCTGGCCTCAGGTGCAAACAGATCAAAAAATTAAATTTTAGTTCATTTATGTCATTGTTTTAAATTAGAACCACGTGAGTGATATCATATGATATTTGTTTTTGTCTGGCTTATTTGGTACATAATCTGTAGATTCATCCATTTTGTTGCAAATGGCATTATTTCATTCTTTTTATGGCTGAATAACAATACCATTATATATATATAACACATCTTTTTTATCCATTCATCTGTCAATGAACATTTGGGTTGATTTCATTTCTTGGATATTGTGAACAGTGCTGCAATGAACACTGGGATGCATGTGTCCTTTGAACCATGGTTTTTGCCAGATATGTGCCCTAAAAGTGGGGTTGCTATGTCATATGGTAGTTATATTTTTAGTTCTCTTAAGGAACCTCTACTGTTGTCCATAAAGGTCATACATTCTTATGTGAAAATAATCTTAAAAAGAATGGATATATGTATATGTATTATTCAATCACTATTCTATACACCTGTGACTAGCACACCATTGTAAATCAACGACAATAAAGTTAAAAAAATATATTTTAACAAAGTATTTTTTTAATTTAATCATAAGAATCACAAATCATTTTATCTCTGAATAAATGTAGATACTGCTATACATTAACTGTTAGTTTTTAATAGATCAGACTATCATCATATTTTGTTCAAGAAAATTCTGAGAATATGTATGTCTTTGAGTTCAAAACTTAAATTGTTGTTCAGATTTTATATCAGATTTACAATTTAAAATTTTATATTGGATATATCCCCTAGAACAGATTTATGGAGTGAAGTTTAAATTTTCTTGATTTGGAAATGAGAGAATAAATGTAAATTTTTCTGCTTGTGGTTTTACTCACAAGTAAAATTCAACAAACTTTTGGCCACTAGACATTATATTACAATTAGGAAGTTTATAGAGAGAGTATTAATTCAGTTCAGTTCAGTCACTCAGCCATGTCTGTCTCTTTGCGACCCCATGAACTGCAGCACACCAGGCTTCCCTCCCCATCACCAACTCCCAGAGTTTACCCAAACTCATGTCCATGGGGTAGGTGATGCCATCCAACCATCTCATCCTCCGTCATCCCCTTCTCCTCCTGCCCTCAATCTTTCCCAGCACCATGGTCTTTTCAAATGAGTAAGCTTTTTGCATCAGGTGGCCAAAGTATTAGAGTTTCAGATTCAACATCAGTCCTACCAAAGAACACCCAGGACTGATCTATTTAGGATGGACTGGTTGGATCTCCTTGCAGTCCAAGGGACTCTCAAGTGTCTTCTCCAACACCACAATTCAAAAGCATCAATTCTTCAGCACTCAGCTTTCTTTATAGTCCAACTCTCACATCCACACGTGATACTGGAAAAACCATAGCCTTGACTAGAATGACCTTTGTTGGCAAAGTAATGTCTCCATTTTATAATATCCTTTCTAGGTTGGTCATGCTTTCCTTCCAAGGAGTAAGCATCTTTTCATTTCACGGCTGCAGTCACCATCCGCAGTGATTTTGGAGCTCAGAAAAATAAAGTCAGCCACTGTCTCCACTGCTTCCCCATCTACTTGCCATGAAGTGATGGGACCGGGTGCCATGATCTTACTTTTCTGAATGCTGAGCTTTAAGCCGACTTTTTCACTCTCCTCTTTCACTTTCATCAAGAGGCTCTTTAGTTCTACTTCACTTTCTGCCATAAGGGTAGTGTCATATCTGAAGTTATTGATATTTCTCCCAGCAATCTTGATTCCAGCTTATGCTTCATACAGCCCAGCATATAAGTTTAATAAGCACGGTGATAATTTAAAACCTTGACTGACTCCTTCTCCTATTTGGTACCAGTCTGTTGTTCCATGTTCAGTTCTCACTGTTGCTTCCTGACCTGCATATAGATTTCTCAAGAGGCAGGTCAGGTGTTCTGCTATTCCATGTCTTTAAGAGTTTTCCACAGTTGATTATGATCCACACAGTCAAAGGCTTTGGCATAGTCAATAAAGCAGAAATAGATGTGTTTCTGGAACTCTCTTGCTTTTTCCATGATCCAGCAGATGTTGGCAATTTGATCTCTGGTTCCTCTGGAGTCATAAACATGTAGAATTCCATGGTTCATATATTCCTGAAACCTGGCTTGGAGAATTTTGAGCATTACTTTACTAGCATGTGAGATGAGTGCAATTGTGTGGTAGTTTGACATTGCCTTTCTTTGGGATTGGAATGAAAACTGACGTTTTCCAGTCCTGTGGCCACTGCTGAGTTTTCCAAATTTGCTGACATATTGAGAGCAGCCCTTTTACAGCGTCATCTTTCTGGATTTAAAATAGCTCAGCTGGAATTCCATCACCACCACTAGCTTTGTTTGTAGTGATACTTCCTAAGGCCCATTTGACTTCACATTCCAGCATGTCTGGCTCTAGGTGAGTGATCACCCTACACAAACACACACACACACACATATATATATATACAAAAACAACTGAAGAATATTGAAGACACATAGCAGTCTCACCTGTGAAAATTAAAAAAAAAAAAATGATGTAAACCGTGAAGTTATTTGCAGCTTATGAAGTGTTCTGTTACAAAGTTGTGACAGAGATATTGGTAATAGGATCAGTATATCTGGCACGTTTTTGGGGATGATGGTCAGCAGAGAGCCTGATATGTTCACAACAGGTGAGAAAAAGATTGGTCTTTGTAGTCTTTTTTTTTTTTTAACAGTTTTATCACTGTATCACTAGTGAACTAAATATCAAAGGTTAAAATAGAGGGAAAAATAACAGTTTTGTGTATCTCAGATAGCCATCCATCAGTGAAGTATTTTTCTTTATAACTCAGTAATTCTGGGCTGAGTAATTAAAGAGAATAATTACATAATCTCTTTAATGAACATTTATTGCACCATTAACTTCCCTGGTGGCTTAGACAGCAAAGCGTTTGCCTATGACGTGAAAGACCCAGGTTTGATCCCTGGGTTGGGAAGATCCCCTGTAGAAGAAAAATAAGATATTTCCCAGAAAGTTACGAGAACATAGAGAAAAAGAATCTCATCCAGCTTAGAGACAAGAGAACAGTTTTTGGAAGGTTGCAGGGTTTGTTTGTTGATGGCTACTTTTCTTTTCTTTCTTTCTTTCTTTCTTTTTTTTTTTTTAAGATGAAATAAGGCAGAGAGAATACCATAAAAAGAGAATAGTATATGCAAACTGCACAGATGTGAAAAAAGCACATTCAAGTAAGTACGAATGATTTAGTGTGATGAGTCATAAAAGATACATTGGTTAACCAGCAAAAGAAGAAATCAAAATAAAAATTTAGGCAGAGGCTAGATAGAGCTAAGGAAAACAAAATTAAAGGCAGAATCATCATTTTTTTTAAATTCCATAAATTTTAACTAATTAAAGATATGACTAACAATGAATATGATAAGTTGTTTAAATAACAATAATATATCCTAGTACTTTATCTGGGTTATCTCCTTTAATCATTAAAATATCTATAAGAGCACAATTATTCTCTGAGGGAAAGGGAAAGGGTGGGATGATTTGGAAGAATGGCATTGAAACATGTATACTATCATGTAAGAAACGAAGTGCCAGTCTATGTTCAATACAGGATACAGGATGCTTGGGACTGGTGCACAGGGATGATCCAGAGAGATGATATGGGGTGGGAGGTGGGAGGAGGATTCAGGATTGGGAGCTGGTGTACACCTGTGGTAGATTCATGTCAATGTATGGCAAAACCAATACAGTATTGTAAAGTAAAATAAAGTAAAAACAAAATTAAAAAATAATAATAAAATAAAATAAATAATAATTTTGTACAATGAGAGAATAGACTTAGAGTGCTTCTCTAACTTGTCCAGGTCACCCATCAGTGTATCTTCAAATTCAGGTAGTCTATCCTCAAATGCTGGCCTCTTTACATCCCTATTATGCTGAAAATCTATTCTAGAATTTTGGTCAATCATTGAGTTAGGTGAGTGTTTTGTATTAGAATAAAGAATGCTTTTATTAAAAAATGAAAGTGAGAAGATATTTCAGTTTATGTGATGTTGAGTTTGAGAATTCTTCAGAATATTCAATGAAATATAAATGATAGGAAATTCAATATATACATATAAAAAATTAAACAAAGATTTCTGTAGTTAGCGATTGTTTAATGACTTACTAGAAAAGTCATCTTCGTAGTAAAAGAAAATATCACAAATGAGATCTTGAGAAACAAAGTAATATTTAAAGTGATAGACTTGAGATAAGGCAATTACATCATTTATGGAGAGCTCTAATTGAAAGAAAACTCTTGATACTTTTTCCATGTAAACATAGCCAATAATTGTATCTTTATAGCAATTTAAAACAAATATATTTTCTTTTATTGGAATTATTTTCATTTTTAAAGATAACCATGATGTATTACTTAGGCAGTTTCTTTTCAGAAGATTCCCTCATTATTATAACTTGACTTCAAAATATTAGCACCACCAGAAATGCTTCTTGGATTAAGCTATTGCCTCTAGGAAGCACCTGTTAAAACATCTGCTCCTGGGTAGAGAAGAATATTGCAATTACTCTTAGAATATATCAGCTTATTAGATTAACCTTATTGAGAAAGTTCAAATTCCTAAGTAAAATCAACATAAAAGAAGGCAGTTTTTACTCAAGTGGTAGAAGACACCCAGAGAAATATTATTCTGCATGAACACCCTTGAATGACACATCAGAAGCTGCAGCATCATCATGAATGCCCTCAATCAAATCACTTGGACAGAAATTCAGAAACTGGAAAAAAAAACTAAANTTTTTACTCAAGTGGTAGAAGACACCCAGAGAAATATTATTCTGCATGAACACCCTTGAATGACACATCAGAAGCTGCAGCATCATCATGAATGCCCTCAATCAAATCACTTGGACAGAAATTCAGAAACTGGAAAAAAAAACTAAAAGCCTAATATAGCATTTTACAAAATTTTCCACTGTCAATCTCAAAAACATAGAGAACAAATTTAAAGTCAGTGTCAACTCAGTTTCAGAAAAATATTTATAGAAGGTAGTATGCAGATTTTTCATTGAATATGTAGCATTTGTGCTTAGCCCTGTTACACAGTCTGATTCCTCCCAAACACAGTTTTCTTCATATAGTTAGAAAAATTCCAAGTCATTTGGTATGTTCAAAGCACTTCTCTAAATATGGAAATAGAAATCATTTTTTCCCTAGGTGTTAAGGAATTTTTAGTCTTCACATTTAAAAAACTGATTTATATTTTATTTTATGGGATTGTTGAAAGTTCACGATAGAAAGAAACCTGAGACATTTACTTTAGTTCAGTTGCTCAGTCGTGTCTGACTCTTTGCGATCTCATGAATTGCAGCACGCCAGGCCTCCCTGTCTATCACCAACTCCCGGAGTTCGCTCAGACTCATGTCCATCAAGTCCGTGATGCCATCCAGCCATCTCATCCTCTGTCGTCCCCTTCTTCTCCTGCCCAATCCCTCCAAGCTTTCCAATGAGTCAACTCTTCACATGAGATGGCCAAAGTACTGGAGTTTTAGCTTTAGCATCATTGCTTCCAAAGAAATCCCAGGGCTGATCTCCTTCAGAATGGACTGGTTGGATCTCCTTGCAGTCC
>SJYW01003183.1:0-10104 GCA_006410735.1 Raphicerus campestris | reverse complement strand
GAGGGGGCTTTGGCATTGGGAGATCGTGTACACCTGTGGCTGATTCATGTCAATGTATGGCAAAACCAATATAGTATTGCAAAATTGAATAAAGTATTAAATTTTTAAAAAAGTAAAAGGTGAAAATAATAAAAATTATAATTGATAGAAATTGAAATGAAGGAAGGAAATGATACAGAAAAGTAGGTTTTTAGAGAAAATCAAGAAAGAAAGTAAAAAACAAATATTACAAATGTAAAGAATGAGTGAGGTGATATAACCATAGATTTTATAGATATTAAAAGAAAAATAAAAGATTGCTAAATGTGCATAACCTAAGTTGACAGATTAAATAAAATGCAGAAATCTTTCAGCATGCTGCACTGTGCACTACAGCAGTAGTAGTAGTAGACAGAGTCGCTCAGTCGTGTCCGACTCTACACTTTCATGGGCTGTAGCCCACCAGGCTCCTCTGTCCATGGAGATTCTCCAGGCAAGAATACTGGAGTAGGTTGCCATGTCCTCCTCCAGGGGATCTTCCTGACCCAGGGATAGAACGTGGATCTCCTGCATTGCAGGCAGATTATTTACCGTCTAAGCCACCAGGGAAGCCCTCGGTGCACTATTGTGGAATTTAAACAATGATTGTTAGAAAAGGTTGTAGGACCCAAAGTGACAGTATTTAGAACTACAGTTTATTACAAGAAAAGGAAACACTGCATGAACTACATTAAAATAAGGGCATCGCCCCCATGCAAAGGCTGCCTCACATAAAGAGATGTGAAGAGGTGAGATACACACTCTTACTGTCCTCCCTGTATAGGTTTTATGACTGGACATACTTTCACTCTCAGCCCAGAAAGCACTGATCTGTACAAAAAGCACCTCAATCCTAGAGATCCCATATAAACTCACATATGAAGATTTTTATATTTGATTATCTGTAGTCCAGAAAAACATCNTTTGACTCAGTTCTAATGAGATGGATGAAACTGGAGCCGATTATACAGAGTGAAGTTAGCCAGAAAGAAAAACACCAATATAGTATACTGACACATATATATGGAATTTAGAAAGATAGTAATGATGACCCTGTAAGTGAGACAACATAAGAGACACTGAGGTATAGAACGGACTTTTGGCTTCTGAGGGAGAGGGAGAGGGGGTGATGATTTGGGAGAATGGCACTGAAACATGTATACTATCATATAAGAAATAAAGCCCCAGTCTATGTTCAATACAGGATACAGGTTGCTTGGGGCTGATGTACGGGTGGGAGGGGGCTTTGGCATTGGGAGATCGTGTACACCTGTGGCTGATTCATGTCAATGTATGGCAAAACCAATATAGTATTGCAAAATTGAATAAAGTATTAAATTTTTAAAAAAGTAAAAGGTGAAAATAATAAAAATTATAATTGATAGAAATTGAAATGAAGGAAGGAAATGATACAGAAAAGTAGGTTTTTAGAGAAAATCAAGAAAGAAAGTAAAAAACAAATATTACAAATGTAAAGAATGAGTGAGGTGATATAACCATAGATTTTATAGATATTAAAAGAAAAATAAAAGATTGCTAAATGTGCATAACCTAAGTTGACAGATTAAATAAAATGCAGAAATCTTTCAGCATGCTGCACTGTGCACTACAGCAGTAGTAGTAGTAGACAGAGTCGCTCAGTCGTGTCCGACTCTACACTTTCATGGGCTGTAGCCCACCAGGCTCCTCTGTCCATGGAGATTCTCCAGGCAAGAATACTGGAGTAGGTTGCCATGTCCTCCTCCAGGGGATCTTCCTGACCCAGGGATAGAACGTGGATCTCCTGCATTGCAGGCAGATTATTTACCGTCTAAGCCACCAGGGAAGCCCTCGGTGCACTATTGTGGAATTTAAACAATGATTGTTAGAAAAGGTTGTAGGACCCAAAGTGACAGTATTTAGAACTACAGTTTATTACAAGAAAAGGAAACACTGCATGAACTACATTAAAATAAGGGCATCGCCCCCATGCAAAGGCTGCCTCACATAAAGAGATGTGAAGAGGTGAGATACACACTCTTACTGTCCTCCCTGTATAGGTTTTATGACTGGACATACTTTCACTCTCAGCCCAGAAAGCACTGATCTGTACAAAAAGCACCTCAATCCTAGAGATCCCATATAAACTCACATATGAAGATTTTTATATTTGATTATCTGTAGTCCAGAAAAACATCTACATCTGCTTCACTGACTATGCTAAAACCCTTGATTGTGTGGATCAGAGCAAACTGTGGAAAAATTTTAAGGGCATGGGGATACCAGACCACCTTATCTGTCTCCTTAGGAACATGTATGCAGGTCAAGAAGCAACAGTTAGAACTAGACATAGAACAACAGACTGCTTCCAAAATGGGAAAGGAGAATGTCAAGGCTGTATATGGCCACCCCACTTATTTAACTCCCATATAGAGTACCTCAAGCAAAATGCCAGGTTGGATGAAGCACAAGCTGGACTCAGGACTGCCAGGAGAAATATCAATAACCTCACATATGCAGATGACTCCACCTTAATGGCAGAAAGCAAAGAGAAACTAAGGAGACTCTTGATGAAGGTGAAAGAGGAAAGTGAAAAAGTTGGCTAAAACTCAACATTCGGGAAACAGAGGTCATGGCCTCAAGTCCCATGACTTCATGGCAAATAGATGGAGAGAAAATGGAAATAGTGACAGATTTTCTTGGGCTCCAAAGTCACTACAAACAGTGACTTTAATACTGCAGTTCACTGTACGTCAATTTTACTTCAATAATGCTATTTAAAGTTAAAAAGCAAAACAACTTGATATCAATAGATTTGACTATATTAAGCTACAAAAATACTGATAAGTACTGGAAACTCAATACTGACACATTTAAAAACATAATCTTAAAATAAATATATGTTTATATTGAAAGACCAAGATATTAATAGACATAAAATAAAAATAATGTGCATTAAAACCTGTTTATCGTGGCAAACATTTGATAAAAACTAATCTCATGACTCTTGTAACATACATTTTCCAAAAGTGAAATGCTATTTTTATCAAGAAGTTATAATCACACATGCAAAAAGATTTGCATAAAGTTACTTTTGATAGAATGTATGATAATTGTGGATAATAAAGATCATTGTACATTTAATTCAGGTATTGGTTTAAAACTTGCCAAAATATTCATAGAGCTAAAGTTATCAATGGTGATGGCATCATCGACATGACGAATATGAGTTTGAGGAAGCTGCAGGAGTTAGTGAAGGACAGGGAAGCCTGGCGTGCTGCAGTCCATGGGGTTGTAAAGAGGTGGACACAACTAATTGACTGACTGAACGTTACTAATACCGAATGATTGGAAAAAGCAAATTGATGCTATGTGATAAATTAGTATATGTTTGAATATGTGAAACTGTATGTTTTTATTGTTGTGAAATATACATAACAAAGGGGGCTTTCTGTGGCACAGTGGGAAAGGATTTGCCTGCAATGCAAGAGACACAGGAGTCATGGGTCAGATCCCTGAATTGGGAAGATCCCCTGGGGAAAGCAAGGTAGACTACTCCAGTATTCTTGCCAGAAAATTCCCATGAACAGAGGAGCCTGGCAGACTATGGTCCAAGGGGTTGTGCAGAGTTTGACATGATTGAAGTGACTGAGCACACACTCATACATAATAAAATATATAATTTGACCATGTTTAAGCTTAAAATTCAGTAGCATTAAATGCATGCATATTATTGTACAACCATAAAAGCATGTTTTGTGTCCAATTACAATATATGGTGGCAATTTTTAAATGTATTTTTGAATAATTTTTATAATATAGTTGGTGTATTTTGAGAAAAGAAATATCTAGAAGGATAAGGTCTATAATGTAAGCAGTAGCCTTGTGTAATTTTATAAACTTTTCCTTTCTATTATCTGATTGAAATTGTCTAATAATAATAAAACATTTATGCAATTAAATATTTATTCATATAATAAAATCTTCAAGAAGCCTTACCAGATGTGAAAATTTTTTAAATGGTTTATGTAATTGATATAATTGTCCTCCTGACCTGTGTCAAATGCTGCTGTAACATCCTCCTGTCTCCAAGGACACAGTCCCCACTAAAGCCTATTTTCATTGTGCTTTTGCCAAACTTCATTACTCAGAAAATTAGGTAATGACTCTTGACTGTAGATCAGCAAGGACCATTCAGTAGTTGTTTTTTTTTTTTTTCCTCTCTCAGTGGAATTTTCTGCCTATTAAAAACAAAATTACTCTTAGCACTGACTGAAAAAGTATTTTTTTCTGTCCTCCTGATTTAACATGCATCTCCTCCAGCAGTTGAGAGAGTTACTCAGCTCTCACTGTAATATATTTTTGTTTCAATGATGGAGATAGAAATAAAGCATTTGCAGCTTTGTAATACTATAAAGCTCATTTCAAGAAAGTTCTTCCAGTTTAGTGGAGATGATAAACAAAGGGAGCTCTATGCGTTCCTAGACATGCTAGTGAATGTGAAGACTCAAATACCTTTAATCAAACATGACTTCTAAAAGTGCAGTATTAATTTTTCTATGTTTAAACGACCACCAGAAGCTCTGATTTATTTTTAGAAAAAGTAAGTATGATAGTATTGAAAGGGATTTCTGTGTATTAATTTTATATTGTGCAACTTTACTATATTCATTGATTAGCTCTAGTCATTTTCTGGTGTTATCTTTTGGGTTTTCTATGTAGAGAATCATGTCATCTACAAACAAGAAGACTTTTTCTTCTTTTCCAATCTGAATTCCTTTTATTTCATTTTCTTCTATCATTGCTGTGGCTAAGACTTTCAATTCTATGTTGAAGAGTAGTGGTGAGAGTGGGCACCCGTGTATTGTTCCTGATTTTAGAGAAAATGCTTTCAAGTGTTTGCCATTGAGGATAATGTTTGCTGTGAGTTTATCGTATATGTATTTTATTATGTTGAGATATATTCCTTCTACACCTGCCTTATGGAGAGTTTTTGTTTGTTTTTTTTTTTAAAAAGAGTAAACATGATAAAGTATGTCTATTTGATTATAATTTCCCTTGTAGGATCTAGGTTATATTTTCCTCAGGAAACAAAAAAAAAAAAAAGAATTCCAGTAATAGTTTATATTTGTAATGTACTTACAGATTTTTGAAATCCTGATCTTTAGAAAGAATAAATGTCATTGCTGGGAAGACATATGTAAATTTAAAAAAAAAAAAACCTGCATCTAATCTAAGTAGTAAATATTCAGGGTCACTATGGATAGAAAGATCATTTCAGTTCACTTCAATCTCTCAGTCGTGTCCAACTCTATGAGAATCCATGAACTAGAGCACATCAGTCTTTCTTGTCCATCAGCAACTCTCGGAGCTGAATCAAACTCATGTTCATTCCATCAATATTGCCATCCAACCATTTAATCCTCTGTCGTCCCCTTCTCAAAGCACTTTCAATCTTTCTCAGCATCAAGGTCTTTTAAAATGAGTCAGTTCTTCAGGTGGCCAAAGTATTGAGAGTTTCAGTTTCAGCAACAGTCCTTCCAGTGAATATTCAGGACTGATTTCCTTTAGGATGGACTGGTTGGATCTCCGCGCAGGCCAAGGGACTCTCAAGAGTTTCCTCCAACACCACAGTTCAAAAGCATTGATTCTTCGGTGCTCAGCTTTCTTTATAGTCCAACTCTCACCTCCATACATGACTACTGGAAAAAACATAGCCTTGACTAGACGGACCTTTGTTGACAAAGTAATGTCTCTGCTTTTTAATATGTTGTCTAGGCTGGTAGTAACTTTACTTTCAAGGAGCAAGTGTCTTTTAATTTCATGGCTGCAATCACCATCTAGAGTGACTTTGGAGCCCAAAAAGATAAAGTCTCTTACTGTTTCCATTTTTCCCCAATCTATTTGCCATGAAGTGATGGGAGCATGTGTCATGGTCTTAGTTTTCTGAATGTTGAGGTTGTAGCCACTTTTTCACTCTCCTCTTTCACTTTCATCAAGAAGCTGTTTAGTTCTTCTTCACTTTATACCATAAAGGGGGGTGTCATCTGCATATCTGAGGTTATTGATATTTCTCTTGGCAATCTTGATTTCAGCTTATGCTTCATCCAGCCTAGCATTTCTCAAGATGCATTCTGAATATATGTTAAATAAGCAGGATGACAATATACAGCCTTGATGTACTACTTTCTCGATTTGTAAACAGTCTCTTGTTCTATGTTCAGTTCTAACTGTTGTTTCCTGACTTGCATACAGATTTTTTTAGGAGACAGGTTAGGTAGTCTGGTATTCCCAACTCTTGAAGAGTTTTCCAGTTTGTGGTGATCCACACAGTCAAAGGCTTTGGCAAAGTCAATAAAGCAAAATTAGATATTTTTCTGGAACTATCTTGCTTTTTTGATGGTCCAGCAGATGCTGAAAATTTGATCTCTGGTTGTTCTGCCTTTTCTTGATCCAACTTCAACACCTGGAAGTTCACAACTCATGTACTGTTGAAGCCTGGCTTGGAGAATTTTGAGCATTACTCTGCTAGTGTGTGAGAGGAGTACAATTGTGCAGTAGTTTGAGCTTTCTTGGCATTGCCTTTCTTTGGGACTGGAATGAAAACTGAACTTTTCCAGGCTTGTGGCCACAGCTGAGTTTTCCAGATTTGCTGGCATAGTGAGTGCAGCACCTTTTAGCACTGAAAGAATTCAACTGGAATTCCATCAGCTCCATTAGCTTTGCTTGTAATTATGAATCCTAAGGCCCACTTGACTTTGCATTCCAGGATATCTGACTCTAAGTGAGTGATCACACCATCGTGAGTATCTGGGTCATGAAGATCTTTTGTGAACAGTTCTGTGTATTCTTACCACCTCTTCTTAATATCTTTTGTTTCAGTTAGGTCCATACCACTTATGTACTTTATTGTGCTCAACTTGGCATGAAATGTTCTCTTGGTATCTCTAATTTTCTTGAAGAGATCTCTAGTCTTTCCCATTCTATTGTTTTCCTCTATTTCTTCGCATTGATCACTGAGGAAGGCTTTCTTATCTCTCCTTTCTATTCTTTGGAACTCTGCGTTCAGATGGATATATCTTTCCTTTTCTCCTTTTCCTTTCACTTCTCTTTTTTTCTCAGCTATTTCTAAGGTTTCTTCAGACAATCATTTGCCTTTTTGAATTTCTTTTTCTTGGAGATGATCTTGATCACTGCCTCCTGTATGGTGTCACAAACCTCTATTCATAGTTCTTCAGGCACTCTATCAGATCTAATCCCTTGATTCTATTTGTCACTTTCACTGTATAATTGTAAGGGATTTGCTCTAGGTAATACCTGAATGGTCTGGTGGTTTTCCCTACTTTCTTCAATTTAAGCCTGAATTTGGCAATAAGGAGTTCATGATCTGAGCCACAGTCAGTTCCTGGTCTTCTTTTGCTGACTGTATAGAGCTTCTCAATTTTTGGCTGCAAAGAATATAATTAACTTGATTTTGGTATTGACCATCTGGTGATGTCCCCATGTGGAGTCTTCTCTCATTGGAAGAAGGTATTTGCAGTGACCAGTGCATTCTCTTGGCAAAACTCTGTTAGCCTTTCTTTGTTTTGTACTCCAAGGCCAAATTTGCCCTTTACTCCAGGTATCTCTTGTCTTCCTAATTTTGTTTTCCAGTCCTCTGTAATGAAGAGGACAGAAAAAAATTCAACCTCAAATTAAAAATAGTGCCATTACAGGTGGCTGTTTTCATTTCAAACATTTGTTTGAAAAATAGAATCATCAGAAATTAGATGCTTACCCTATAGTGCCAATATTTTTACTAACTTTTATTATAAAATAAGTCATAAAAGTTTGGAAAAAACAAGTATATTCTGAGAATTTAATAATACTCAATTATTGAAGAGCTGAGTAAGTTTTCACAATAAAGGACACATCGTCTGAAAGATTAAGACAAAAGATGAAAGGAAGGTAGGTGGGTTATAAATATGTATGTATGTCTATCCCCTCCACATCACAATTTATTATAAATATTTGTTAGTTGTTGAATGAGAGACTAAATTTCCTAAGGTTCTAACTTTCAATTAAACCATAATCCTCAGTTAGCAATTTTTCTATTAGAAACACTGGAGCTAAATAAGCTTCAGTGAATAAGCACAATCAATTCTGCTCAAACTCAGTAAGAAGAGAATGCAGTACATTAAACAATAAAGTAACCTCCAATTAAAATAAATAAATTTATATTAAAAAAAGAATCAGTGGACAAAACAAACTAGGTTCACAAGGATAAATGAGTTTCTTTTAACTGATGTCATAAAATCTGAAGATTTGAAACACTGATTGATATATTAGAAATGTTTTACTCCTTATGGCGCAACATCATGTAAGGTAGTTCTTTTACTGAAAGATGCAGAGGAAAGCAAAGGCAGTCATCCATCACTGGGTCAGCAAAAGGTAACACATGTATTCAGTAAAATTAAGGCACAAATTCAGAAAAACTAGTGGACTGTGTAGCAGCAGGTGGTGGAGGTGACTAACAGAGTTAATGCTGACCATAAGAATTAAGAGCACAACATAAAAATAAGAGCTTCCTTGGTGCCTCAGACAGTAAAGGATCCTCCTGCAATGCAGGAGACCTGAGTTTGATCCCTGTGTCAGGAAGATCCCCTGGAAAAGGGAATGGCAATCCACTCCAGTATTCTTGCCTGGAGAATCCCTTGGAGAGAGGAGCCTGGTGGGCTATAGTCCGTGGACTCCCAAAGAGTAGGAAATAACTGAGCAACTAAGCACACAATCTAAAACGAGAAAACAAAAAATATTTTTGGAACAAAGACCTCAAATTTTGCTCTAGAGTCTCTCTTATACTAACAGTGTCATTTGAAAAAGACCCAAAGTTTCAAGAAGAGATATGAAATCAAGGTTGAAATTTTGTGATTTATTTTTTGAATAGAGAGCTCTTGAGAGTAAACAACAATATTATTAACCATACAATTACACTTCCTCAACAGTTTAGTCACTTGGGAAAATTCTGAGCTCAGAATAGTCACAAAATGTAAATATGCATACAAATATAATCATATATGGTCTTCCCTGATAGCTCAGTTGGTAATATGCCAATAAATTTGGAAAACTCAGCAGTAGCCACAGGACTGGAAAAGTTCAGTTTTCATTCCAATCCCAACAAGAGCTGATGCCAGAGATTACTCAAATTACCACACAATCACACTCTTCTCACACTCTGGCAGAGTAATGCTCAAAATTCTCCAAGCCAGACTTCAACAGTATATGGACCATGAAATTCCATATGTTCAAGCTGTATTTAGAAAAAGCAGAGGAACCAGAGATCAAATATTCAACATCAATTGGATCATTGAAAAAGCAAGGGAGTTCCAGAAAATCATCTGCTTCATTGACTATGCCAAACCCTTTGACTGTGTGGATCACTACACACTGTGGGAAATTCTTCAAGAGATGGTAATACCAGATCACCTGACCTGCCTCTTGAGAAATCTGTATGCAGGCCAGGAAGCAACAGTTAGAACTGGGCATGAAACAACAAATTTGTCCCAAATCGGGAAAGGAGTACATCAAAGCTGTATATTGTCTTCCTGCTTATTTAATTTATATGAAGAGTACATGATGAGAAATGCTGGGCTGGATGAAGCATAAGCTCGAATCAAGATTGCCAAGAGAAACATCAATAACCTCAGATATGCAGATGACACCCCCCTTATGGTATAAAATGAAGAAGAACTAAACAGCTTCTTGATGAAAGTGAAACAGGAGAGTGAAAAAGTGGCTACAAACTCAACATTCAGAAAACTAAGATCATGACATCTGCTCTCATCACTTCATGGCAAATAGATGAGTAAAAAGTGGAAACAGTGAGAGACTTTATTTTTGTGGGTTCTAACATCACTGCAGATGGTGATTGTAGCCATGAAATTAAAAGACACTTACTCCATGGAGAAAAGTTACGACCAACCTAGACAGCATATTAAAAAGCAGAGACATTACTTTGTCAAAAAAGATCTGTCTAGTCAAGGCTATGTTTTTTCCAGTAGTCATGTATGGAGGTGAGAGTTGGACTATAAAGAAAGCTGAGCACTGAAGAATTGATGCTTTTGAACT
>SJYW01003182.1:0-11919 GCA_006410735.1 Raphicerus campestris | reverse complement strand
CAGTCCTCTCAAGAAACAGTGACAAGAAACCTGGCTACCCTACAGTAAAGGACATCACTGGTCATCCTCTATATCATACAGAAACCTAACCAAAAACCCACCATTTTCCACATAGAGCTTTTTCCCTCCTGAGTCCTCTGAAATGGACCTCTGGTCAAGACTCAGATGGATGCAGGAAACATCTACTTCCCCATTTTTCCCTCTTGCAGTGCCTCCTTGCTGGTGGGTACTGAGGCAACCCCACTCCTCTCAGCGTGGACGCAGCCCCGTTATCCAGAAGCCTAAGCCCTGAGGGTCCTGAGGAGACAAAGCTCCTCCCAGCTGGTCACCAAGCCGAGTCTGAAGGCAAAACATGCCTGTGTCCTGCTGTTCGGAGAGGAGGGGGGGGGGTTGGCACCCTTTGTGGGCCACCAGAGAAGAGTGGGCAGCACCATGCTCACAAACCCCAGAGGTCTCATCCAGAATGCAGCTCTGCTGTGTACACTAAGCCTGGAAACCCAAACTGAAATGGAGCCGAATATCTCCATGACCAATCTCACAACAGGCTAAAGTGAAAGAAAGTGAAGTCACTCAGTTGGGCCCGACTCTTTGCGACCCCATGGACTGTAGCCTACCAGGCTCCTCTGTCCATGGGATTCTCCAGGCAAGAATACTAGAGTGGGCTGCCATTTCCTTCTCCAGGGGATCTTCCCGACCCAGGGATTGAACCCAGATCTCCCACATTGCAGGCAGACGCTTTAACCTGAGCCACCATGGTAGTTAAGGAACNCAGGCTCCTCTGTCCATGGGATTCTCCAGGCAAGAATACTAGAGTGGGCTGCCATTTCCTTCTCCAGGGGATCTTCCTGACCCAGGGATTGAACCCAGATCTCCCACATTGCAGGCAGACGCTTTAACCTGAGCCACCATGATAGCTAAGGAACAATTAAAAACTATATGGGATGAAGCCATAAAAAAGGAACACATTTGAGTCAGATTTAATGAAGTGGATGAATCTAGAGCCTATTCAACAGTGAAGTAAGTCAGAAAGAGAAAAATCTCGTATATTAAAGCTTATATATGGCATCTAGAAGGGTGGTACCAATGAATCTGTTTGCAAAGCTGCAGTGGAGACGCAGACATAGAGCACAGACTTACGGACAAGGGTGGGGGACAAGAGGGAGAGGGTGAGATGAATGGAGAGAGCAGCATGATGTATATGCACCAGCATATGTAAATTGACAGCCAGTGGGAATTTGCTGTATGACTCAGGAAACTCAAACTGGGGCTCTGTAATAAGCTAGAGAGGTGGGAATGGCTGTGAGGTGGGAGGCAGATTCAAGAGAGNGCAGCATGATGTATATGCACCAGCATATGTAAATTGACAGCCAGTGGGAATTTGCTGTATGACTCAGGAAACTCAAACTGGGGCTCTGTAATAACCTAGAGAGGTGGGAATGGCTGTGAGGTGGGAGGGAGATTCAAGAGCGAGGGGACACATGTACACCTACAGTTTATTCATGTTGATGTATGACAGATAGAACCAATATTGTAAAGCAATCATCAACAAATTAAAAATAAATGTTTAAAAAACCATACAGAATGAAATGAACATAAACACAAACTTTGCAACCGACACCACAATTCAATTAAAAAACTATAAAAATTTTAGAAAGCAACAAAAGATCTACATGACCTTTGGTCTGGTAACGAGTTTTTAACACACAACAAAAACACCAACTTACAAATTTTTAAATATAAATTAATTAAAACATTGACTTTTTAAAATTTATACATTTACTCTGTGAAGGACCTTTTCAAGAAAACCAAAGACAAGCTGTTAAGGGAACCACTGACCACCCACCCTTGCCAGTCACCAGAGAAACCACTTTGCAGGAGTCATCTTACAACAAGAGGTAAGGAACTTACATCCTTACAACTGGTAAAGAACAAGAAATTAATAAGCTACCACCAACCAGAATTTAGGAAAGGTCAAAAGGAGATATGAGACTCCAGTCCATAGGTCCTACCAACCTCCCAGTATCCCCCCTCGCTGGAATCCATCTTGGCTGAGTGATGCGTGTGCCCCCAGGNCCAGAGAAACCACTTTGCAGGAGTCATCTTACAACAAGAGGTAAGGAACTTACATCCTTACAACTGGTAAAGAACAAGAAACTAATAAGCTACCACCAACCAGAGTTTAGGAAAAGTCAAAAGGAGATATGAGACTCCAGTCCATAGGTCCTACCAACCTCCCAGTATCCCCCCTCGCAGGAATCCATCTTGGCTGAGTGATGCGTGTGCCCCCAGGAAAGACCCCAATTCAGAATGATTGACCAGAGGCAAACCAGGAACTCACTCAATGACCATAAAACCTGAGACTGTGAGCCACGTGCCACAGCCCTTCTCTTGGTTTCCCTCACTCTCCCCGCACTCCCCCCGGGCAGCCCTTCCCAATAGAGTCTCTTGCTTTGACAGTACTCATCTCCTCAGACAGTTCATTTCCAAGTGTCAGACAAGAACCCACTCTCAAGCCCTGGAAGGGGTCCCCTCTTCCTTCATGAAAACTTCAATCCAGGAGAAAATACCTTCGAAACGTGAATTTGAGAAGGAAATAACACCCACCCTACTATTCTTGCCTCAGAAATCCCATGGACAGAGGAACCTGGTGGGCTGCAGTCCAACAGCAGGGCATTTTGTGGGGAAACAGCCCCAGGAAAGTTGAGGTACTCACCAAAGTCCCCAGAGCTTTTGATGGCACAGCCAGAACTGTGACTGAGGACTCCCAGCTCCCAGGCCTCTTGGCGTGGCCTCTCTCACCGTATACACGTGTGGAAAACTAGAATCTAAAAGATGCTGGAGGGCTTCCCTGGTGGCTCAGTGGTAAAGTATCCACCTGCCAGTGCCCGAGATGCAGGTGATCCCTGGTCCAGGAAGATCCCACATGCTGTGGAGCTACTAAGCCCATGTGCCACAAGGACTGAGCCTGTGCTCTGGATCCCAGAAGCCACAACGCTGAGCCCACATGCTGCAAATGCTGAAGCCCATGAGCCCTGTGCCCCACAACAAGAGAAGCCATTTCACTGAGAAGTCCACACACCACAACCAGTTATGGCCCATGCTCGCCATGCCTAGAGAGAAGCCCACACCCAAAGACCCAGCACAGTTCAGTTCAGTTCAGGCCCTCATTTGTGTCTGACTCTCCTGCACTGGCAGATGGATTCTTTTACCACCACACCACCTGGGAAGCCCCTAAACTAGAATCGTTGAGAGATGATGTTGCAATGTCCGGAGAAACTGAGAAACTGGGGGACTCAAGAAAGCCATAAAAATGACAAACTGGACATTGCAACATTTGAGCTGTTTGGTCAGAAAATACACACATCTGGCCCAAGTCAGGATGGCATCACTGACTCAATGGACATGAGTTTGAGCAAACTCTGGTAGACAGTGAAGGACAGGGAAACCTGGAGGGCTGCAGTCTGTGGGGTCACAGAGTCAGACACGACGGAGTGACTAAACAACAGCAAAGCAAAAATACTAGGAATGTTCAGGCTTGCTCACTGTTCTCTTTATTGTCTTTGTTCTCAGGAAAAGGAAAGAAAAAAACCTATTCCGCTTTTTTCTTTTTTCCTTTCACTGAAACACCCATACGCAGAGACAGCCCCACCTTCCCGGTGGCTGAGCCCAGACACCCAGGGCCTCCCACTTCCCTTGCGCTCCAGGACTGTCAGCTCCTCCTCCAGAGCCTTTGGCCAGTGCCCCTCTGGCCACAGCCATTCCCCTCTACGGCCGCAGCCCTGGCCCAAGCCTGATCCCTCATCAGGACCTTCAAAACTCCCTGCTCTCACAGTGCATCTCACACCTCATCTCAAACTGATCTTTCTAAAGCATAAACCAGACCGTGGCTCTCTCCCACCTGCAATGCCCCACGGGCTTTTTCCCCTTGGTTGGGGTGTCTGGCCCTGTCCTCACGAGGCTGCTGGCTCCTGGGCTCCCGAACACTGAGCTCCTGAGCAGGACGCAGCACAAAACCCCAGAACANACTAGACAGAAATGTCCTAGTGATGGGGGAGACAGAAAATAAACATGCAGCAAACAAATGACTAAGACAGTTTCAGGTACTGAGATGTGGACTAAAGAATTGAAACAGATCCTGCTTTTCCGTGTTTCAGTCTTTACCTCCTTTTGTTTTAATTTAAATTTTTTTTTTAAATTTTATTTTTGGCTGCAAAGCATGTGGGATCTCAGTTCCCTGAAGAGGCATTGAAGCCAAATCCCCTGCATTGGACGCTTGGGGTCTTAACTACTGGACTGCCAGAGAAGTCCCTTTACCTCCTTTTTTTCCTTTCTTCTTTCTTTCCTCTTTTTTCCTGTTTCTGTCAGTCCTTCCCTTGAACCTTAATTGACATTAGATCTTCAACATGGCTTACAAAGATAGCTCTCAAAAGATTCCTTTGAACTACTACCAAAGTACTGTCATTTATGAGAAAGAGGCATGACTACCTCAACGTATCCCACCCTTTTAAATTGCAGTGTTTTGCAGCATTTACAGATAAAGAAAATTGCAACTTGGGACAATACCATAACCATATACGCTTCTCTTCTGCCATATAAAAACTCCTATTCTGCTTCAGCTCAGGGACTTAACTAATTTTGAGATGCCACCTGACAAGCATCAGCTGAATAGCTGAATTACTTTATTTTTTATTCCTGAACAGAATATAAAAGAGACCATTTTCAGGGGGAGAGACTGCTTTAATTGGGGTGGTCAGGGATAATGTCTCTGAGGAGAATTCACTTGAATTGAGAATAAATAATAATTTCAGCTTGAGATAATTTGAGATAGAATGTTCTAAGTAGGAACCATACTTATAGGAAAGTTGACAGAAAGAAGAGAACATGGATACAGGTGAGTGAGTGAGGAAAGAAGGGCCATGTGGGTTAGAAACCTAGAGATTTATGTTTTGTTTTTTTAAATGGCTTTATTAAGACATAATTCAGGGAATTCCCTAGTGGTCCAGTGGTCAGGATTCTGTGCATTCATTGCCAAGGGACTGGTCAGGGACCTAGGAACCCAGTGAGCCATGTGGCTGCCCACTCTCACTGTAAGCCCTGTGCTCAGTCACTCAGTCATGTCCGACTCTTTGTGACCCCATGGAGTGTAGCCTGCCAGGCTCCTCTGTCCATGGGGATTCTCCAGGCAAGAATACTGGAGGGGTTTGCCATGCCCTCCTCTAGGGGATCTTCCCAATCCAGGGATTGAACCCAGGTCTCCTACATTGCAGGCAGATTCTTTACCAGCTGAGCCATGAGGGAAGTCCAGTTTATTTTCTGTGTGTCCGAATATGCCTATTCTTGCCATTTCATATAAATGGAATAATACAATGTATAGTCTTTTGTAAATAACTTTTCACTTAGCATAACGTTTGCGAGGTTCATCCATGTTGTAGCATGTATCAGTACTTCATTCCTTTTTTTTGCAGAATAGGGTTACATTGTGTAAATATACTACTTGTGTTTATTCATTCATCAGTTGAGGAATATCTGGGTTGTTTCCACTTTTTGGCTATTATGAATTATCTTGCTATGAATATTTACATATAAGATTTCATATAAAAGTGTTAGTAATGGTTTTATTTCTCTTGGACCCGTAACTAGGAGTGAAATTGCTATTTCATGTGGTGACTCTGTGTTTAACGTTTAGAGGAACTGTCAAACATTTATCATTTTTTCATTTCAGCAATTTTAGTGGATATCTCATTATGTGTGTGTGTGTTTAATACTATTTATTTATTTGGCTGTGCCAGGTCTTAGTTGCAGCATATGGGATCTAATTCCCTGACCAGAGATCAAACCTGGGCCCCCTGTATTGGGAGTACTAAGTCTTAGCCACTGGACCACCAGGAAAATGCCTGTTTATTTTACTGTTTTCTTTCTTTTTTTTTTTTTTAATAGCATTATTGAGATGTAATTGACATACAGTACTGTATAACTTTTTTAAAAAATGAAATATAGTTGATTTACAGTGTTATGTTAATTTCAGATGTACAGAAAAGTGATTCAGTTATACACGCATATTTAAACTAGAGTATTTATCTTTTTATTGTTGAAATGTAACAGTTCTTCATATATTTCAGATACAAGTTCCTCATCAGGTATATGATTTGCACATATTTTCTTCCATTCTATGAGTTGACTTTTCAGTTTTTTTAATTAATTTATTTTTTTATTGAAGGATAATTGCTTTACAGAATTTTGTTGTTTTCTGTCAAACCTCAACATGAATCAACCATAGGTATGCATATATCCCCTTCCTTTTGAACTTCTCTCCCATCTCCCACCCCCATCCCTCCCCTCTGGATTGATACAGAGCCCCTCTTTGAGTTTCCTGAGCCATACAGCAAATTTCCATTGGCTGTCTATTTTACATATGGTAATAGCAGTTTCCATGTTACTCTTTCCACACTCACCCTTTCCTCCCCTCTTCGCATGTCCATAAGTCTATTCTCTATGTCTGTTTCTCCATCGCTGCCCTGTAAATAAGTTCTTCAGTACCATTTTTCTAGATTCCATATATATGCATTAGAATACAGTATTTATCTTTCTCTTTCTGACTCACTTCACTCTGTNGATCTCTATGTCTGTGTCTCCACTGCTGCCCTGAAAATGATTTCATCAGTCCCATCTTTCTAGATTCCATATATATGTGTCAGTATATGATATTTGTTTTTCTCTTTCAGACTTACTTCACTCTGTATAATAGGCTCTCGGTTTATCCAGCTCATTAGAACTGACTCACATGTGTTCCTTTTTATGGCTGGGTAATATTTCATTGTCTATATGTACCACAACTTCTTTATCCATTCATTTGTCAATGGGCATCTGAGTTGCTTCCATGCTCTAGCTATTGTAAATAGTGCTGCAATGAACAATGGGATACATGTGTCTTTTTCAATTTTTGTTTCCTCAGGGTATATGCCTAGGAGTGGGATTGCTGGGTCATTTGGTGGTTTTAGTCCTAGTTTTTTAAGGAATCTCCATACCATCTTCCATAGTGGCTGTAAAATTTACATTCCCACCAACAGTGCAAGAGTGTTCTCTTTTCTCCACACCATCTTCAGCATTTATTGTTTGTAGACTATTTGATGGTGGCCATTCTGATAGGTGTGAGGTGATATCTCATTGTGGTTTTGATTTGCATTTCTCTAATAATGAGTGATGCTGAGCATCTTTTCATGTGTTTGTCAGCCATCTGTATGTCTTCTTTGGAGAAATGTCTGTTTAGGTCTTTTTCCCACTTTTTGATTGGGTTGTTTGTTTTTCTGGCATTGAGTTGTATGAGCTGCTTGTATATTTTGGAAATTAATCCTTTGTCAGTTGTTTCATTTGCTATTATTTTCTCCCACTCCGAGGGTTGTCTTTTCACCTTGCTTATAGTTTCCTTTGCTGTGCAAAAGCTTTTACATTTAATCAGGTCCCACTTGTTTACTTTCGTTTTTATTTTGGTTACTCTAGGAGGTGGGTCATAGAGGATCTTGCTTTGATTTATGTCACTGAGTGTTCTGCCTGTGTTTTCCTCTAAGAGTTTTATAGTTTCTGGTCTTACATATAGGTCTTTAATCCATTTTGAGTTTATCTTTATGTATGGTGTTAGGAAGTGTTCTAATTTCATTCTTTTACATGTAGCTGTCTGGTTTTCCCAGCACCATTTATTGAAGAGGCTGTCTTTGCCCCATTGTATGTTCTTGCTTCCTTTGTCAAAAATAAGGTACGCATAGGTGCATGGGTTTATTTCTGGGCTTTCTATCTTGTTCCATTGGTCTATATTTCTGTTTTTGTGCCAGTGCCATACTATCTTGATGACTAGCTTTGTAGTATAATCTGAGGTCAGGAAGGTTGATTCCTCCAGCTCCATTCTTCTTTCTCAAGACTGCTTTGGCTATTTGGGGTCTTTTCTGTTTCCATATGAACTGTGAAATTTTTGTTCTAGTTCTGTGAAAAATGCCATTGGTAATTTGATTCACATTGAATCTGTAGATTGTACTTGATAGTCTAGTCATTTTCACAATATTGATTCTTCCTACCCAGAAACATGGAATCTCTCTTCATCTGTTTATATCATCTTTGATTTCTTTCATCAGTGTCTTCTAAGTTTCTGTGTACAATTCTTTTGTCTCCTTAGGTAAGTTTATTCCTAGATGTTTAATTCTGTTTGTTGCAGTGGTGAATGGGATTGATTCCTTAATTTCTCTTTCTGATTTTTCACTGTTAGATATAGAAGTGCAAGTGATTTCTGTGTATTGATTTTGTATCTTGCAACTTTGCTAAATTTACTGATTAGCTCTAGTAATTTTCTGATACTATCTTTAAGGTTTTCTATGTACAGTATCATGTCATCTGCAAACAGTGAGAGCTTTACTGCTTCTTTTCCAATCTGATTTCCTTTTTCTTTTTCTTCTCTGATTGCTGTAGCTAGGACTTCCAGAACTATGCTGAATAATAGTGGTGAAAGTGGACACCCTTGTCTTGTTCCTGATCTTAGGAGGAGTGCTTTCAGTTTTTCACCATTGAGAATAATGTTTGCTGTGAGCTTATCATATATGGCCTTTACTATGTTGAGGTAGGTTACTTCTGTGTCCATTTTTTGAAGAGTTTTAATCATAAATAGGTGCTGAATTTTGTCAAAGGCTTTTTCTGCATCAATTGAGAGAAATCATATGGTTTTTATCTTTTAGTTTGTTAATATGGTGTATCACATTGATTGATTTGCATCTATTGAAGAATCCTTGCATTCTTGGAATAAACCCAACTTGATCATGGTGTATGAACTTTTTGACATGTTGCTGAATTCTGTTTGCTAAGGTTCTTTGAGGATTTTTGCATCTATGTTCATCAGTGATATTGGCCTGTAGCTTTCCTTTTTTGTTTTGTCTTTTCTGGTTTTGGTGGCCTCATGGAATGAGTTTGGAAGCATCCCTTCCTCTGCAATTTTTGAAAGAGTTTTAGAAGGATAGGCTTTAGCTCTTCTCTAAATGTTTGATAGAGTTCTGTGAAGCCATCTGGTCCTGGGTGTCAGGACCAGCCCAACAAGGAACTAACCTGAGGGAGCAGTCCTGCAGAACAATAAGGAAGAATAAGACTCAGAAATAAAGTGGGGATCAGGGGGCTGATGCCATTCACAGGCAAAAGCCCAGATCCTAATCCTTGCATGCCTTTTATTGTTAACTTCTACTTTTCTTGTTGGTGCTCTAGAGATATCTGTTCTTTATAATCTCAGATCGGGGATAAAGATATAGAATGAACAGTCCTCAATGTCAAACCTTCAGGCCTTTCATGACTTTATTTAGCCCTTTGGGTAGTGATGTCCTTTCTCAGCAACTCCCTCAAGGCTCTGGTTATGGGAACAGTCACTAATGGTTTTCCATCAGTCACATCAGTACTTCAACATCTTGTTTTCAAGATATGTTTCCATGATGTACTTTTTACTGCTCCCAACCCTTTGCCTGGGGGTGATGAAAAAGTCATTCTTATTTTTCAAAGAGGCTCTGTTAATTATAGTACAGCCCTGTGCATAGCATATTCTTTACAGTGGGCTTTTGTTTTTGGGGAGATTTTTGATCACAGCTTCAATTTCAGTGCTTGTAATTGGGTTGTTCATAATTTCTATTTCTTCCTGATTCAGTCATGGAAGGTTGAACTTTTCTAAGAATCTGTCCATTTCTTCCAGGTTATCCATTTTATTGCCATATAGTTGTTCATAATAGTCTCTTATAATCCTTTGTATTTCTGCATTGTTGTAACCTCTCCTTTTTCATTTCTAATTTTGTTGATTTGATTCTTCTTTTTTTCTTGATGAGTCTGGCTAAAGGTTTGTCAATTTTGTTTATATTCTCAAAGAACCAGCTTTTAGTTTTATTAATCTTTACTATTGTTTCTTTCATTTCTTTTTCATTTATTTCTACTCGAATCTTTATGATTTCTTTCCTTCTACTAATTTTGGGGTTTTTTGTTCTTTTCCCAGTTGTTTTAAGTGTAAAGTTAGGCTGTCTATTCGATGGTTTTTTTTGTTTCTTGAGGTAGGATATTGCTGTAAACTTCCCTCTTAGGACTGCTTTTACTGCATACCATGGGTTTTGAGTTGTGTTTTCACTGTCATTTGTTTCTAGAAATTTTTTGATTTCCCTTTTGAGTTCTTCAGTATCTTGTTGGTTATTTGGAAACATGTTGTTTAATCTCCATGTGTTTGTGTTTCTTACTGTTTTTTTTTCTTGTAATTGATATCTGGTCTCATAGGGTTGTGGTCAGAGAAGATGCTTGATAGGATTTCAGTTTTATTAAATTTACTGAGGTTTGATTTGTGACCCAAGATGTGGTCTATCCTAGAAAATGTTCCATGTGCACTTGAGAAGAAAGTGTATTCTTGTGCATTTGCATGGAATGTCCTGAAGATATCAATGACATCCATCTCATCTAGTGTATCATTTAAGACTTGGGTTTCCTTATTAATTTTCTGTNGTCTATCCTAGAAAATGTTCCATGTGCACTTGAGAAGAAAGTGTATTCTTGTGCATTTGCATGGAATGTCCTGAAGATATCAATGACATCCATCTCATCTAGTGTATCATTTAAGACTTGGGTTTCTTTATTAATTTTCTGTTTTGATGATCTGTCCACTGGTGTGAGTGGGGTGTGAAAGTCTCCTACTAGCGTTGTGTTACTGTCAGTTTCTCCTTTTATATCTATTAGTGTTTGCTTTATGTATTGAGGAGCTCCTATGTTGGGTGCATAGATATTTACAATTGGTATGTCTTCCTCTTGGATTGATCCCTTGATCATTATGTAGTGTCCTTCTTTATCTCTTGTAATCATCTTTATTTTAAAGTCTATTTTGTCTGTTATGAGGATTGCTATTCCAGCTTTCTTTTGCTTCCCATTTGCATGGAATATAGTTTTCCATCCTCTCACTTTCAGTCTGTATGTGTCTTGAGGTCTAATGTGGGTTTCTTGTAGACAGCATGTATATGGGTCTTGTTTTTGTATCCATTCAGCCAGTCTGTGTCTTTTGGTTGGAGCATATAATCCATTTACATTTAAAGTAATTATTGATATATATGTTCCTGTTGCAATTTTCTTAATTGTTTCGGGTTAATTTTGTAGATCTTTTTTCTTGTATTTCTTGACTATATAAGTCACTTTAACATTTTTTGTAAAGCTGATTTGGTGGTATTGAATTTTCTTAACTTTTGCTTGTCTGAAAAGCTTTTCATTTCTCTGTCAGTTATGAATGAAATCCTTGCTGGATACAGTAATCTTGGTTGTAGATTTTTCACTTTGAGTACTTTAAATATATCCTACCATCCCCTTCTGGGGTGCAGTTCTGCTGAAAGATCAGCTGTTAAGCTTATGAGGTTTCCCTTGTATGTTACTTGTTGCTTCTCCCTTGCTACTTTTAATATTCTTTCCTTGTGTTTAGTCTTTGTTAGCTTGATTAGTATGTGTCTTGGTGTGTTTCTCCTTGGGTTTATCCTGTATGGGACTCTTTGTGCCTCTTGAACTTGATTGACTATTTCCTTTTCCGTGTTTGGAAAATTTTCAACTATAATCTCTTCAAAAATTTATCATACTCTTTTGTTTTTCTCTTCTTCTTCTGGGACCCCTATTATTTGAGTGTTGGTGTGTTTAATATTGTCCCAGAGGTCTCTGAGACTATCCTCAGTTCTTTTCATTCTTTTTACTTTATTTTGATCTTCAAAAGTTATTTCCACCATTTTATCTTCCAGCTCACTGATTTGTTCTTCTACTTCAGATATTCTGCTGTTGATTCCTTCTAGAGTATTTTTAATTTCAATAATTGTGTTGTTTGCATGATTATTCTTTAATTCTTCTAGGTCTATGTTAATTGATTCTTGCACTTTCTCCATTTTGTTTTCAAGGTTT
>SJYW01003180.1:52284-75897 GCA_006410735.1 Raphicerus campestris | reverse complement strand
AGTATATCATTGAGAAAATATACCACAATTTAAAGTCATTCAACTGTTGATATACATGAGTTATTTCCAGCTTTTGGCTGGTACAAAAATTGCTTTGAACACTCCTAGTCAGGTCTTTTGATGACCATATGCACACATTTTTGTTGGGTAGATATGGGAGAATAATATTTCTATTTCTACCTTCTGAAAATAGATACTAAGAACATTAACCCTCAACTATCTTTTCTATTATGTGCATTTAAAGGCACTACTTCCTCTCAACCCATGGCTTTAGCTGGTGTCTACAAGTTTTGATATCTTTTATTTTTATTATCATTCAGTTCAAAATATCTTCTTTTATTATTTCTTTGACCACAGTTTATTCTGAAAAATATTTCTTGATTTCTATAATATTTTCTAGATTTTTTTTATTTCTAGCTTTCATTTCAGTAGAGGGAAAACATACTCTATTTAATTTCAGTCTTTGAAAATATGTTAATTGTTTTATAGTTCAGTAAAAGGCCAAATTTGTTAAAGTTCTATGGGTAATAAATATATATACTTTTCAGTGTGCTATATGTCAACTAAGTCATATTTATTCAAATGTAGTTCAAATCTTCTCTATCTGAAGAAATCATTTTTGTCTGCCTGCTCTATCAATTACAGAAGAATTTGAATCTCTCTCCATACAACTATTAATTTTTTTTCTTTTAGATTTGCTGGATTTTTCTTTAAATACTCTACAATTATTTCATTGAGTGGTGTTCATACTGTAAAAATTCTGCCTGCAATTCACCCAGAGAAGCCAAATGTATATANTCTCTCTCCATACAACTATTAATTTTTTTTCTTTTAGATTTGCTGGATTTTTCTTTAAATACTCTACAATTATTTCATTGAGTGGTGTTCATACTGTAAAAATTCTGCCTGCAATTCACCCAGAGAAGCCAAATGTATATATATATAGATATATACACACACACACACATATATATACACATACAGAGAGAGAGAGAGAGAGCACAAAGGATTTTTAGGGCAGTGGAAACATTCTGTATGATACTATAATGATGGATATGTCATTCTACATTTTTAAGCCTATAGATGTTCAACACCAAGCATGAACTCCAAGGTAACTTAGGGACTTTTAGGTTCATCCTTCATAAAAATAATGTACCATTCTACTGAGTGATGTTGTTTAATGAAGGTGCATGTGTTGGGGGACAGAATCTATAAAGAAAATATCTGTACCTTCCTCTCGGCTTTGCTGTGAATCTAAAACTGCTAAAAATTAATATCTAAAAAAATACATGTATTTGGCTTCTCTAGGTCTTAACAGGCTCCTAGACAAAGCAAACTTTCCTAGGGAAAAGTGGTCCCAAATAGTAAATGATTAGTCCAAATTACCCATTCTGCCATTACTGGGAACTGAAATCATAAATTGCTTTTTATCACCCAATATTTTATCTCAAATATANAAAAATACATGTATTTGGCTTCTCTAGGTCTTAACAGGCTCCTAGACAAAGCAAACTTTCCTAGGGAAAAGTGGTCCCAAATAGTAAATGATTAGTCCAAATTACCCATTCTGCCATTACTGGGAACTGAAATCATAAATTGCTTTTTATCACCCAATATTTTATCTCAAATATATTCTCATATCAATAGCCCAAAGTTAATTGAATTAATGCAACCTCATTGCACACTTATATTGTTTCCTAATTTTTATTATTCTAAATCCTCTAAAATAGTAATAAAATATATGTGACTAAAATGACCCATATATTATGCTAAGTGATTTGTCTCTGCTTTTTTCTATTTATTCAAAACAACCTTATTCTACAGATGAAATACTGAGATTCAGGAGAGGTAAACACACACTAGAAGGTTATGGTGCAAATTTTCAGTCACCACTGGCTGAGGGACTCGCCGCAGGGGGCGGGAGGGCCCTGACAGCCAGAACACACATCGGTCATATGGCATCTGATTAAAGGGAAATTGCCACACAGAACGGAGAAGGCAGCGGCACCCGCTCCAGCACTCTGGCCCGGAAAATCCCATGACGGAGGAGCCTGGTGGACTGCAGTCCACGGGGTCGCTAAGAGTCGGGCATGACTGAGCAACTTCCCTTTCACTTTTCACTCTCGTGCATTGGAGAAGGAAATGGCAACCCACTCCAGTGTTCTTGCCTGGAGAATCCCAGGGACAGAGGAGCCTAGTGGGCTGCCGTCTATGGGGTCACACAGAGTTGGATACGACTGAAGCAACTTAGCAGCCACACAGAATAATACAGCAGAAAGAGATCTCTAAGAAAGGGTCTGAGCCAAAAACAATGAAATTTTAAGATTAGATATCAATCTAGATATAGATGTAGGTATAGATACAGAAGAACCTAAGAAGCAGCTACAGCTAGTAATGAATGGTATCAACTGACACAGATATAAATGTATAGACCAATCTCTTGCAAAAAAGTTGCACCAAATTTGCTCTGTCCTAGCAGTGTATGCAGTGGCTATTTCAACATCTTCTTTCATCAGTTGAATTACCTTCCCCTTTTTTTCTTTCAGTAGGAGTCTTAGTGTTTTCATACATCCTCATATACTCAGTACCCTCCTTAAAGAAATAAAAACTGCTTTTTCCCATAAATTGGCCTTTATAAGGAAGCCAACTGGCAGGAGTGATGATGGAAATGAAGAAGCCTAAGAAATGGATGGATCTCAGCCAGAACATAGAAGTTTGAGATAAATCAAATAGCAGATGGCCTCATTTAATGGCAAATAAAAGCGCGTGAGGTTGGGGAAGGGGGAGATTATCCGTCACCAAGGGAAGAGGATAATGAGTTCTATCCTTGAAAACAGGAAAGTGATGGACTGAGTGGGGAGGGGATACCACGTCATCCAAAACTGGAGAAAGGCAGGGAGTCCAGAAGGAAGAAGAGCTAAGCCAGTCCCATGTTAAAGATTAGGAATAACATTAGCTCAGTTATTTAACACTCCTTCAACTTTTTAGCAGCTTGAAAGACAAGTGTTTAACCACTACAAAGAAAGAGAAAAAAGAGAAAGGCATTGTCCAAAAGACAACTGGAATTCCTATCTTCCTCTTCCAAGGGATGAGAAGAGGAAATATATTTATTAAATTGTGTATTTAAAATGATTAAATTGTATTCCTCATTTAAAAGATAAAAACATCAGGGCTTCCCTGGTGACTCACTGGTAAAGAATCTGCCCGCCAGTGCAGGAGACACAGGTTCAACCCCTGTAGAATCCATGTGGAATCGCAATCTTCCAACCCCAGAAGATTCCACATGCTGTGGAGCAACTAAGTCCAAGCGACAACACTGTTGAGCCTGTGCTCTAGAGGCCACAAGTGCAACTACTGAGCCCTGAAGCCTGTGCACCTTAGCGCCTCTGCTCTGAAACAAGCGAAGCCACCACGAGAAGCCCGCGCACTGCAAGCAGAGAGTAGCCCCCACTCAGCGCAACTGGAGAACAGCCCGTGCAGCAACCAAGACCCAGAACAGCCAAAAATAATCTTACAAAAATTAAAATTAAACTTCAAAAATAAAATTACAAAATGTTTTTTAAATTTATACAAAAAAAATTAAAACTTCTGTGGCTTCCCATCTCATCCAGAGTGAAACCCAAAATTCTTCAGTTGTCTTCAAGGTTCTACAAGACCCCATGACTGCCCCTGTCTTTTACCCTGTCTGGTAATTCTCTCCTTCAGCACCCCCAACACTGCATTCCTGCCATGTCACCCGTCTCCCTAGTTCTTGAACATTTCACACACCTCCCCGCTCAGGGCCTTTTCACTTCAGCTATTTTCTTCCCCTCAACATCCAAAGACTCACTTTTTCCCCTACTCAGGCCTTTACTTAACTGTTACCTGCACAATGAGGCCTCCCCTGGTTACCATGTAAAATTACCTTCTCCCTGTCCTGCTCCCCAGAACACTTCCCTTTTTCTGTTTCAATTTCCTCCTTCAATTTTGTTATTCACATACTATTAGATTTTTATTATCTTGTTTTTGTCTACATTTTCTTCCAGAATGTAGGTTTTTAGAGTATTTTTTTTTCTGTTTTATTCAATATCCCTGGTGCCTGGAACAAGACCTGGCTCACAGGCAACAAGTATGCATTTGCTAAATAAATGAAATTAACATTCTTTATTGTTTTCTCTAGAACTTCCCATCAGTTTCTTAAAAATTCAAGATACACAAACCGCTCCTTAATCTTGAGTCAAGATTCTTTCCACAAGACATCAGAATGCCTTCTTTAGACCCCTGCTGAAGGGTCAGCAGTTACTTAGAGAAGATCTTCCAGAGAACAGAGCAAAAGGTCATAAGCCTAAAGTCAGAGGTCATTTTCAGTGTCTCCTGTCCTCAAATTTGAGCTTCACTGTTGGCTCAGACAGTAAAGAATCCACCTGCAATGCAGGGGACCTAGGTTCACTGCCTGGATTGGAAAGATCCCCTGGAGAAGGGAATAGCTACCCACTCGTTTTCTTGCCTGGAGAATCCCATGGACAGAGGAGCTTGATGGGCTACAGTCCATAGGGCTACAAAGAGTCAGACATGACGGAGTGACTACACATACACACACACACATCCTCAACTTTGGGTCCTATTGATCATGTCTCAGCTCTCAGCCTTGGTACTTGGCCTTTGAATAGGCCTAAAGTAGGTTCACTTTCTCAGCAGCAACCTCCCTCAATCCAGTGGCTGCCTGCCTGCTGAGCCTTTGTACTCCTGCCTCTGGGAAGCTTCTCTCTACCATCTGACAGGGGCAACATTGACCAGCCCAGAAAAAACACCTGGTATAAGCCCTTCTTGTCATGTAACATACTGAAGGATCACTTTATGACAATCCACAGCTCCAAAAGGATGCCACTTTTTGTTAGAATATATATATAGATGTGCTATACATTGGTATAGATACGTAAAATGTTGCATAGTACTGAGATATATTAGTGATTTACTACATCAGGAGCATGTATGTTTGAGAGGGCATAAGAAGTGACTAACAATGCATACAGAGGTTTGGGGGGACAGCAATGGTCTAAACTTAGGTTGTGGAAATGGCTGAATGACCCTAATTATACTAAAAATCAATTTAAATGGATGAATTTTATGGTATGTGAATGATATCTCAAAAAATGTTAATTTTTTTTTCACTTCATGAAAGTGAATGTTAATTCACTTTGCTGTTTAGTCACTCAGTCATGCCTGGCTCTTTGTGATACCATGGACTATTCCTGTGTTTCTTGCATCTCTTGGATTAGCAGGCAAATTCTTTACCCCTGAGCCACCAGAGAAGCCCCTTGTCTCCTTGAATATCCATCAACTACTATTCTGATCTTTAGGTCCAAAGTACTTCATTCATTCAGTAAATTGTTAGCAAGGGCCTGTTTCCCATCAGATATCATGCTAGGTACTAGGCATATAAAGAGAACGAAGAAGCATGACTCTCACTACTTCAGTTTACATTTTTTAAGAAATAGATTGGGCAACTGATCACAAAGAGAATGGAATGGGTTCCTGAGAGGCAGTATACAGGGGGCTATGCGTAAGCCAACAGTGGTCACTATAGTAGTTACCATGGTGGTTATCGTGGTGGTTACTCAATGAACCCAGAAAAAATGCCAGCTGTTTTTCTTCTCTCTTCAGTTCTTGGCACCTCCATACAGACACCTGGAAGTTGTTTCTGCTGCCAGAGAGCTGACATGGCCCACTGTGTGTCCAAAAAATACCCCCAGGCGTAGTCTTTTCTATGGCTGACACATTACCTCCTGGCATTCCACAACACCTTGGATTTTTCCATGCAAAAGCTCATTATTTAAGAAGAATGTGCTTTAGAAAATAATTCTTTTAAGTTCAATTTTGTTGCTCAGTCATGTCTGACTCTTTGCAACCCCATGGACTGCAGCACACCAGGCCTCCCTGTCCATCACCAACTCCCAGAGCTTGCTCAAACTCATGTCCATCCAGTCGGTGATGCCATCAAACTGTCTCATCCTCTGTCGTCCCCTTCTCCTCCTGCCTTCAATCTTTTCCAGCATCAGGGTCTTCTCCAATGAGTCAGTTCTTCGCATCAGGTGACCAAAGTATTTGGAGTTTCAAAAATTACCTCAAAAAGTCAAGCTCAGGGAATTCTCTGGTGGGCCAGTGGTTGAAACTCCACACTCACCAAAGAACAAAAAATCAAGCTCAAAATATACTACATTGTTGTACCAACCAAATCCCCACGATTGGCATGAACGATTTCCTCCTGGCACTCTGTTTCAAAACAGCATTGACTTCCTGCTTTGGTGCTGAAAATATATGTTCTCAACACAACCCTCATCAAACAGAATCTTTCACTTCAAAGAGGATTGAGAGGCCAGGGAATTCAGGAATTGAGTTCTTCCAGAACAAATGCTACACTTCTGAGATTTGAAGCAGTTTTCAAACATGGGCATCAAGATGCCCTTAAGTGATTTTGTTCCACTCCAGTCGGTGAGGGAAATCAGAATGAAGTCTCGCGTTGCCTCTCCAGCTGTGGTCAGCTGTGTGCCCTTAGTTGCGAACTTTTATAGCCGCGGTTTGAGGCATTTTCTGTTTATTTCTTCTGCATTGGCTTCTCAGCTGGAGCAAATCAATGAAGAGAGGCTTAACAAAACCCTCAAGAAATTAAACACAGTTCGACGAAGCCACCCTTGTAGTCTGATTTACCCAACAAGAGTATATGATTGTTTAGAGATTAAAGCAAGTTAGAAGAGCCAGCTATATCATCGCAGGAAAACACCTGGAACCGAGGTTAAAAGACCTGTGTTTGAGCCTGACCTGGGCAAAGCACTCTGGGCCTTAGTGAAAGGGTGGAGTAATCTGTAACACACGTGCAAATGGAAGGCTTTAAACTGAAGATACTTGAATAATCAAAAATGCTTTAATATTACTTCATGCTGATTTTCCAGCATTTCCATTACATACACAGAGCATCAGTAAATATTCTTTTTTAAAGTTAAGCTCCTGGATCACAAAGTAAAGAAAGACTACCCGCTTTTGTGAGCTCCAAACTTGCCTCAGGCTCCTCTTCTGCCCTGGTCAATCCAGCATCTTTCCCCACCCCACCCACCTACCCCACCGCTTCCTCTCTTCCACACCTCCAGTGCCCCTGTTTGTTCCCATGCTGGTCCCCCTGCCAGCAATGACTTCCCTCTTCCTTGTCACCTGTCTTGCCCCCATTGATACCTTCAAGTCCAAAACAGAGCATGCCCTATTCATGATACCTTTTCTATCCTCTCCAATAGATACCATTCTCTTTTTCTAACTTGTTTTGACAAAAATATCACACACACACACACACACACACACACACACACACACAAGCATATCTTTGTAGGTCGCCTCCTGTTTGTGTCAGGTCCTCCAACTACAAAAGACTAGGCTACTCCTCGGAAGAAGTGGTGGGCAATCTTGGGGAGGTCAGCTGGGATGAGATTGAACTCCAGGCCTCTCTAAGGGTCTTGGAAAGATGAAAAGATTTTAAGCAGAAGAGTTGCATGTCAGGGCCATGTACAGGGAGATCAAAGACTTTAGGGACCAGAGGCTACTGCAGTAGTCTAGGCAGGAGATGATGAGGACAATGATGAGAAACTTGGCAATGGATGTAAAGAGAGGGGAATGGTGAAAAGGCAAGGCATGGGGCTTGTGACCTCATCCAGTGTGGTCCTCATCTCCCTAAGAAACTTGCTCCTATTGAGGGCTCTCTGCTCAGGAACTTGGGTTATCATCCTCTCAATCACAGGAGGACAGGGAACTCAGCTCGGTGCTCTGTGATACCTCGATGGTTGGGATGGGAGATGAGTCCAAGAGGGAGAGGGTACATGTATATATATAGCTGGCTCACTTTGTTGCACAGCAGAAATTAACAACACTGTAAAACAATTATGTTCCAATCAAATTTTAAGACAGGAAGCCTTCTTCCACACGCCACATTCCATCACATCAGCGAGTTGTGCCAATTCAGCCTCCTAGGTAGCACCCTTCTCTTCGCTCCAACCATTTGCCACCACTAGGACTAGGCCTTCAATATCTCCAACCTAGATTTCTCCTCCCTGGTATCCCAGCTTCAAGTGTGCCCCTCCAATCCATCCTCCTCATCTCCTCAATAGATGGATCTACCTGAGCTGCCACTCTGATCCTTTCATTATCATATTTAACAGATCAATGATGCCTTCCTGTCCAAAACATTTATTCCAATTACCTTAAAATTGCTGAAACATCCATGCGATCAAGCCCTGTGCCAGTCCCCCTTGCCTCTCTATGTTCTAGCCTTCCCTGAACTTTTCACACTTCTTAATAGGATCTAATCATGAACACTTTGCTCATACATTCCTTTTCCCCTTCTTCTTTTTCTCTCCCCCAAATTATTTTATAATTACCTCACTCTTCATGTATTCAAGAAAGCACTCAACCTTGGTTGGAAATCTTCCATGCTGTCCTCTGTGTTCCCAGACCACCATGATGATGTCTGTTGACCTCAAAAACCCCAATAAATTATAATTATCTTTATTGTGCTCTACTGGACTCAGTTCATTGGGGACAAAGATAAGGATTCTCATCCTGTTATCCTCAGTAGTGGTTATGATTTCAAGGCACAGAGCTGATGAGTCATAAATGTTGAACAAATCAACAAATCAGTGATTGTGTGACATGGTACACTCCCAAAATACAGAAAATTGCAAAAGCAGGCAAAGGCAAAAAGCCCCAGATATTCATATCCTGACCAAGATCAAGATTCATGCCCAAGTCAGGGCTGGGCCTTCATCCAAGATAAGAAATCTTGCTGAAACCAGCGATGTGGAAGCACATGACAGCTGGTATCTGTCAAGCTAAGTTTATGAACTCAGCCATGCCCTTGATTTTGAAGGAGGAGCCATAGTGCTGAAGTTAGCTTGGCCCACTTGTTATGTGGCAGAAAAATCACTGGGCTTATTACCAGAAACCCTCGGTTCACTCCTGAGCCTGTCTCGTCAGTCAGTCAGTTCAGTCACTCAGTTATGTCTGACTCTTTGTGACCCCATGAATTGCAGCATGCCAGGCCTCCCTGTCCATCACCAGCTCCCAGAGTTCACCCAAACTCACGTCCATCAAGTCGGTGATGCCATTCTAGCCATCTCATCCTCTGTCGTCCCCTTCTCCTCCTGCCCCTAATCCCTCCCAGGATCAGGGTCTTTTCCAATGAGTCAACTCTTCTCATGAGATGGCCAAAGTATTGGAGTTTCAGCCTCAGCATCAGTCCTTCCAATGAACACCCAGGACTGATCTTCTTTAGAATGGACTGGTTGTATCTCCTTGCAGTCCAAGGGACTCTCAAGAGTCTTCTCCAACACCACAGTTCAAAAGCATCAATTCTTTGGCTCTCAGCTTTCTTCACAGTCCAACTCTCACATCCATACATGACCACTGGAAAAACCATAGCCTTGACTAGATGGACCTTTGTTAGCAAAGTAATATCTCTGCTTTTTAATATACTGTCTAGGTTGGTCATAACTTTCCTTTCAAGGAGTAAGTATCTTTGAATTTCATGGCTGCAGTCACCATCTGCAGTGATTTTGGAGCCCCAAAAAATAAAGTCTGACACTGTTTCCACTGTTTCCCCATCTATTTCCCATGAAGTGATGGGACCAGATGCCATGATCTTCGTTTTCTGAATGTTGAGCTTTAAGCCAACTTTTTCACTCTCCTCTTTCACTTTCATCAAGTACTAGCATGTAAATGAAGCTTAGCATTTCTGTGAATAAATTTTATCCTCTTTAAATGGAGAGGGTAATCATTACTGCCTTCCACAACTCACATGAAGTTTAAATGAGATATTTATACAAAGTGCCTGGTACCGTGGCTGGCTTCAAATGGAAACTATAATCATTATTATTATGTGAGAGTTCCAGTCACAATAAATACTTTCCACATGTTTGTTTGAAAGGAGTGTGAACAGCTCCAAAAAATTAAAGTCTAAATGCATTTGACTCTGCTTAAGCTTAACCCATATTAGAGACTCATCTTGATGGTTGGTGATCAGACAAACCCAGAGGATGGACAATTTCAAAAACTGGACGCTGCTTTCACCCATGCTAGCCCCATTTATGGAACCATGACTATAGCCAGACACATTGCTTTCAATCTTCTCCACAGTGGTAGAAGGTAGATGATATTATCCCCATGTTACAAATGAGGAAGCAATGTTCTAAAAAGTTAAGTAATGTGCCCAAAGTCCCACAAAAGTGGAAAAACCAAGATTTGAAACTGTTCTGTTGGCTCCCAAACCCATGTGCTTTCTACTCATGCTGCTTCTTCACTGAGCTTTGTCCTACAGTTAGGAGGGCAAAAAGTACATTTCATATACATCATGTCTTTTGACTTGACCCAATTCCCTATGAAATAACCAAATAAAGAAACGGAGACTCAGGACATTTAAGGTGCCTGTGCAAGGTCACAAAATCCGTAAACAGCTGCCCGAGAACTCAAACTCCTATCTTGGGACTCTTATCTGTTGCACTTTACTACAATGGAGTGACTGCTATTTGGCCGAATTGAAGATACAGAAATAATGAGAACTGCTTCTTCTCAAACCTAGTGTTATAAATTTACATGAGACTTTCTCCTGATGGAACAGTTAAACTACACTTATGGGAAAAAATTATAATACGTTACATGTAAATTTCTTCCCAACTTCCTCCTACTATCAGAAGAAATTAACCAATATATGCAAAGCCATGCATTTACCAAAGAGTCCACCTGAGACCAAAGGAATTTGCTCCTAGATCATGAAGCTGTAATATTTTTAAAGTGGTTTCTATTTATGCAGAAGATGGGACTTCTCTAAAAACTACAGAGTTTTGGATGAAAATGTAAACGTGTTAAACATGGTTTTAGTGATCCTTGTTATATTAAATGAATTGAAAAAAATCTAATATTCAAACACAGCATCTATTCCATTTGGTTGACAAGTTGATCAAGTATTTATTAAGCTGCCTCTTCATCTCTGGGACACAGAGGTGATTAAAACACAGCTTCACCCTCAAGGAGCTTCTGATGCAATAAGTGAAACTGAACTATAAACAAATGAATATAATAAATTATGTTTTATTAGCCTCCATTATCATACTAGAAAGATGAACACAGTGCATGGAACAGCCAGTTATATGCAAAGATACAAATAGATTCTGCAAATAAGTGACACTTGGAATGGGATAGGTATTACCAGGGGAACAAGGGAATTCAAGTGGCTATGTGAGGGTCAAAGAACATATAGCCTCTTTCTGTCCTGGAAACTTCAAATCATGTCACGGAACTCGTGTTTAGGGGACAAGAGAAGAGATGTGATAAGGCTTAGAATGCAGACCCAGGAAGAGCCTAAACTATAGCAGGAGCAGTGAAGATGGACAGACAGATGTCAAGGATGTAGACTCTTAGGCCTGTCTATGGGTGAAGGGTAAAAGAGAATGCTTTCTGCTTTGGTGGATGTCAATAGCTGAGGTGCAGAATAGAGAAGGAGCATACATATATGGGGAAAGACACCAAGTTCTCTCTTTGACAATGGGCTAGAGAGTCTATGTAACATCCACATGGAGATGGGAAGTAAGTAGGCACTCAGCTAAATGAGACAGGATTTCAAAAGAAAGGACCAGCATGAAGATAAAGTATGTGTCAACCATATTTGGGTGGATGACAAAAATCACATGAATGAATGGTTTTGTCCAGAGAGGACAGGCAGAGTAAGAAGAGAAAAAGAGCTAAGGAAAGAGTGTTAGGTGCCAACATATAAGGTTTGGTTTAATGGTAAGCAAGATGAAAACAAACCCCAAGAGAAAAGGAAGAGGCTAAATCATAAAGGGAAAAAGAAACCAACAGATGCAATATCACTAATTATTAGAGAAATACAAATTAAAATTTCAGTGTGGTATCAGCTCACACCAGTCAGCATGGCCATCATAAAAAGTCTACAAGTAATAAATGCTGGAGAGGATGTGGAGAAAAGGGAACACTCCTACACTCTTAGTGAGAATGTAAACAGGTGCAGTCACTATGGAGAAAAGTATGGAAGTTCCATAAGAAACTAGACTGCCATATGATCCAGCAGTCCCACTCCTGAGCACATATCCAGAAAAGACAAAAACTCTAATTCAAAAAGATACCTTCACCTCAGTGTTCACAATTGCACAACAGCCAAGACAAGGAAGCAACCTAAATGTCCTTTGACAAATGACTGGTAAAGAAGACGTGATACATATATACAATGGAATATTACTCAGCCATAAAGAAGAATGAAATAATTCCATCTGCAGCCACATAGATGGACTTAGAGATTATCATACTAGGTGAAGTAAGTCAGACAGAAAGACAAATAGCATATGATATCACTTACATGTGGAGTCTAAACAAATTATACAAATGAACTTAGTTACAAAATAGAAGTAAACTCACAAACAAAGGAAACAAATTTATGGTTACCAAAGAAAAAAGGAGTGGGGAGGGATAAATTAGGTATTTGATATTAAAAGATACACACTGCTCTTTATAAAACAGATAAGCAAGGACCTACTGTATAGCACAGGAAACTATATTCAGTATCTTGTAATAAACTATCACAGAAAAGAATCTGAAAAAGAACATATACTCACTTTGCTATACAGCTGAAACTAACACAACATAGTTAAAAAAAAAAGAGAAAGTGATTTCTTAAAAGTCAAAGGAAGATAATTAAAGAATAAGAAGGGAGCAGTCAACAGGTCCAATGTCACAGCAAGCTCAAGGAAGAAAAGAGCGAGCGAGAGAGGGCAAGTCTTCCGCAGAAGAGAATTAAAACTAGCATTTGACAGACAGACAGAAGATGAGGAACATATACATCACTACAAGAATCAAGGGAAGATGAGATGGTAATGATGAGAATGCAATAAATAGAAGAGACCCAAATTCATGATGTGTCTTCAGTGTGTAATGGGTATGAGCATTATGAACAGTCCAAAAATCTCCTCTCCAAAGTTTCTAGCTTGTATGACACAGCTTATTCAAACAAAGAACATGGAAGGGATGAGTCTGGTAACAAAAAAACCTGAGCTAAGTTTCAGAGGCTTTGTGTTTTAAGCGTTGCTGGTACATCCAGTGCAGATTCTATGAAAATAAAAGGAGAAAAAGGCATTAATTCTGTTGAAAAGAAAGTGAATGGCTAGAAAGATGCACCAGTGGCCTTAGGGAACAAAGAACTAAAGTTCATGAAGAGGAAAATACCGAAAGAAAATGCAAAGGAAAGAGGGAATGCAGAGCCTTGAAGGGGTACCCACAAAAACTGCAATATAACTTTGCTTGTGAAACAGTAGGAATACGGATAAAATTATTGGAATCCATGAGGTCAGGTTTGGGAAGATCTGTTGGAGAAGGGAACAGCTACTCACTCCAGTATTCTCGCCTGGAGAATTCCATGGACAAAGGAGCCTGACGGGCTACAGCCCATGGGGTCACAAAGAATCGGACACAACTGAGAGACTTTCACTCACTCATGAGGTAAGGAGTTGGGCCATAGAGAAGGCTGAGCACTGACGATTTGATGCTTTTGAATTGTAGTGGTGGAGAAGACTCTTGAGAGTCTTATGAGCTGCAAGGATCAAAGCAATCAATCCTAAAGGAAATCAACCCTGATGTTGAATCTTCAGTACTTTGGCCACGATATGAACAGCTGGCTCATTGGAAAAGACCCCGATGCTGGAAAAGACTAAAGGGAGAAGGAAAAGGGAGCGACAGAGAATCAAACAGTTGGATAGCATCACTGGCTCAATGGACATGAGTTTGAGCAGATTCCAGGAGATGGTCAAGGACCAGGAAAGCCTGACATGCTGCAGTCCATGGGGACACAGCGTCAGACATGACTGAGCGACTGAACAGCAACAAGTGAGGTCAGGAAGATTTGAAGCTAATACAGTTCACCCACTTGGGTATGAAAATTATCTAAAATGAAAACAGGAGCTGAAAGAGAAATGGAAAGATAATGGCCAGGAGCAAAAATGTCCTTGATGAATAGGAAGAAGTAACTAAGAGGTCAGGAAATGGGAGCCATCCACTTTTATGCTACAAAAGTGGTATAAGGAACACCATGAGCCTTACACACAGAGCTGTTTTACCAAAGGCAACAACCAGAACAANACACACACACACACACACACACACACACACACACACAAGCATATCTTTGTAGGTCGCCTCCTGTTTGTGTCAGGTCCTCCAACTACAAAAGACTAGGCTACTCCTCGGAAGAAGTGGTGGGCAATCTTGGGGAGGTCAGCTGGGATGAGATTGAACTCCAGGCCTCTCTAAGGGTCTTGGAAAGATGAAAAGATTTTAAGCAGAAGAGTTGCATGTCAGGGCCATGTACAGGGAGATCAAAGACTTTAGGGACCAGAGGCTACTGCAGTAGTCTAGGCAGGAGATGATGAGGACAATGATGAGAAACTTGGCAATGGATGTAAAGAGAGGGGAATGGTGAAAAGGCAAGGCATGGGGCTTGTGACCTCATCCAGTGTGGTCCTCATCTCCCTAAGAAACTTGCTCCTATTGAGGGCTCTCTGCTCAGGAACTTGGGTTATCATCCTCTCAATCACAGGAGGACAGGGAACTCAGCTCGGTGCTCTGTGATACCTCGATGGTTGGGATGGGAGATGAGTCCAAGAGGGAGAGGGTACATGTATATATATAGCTGGCTCACTTTGTTGCACAGCAGAAATTAACAACACTGTAAAACAATTATGTTCCAATCAAATTTTAAGACAGGAAGCCTTCTTCCACACGCCACATTCCATCACATCAGCGAGTTGTGCCAATTCAGCCTCCTAGGTAGCACCCTTCTCTTCGCTCCAACCATTTGCCACCACTAGGACTAGGCCTTCAATATCTCCAACCTAGATTTCTCCTCCCTGGTATCCCAGCTTCAAGTGTGCCCCTCCAATCCATCCTCCTCATCTCCTCAATAGATGGATCTACCTGAGCTGCCACTCTGATCCTTTCATTATCATATTTAACAGATCAATGATGCCTTCCTGTCCAAAACATTTATTCCAATTACCTTAAAATTGCTGAAACATCCATGCGATCAAGCCCTGTGCCAGTCCCCCTTGCCTCTCTATGTTCTAGCCTTCCCTGAACTTTTCACACTTCTTAATAGGATCTAATCATGAACACTTTGCTCATACATTCCTTTTCCCCTTCTTCTTTTTCTCTCCCCCAAATTATTTTATAATTACCTCACTCTTCATGTATTCAAGAAAGCACTCAACCTTGGTTGGAAATCTTCCATGCTGTCCTCTGTGTTCCCAGACCACCATGATGATGTCTGTTGACCTCAAAAACCCCAATAAATTATAATTATCTTTATTGTGCTCTACTGGACTCAGTTCATTGGGGACAAAGATAAGGATTCTCATCCTGTTATCCTCAGTAGTGGTTATGATTTCAAGGCACAGAGCTGATGAGTCATAAATGTTGAACAAATCAACAAATCAGTGATTGTGTGACATGGTACACTCCCAAAATACAGAAAATTGCAAAAGCAGGCAAAGGCAAAAAGCCCCAGATATTCATATCCTGACCAAGATCAAGATTCATGCCCAAGTCAGGGCTGGGCCTTCATCCAAGATAAGAAATCTTGCTGAAACCAGCGATGTGGAAGCACATGACAGCTGGTATCTGTCAAGCTAAGTTTATGAACTCAGCCATGCCCTTGATTTTGAAGGAGGAGCCATAGTGCTGAAGTTAGCTTGGCCCACTTGTTATGTGGCAGAAAAATCACTGGGCTTATTACCAGAAACCCTCGGTTCACTCCTGAGCCTGTCTCGTCAGTCAGTCAGTTCAGTCACTCAGTTATGTCTGACTCTTTGTGACCCCATGAATTGCAGCATGCCAGGCCTCCCTGTCCATCACCAGCTCCCAGAGTTCACCCAAACTCACGTCCATCAAGTCGGTGATGCCATTCTAGCCATCTCATCCTCTGTCGTCCCCTTCTCCTCCTGCCCCTAATCCCTCCCAGGATCAGGGTCTTTTCCAATGAGTCAACTCTTCTCATGAGATGGCCAAAGTATTGGAGTTTCAGCCTCAGCATCAGTCCTTCCAATGAACACCCAGGACTGATCTTCTTTAGAATGGACTGGTTGTATCTCCTTGCAGTCCAAGGGACTCTCAAGAGTCTTCTCCAACACCACAGTTCAAAAGCATCAATTCTTTGGCTCTCAGCTTTCTTCACAGTCCAACTCTCACATCCATACATGACCACTGGAAAAACCATAGCCTTGACTAGATGGACCTTTGTTAGCAAAGTAATATCTCTGCTTTTTAATATACTGTCTAGGTTGGTCATAACTTTCCTTTCAAGGAGTAAGTATCTTTGAATTTCATGGCTGCAGTCACCATCTGCAGTGATTTTGGAGCCCCAAAAAATAAAGTCTGACACTGTTTCCACTGTTTCCCCATCTATTTCCCATGAAGTGATGGGACCAGATGCCATGATCTTCGTTTTCTGAATGTTGAGCTTTAAGCCAACTTTTTCACTCTCCTCTTTCACTTTCATCAAGTACTAGCATGTAAATGAAGCTTAGCATTTCTGTGAATAAATTTTATCCTCTTTAAATGGAGAGGGTAATCATTACTGCCTTCCACAACTCACATGAAGTTTAAATGAGATATTTATACAAAGTGCCTGGTACCGTGGCTGGCTTCAAATGGAAACTATAATCATTATTATTATGTGAGAGTTCCAGTCACAATAAATACTTTCCACATGTTTGTTTGAAAGGAGTGTGAACAGCTCCAAAAAATTAAAGTCTAAATGCATTTGACTCTGCTTAAGCTTAACCCATATTAGAGACTCATCTTGATGGTTGGTGATCAGACAAACCCAGAGGATGGACAATTTCAAAAACTGGACGCTGCTTTCACCCATGCTAGCCCCATTTATGGAACCATGACTATAGCCAGACACATTGCTTTCAATCTTCTCCACAGTGGTAGAAGGTAGATGATATTATCCCCATGTTACAAATGAGGAAGCAATGTTCTAAAAAGTTAAGTAATGTGCCCAAAGTCCCACAAAAGTGGAAAAACCAAGATTTGAAACTGTTCTGTTGGCTCCCAAACCCATGTGCTTTCTACTCATGCTGCTTCTTCACTGAGCTTTGTCCTACAGTTAGGAGGGCAAAAAGTACATTTCATATACATCATGTCTTTTGACTTGACCCAATTCCCTATGAAATAACCAAATAAAGAAACGGAGACTCAGGACATTTAAGGTGCCTGTGCAAGGTCACAAAATCCGTAAACAGCTGCCCGAGAACTCAAACTCCTATCTTGGGACTCTTATCTGTTGCACTTTACTACAATGGAGTGACTGCTATTTGGCCGAATTGAAGATACAGAAATAATGAGAACTGCTTCTTCTCAAACCTAGTGTTATAAATTTACATGAGACTTTCTCCTGATGGAACAGTTAAACTACACTTATGGGAAAAAATTATAATACGTTACATGTAAATTTCTTCCCAACTTCCTCCTACTATCAGAAGAAATTAACCAATATATGCAAAGCCATGCATTTACCAAAGAGTCCACCTGAGACCAAAGGAATTTGCTCCTAGATCATGAAGCTGTAATATTTTTAAAGTGGTTTCTATTTATGCAGAAGATGGGACTTCTCTAAAAACTACAGAGTTTTGGATGAAAATGTAAACGTGTTAAACATGGTTTTAGTGATCCTTGTTATATTAAATGAATTGAAAAAAATCTAATATTCAAACACAGCATCTATTCCATTTGGTTGACAAGTTGATCAAGTATTTATTAAGCTGCCTCTTCATCTCTGGGACACAGAGGTGATTAAAACACAGCTTCACCCTCAAGGAGCTTCTGATGCAATAAGTGAAACTGAACTATAAACAAATGAATATAATAAATTATGTTTTATTAGCCTCCATTATCATACTAGAAAGATGAACACAGTGCATGGAACAGCCAGTTATATGCAAAGATACAAATAGATTCTGCAAATAAGTGACACTTGGAATGGGATAGGTATTACCAGGGGAACAAGGGAATTCAAGTGGCTATGTGAGGGTCAAAGAACATATAGCCTCTTTCTGTCCTGGAAACTTCAAATCATGTCACGGAACTCGTGTTTAGGGGACAAGAGAAGAGATGTGATAAGGCTTAGAATGCAGACCCAGGAAGAGCCTAAACTATAGCAGGAGCAGTGAAGATGGACAGACAGATGTCAAGGATGTAGACTCTTAGGCCTGTCTATGGGTGAAGGGTAAAAGAGAATGCTTTCTGCTTTGGTGGATGTCAATAGCTGAGGTGCAGAATAGAGAAGGAGCATACATATATGGGGAAAGACACCAAGTTCTCTCTTTGACAATGGGCTAGAGAGTCTATGTAACATCCACATGGAGATGGGAAGTAAGTAGGCACTCAGCTAAATGAGACAGGATTTCAAAAGAAAGGACCAGCATGAAGATAAAGTATGTGTCAACCATATTTGGGTGGATGACAAAAATCACATGAATGAATGGTTTTGTCCAGAGAGGACAGGCAGAGTAAGAAGAGAAAAAGAGCTAAGGAAAGAGTGTTAGGTGCCAACATATAAGGTTTGGTTTAATGGTAAGCAAGATGAAAACAAACCCCAAGAGAAAAGGAAGAGGCTAAATCATAAAGGGAAAAAGAAACCAACAGATGCAATATCACTAATTATTAGAGAAATACAAATTAAAATTTCAGTGTGGTATCAGCTCACACCAGTCAGCATGGCCATCATAAAAAGTCTACAAGTAATAAATGCTGGAGAGGATGTGGAGAAAAGGGAACACTCCTACACTCTTAGTGAGAATGTAAACAGGTGCAGTCACTATGGAGAAAAGTATGGAAGTTCCATAAGAAACTAGACTGCCATATGATCCAGCAGTCCCACTCCTGAGCACATATCCAGAAAAGACAAAAACTCTAATTCAAAAAGATACCTTCACCTCAGTGTTCACAATTGCACAACAGCCAAGACAAGGAAGCAACCTAAATGTCCTTTGACAAATGACTGGTAAAGAAGACGTGATACATATATACAATGGAATATTACTCAGCCATAAAGAAGAATGAAATAATTCCATCTGCAGCCACATAGATGGACTTAGAGATTATCATACTAGGTGAAGTAAGTCAGACAGAAAGACAAATAGCATATGATATCACTTACATGTGGAGTCTAAACAAATTATACAAATGAACTTAGTTACAAAATAGAAGTAAACTCACAAACAAAGGAAACAAATTTATGGTTACCAAAGAAAAAAGGAGTGGGGAGGGATAAATTAGGTATTTGATATTAAAAGATACACACTGCTCTTTATAAAACAGATAAGCAAGGACCTACTGTATAGCACAGGAAACTATATTCAGTATCTTGTAATAAACTATCACAGAAAAGAATCTGAAAAAGAACATATACTCACTTTGCTATACAGCTGAAACTAACACAACATAGTTAAAAAAAAAAGAGAAAGTGATTTCTTAAAAGTCAAAGGAAGATAATTAAAGAATAAGAAGGGAGCAGTCAACAGGTCCAATGTCACAGCAAGCTCAAGGAAGAAAAGAGCGAGCGAGAGAGGGCAAGTCTTCCGCAGAAGAGAATTAAAACTAGCATTTGACAGACAGACAGAAGATGAGGAACATATACATCACTACAAGAATCAAGGGAAGATGAGATGGTAATGATGAGAATGCAATAAATAGAAGAGACCCAAATTCATGATGTGTCTTCAGTGTGTAATGGGTATGAGCATTATGAACAGTCCAAAAATCTCCTCTCCAAAGTTTCTAGCTTGTATGACACAGCTTATTCAAACAAAGAACATGGAAGGGATGAGTCTGGTAACAAAAAAACCTGAGCTAAGTTTCAGAGGCTTTGTGTTTTAAGCGTTGCTGGTACATCCAGTGCAGATTCTATGAAAATAAAAGGAGAAAAAGGCATTAATTCTGTTGAAAAGAAAGTGAATGGCTAGAAAGATGCACCAGTGGCCTTAGGGAACAAAGAACTAAAGTTCATGAAGAGGAAAATACCGAAAGAAAATGCAAAGGAAAGAGGGAATGCAGAGCCTTGAAGGGGTACCCACAAAAACTGCAATATAACTTTGCTTGTGAAACAGTAGGAATACGGATAAAATTATTGGAATCCATGAGGTCAGGTTTGGGAAGATCTGTTGGAGAAGGGAACAGCTACTCACTCCAGTATTCTCGCCTGGAGAATTCCATGGACAAAGGAGCCTGACGGGCTACAGCCCATGGGGTCACAAAGAATCGGACACAACTGAGAGACTTTCACTCACTCATGAGGTAAGGAGTTGGGCCATAGAGAAGGCTGAGCACTGACGATTTGATGCTTTTGAATTGTAGTGGTGGAGAAGACTCTTGAGAGTCTTATGAGCTGCAAGGATCAAAGCAATCAATCCTAAAGGAAATCAACCCTGATGTTGAATCTTCAGTACTTTGGCCACGATATGAACAGCTGGCTCATTGGAAAAGACCCCGATGCTGGAAAAGACTAAAGGGAGAAGGAAAAGGGAGCGACAGAGAATCAAACAGTTGGATAGCATCACTGGCTCAATGGACATGAGTTTGAGCAGATTCCAGGAGATGGTCAAGGACCAGGAAAGCCTGACATGCTGCAGTCCATGGGGACACAGCGTCAGACATGACTGAGCGACTGAACAGCAACAAGTGAGGTCAGGAAGATTTGAAGCTAATACAGTTCACCCACTTGGGTATGAAAATTATCTAAAATGAAAACAGGAGCTGAAAGAGAAATGGAAAGATAATGGCCAGGAGCAAAAATGTCCTTGATGAATAGGAAGAAGTAACTAAGAGGTCAGGAAATGGGAGCCATCCACTTTTATGCTACAAAAGTGGTATAAGGAACACCATGAGCCTTACACACAGAGCTGTTTTACCAAAGGCAACAACCAGAACAATGGTTTATATGTCATAGTGAGAAAAGAGAGCAAAGTTGACAACCACCAGAAACTTTCAGGCACGTGATGGAAGACAACAGATAGTCTCCCTAAGGAGGCTGGAGGAAAAAGTGTATCCATGCTGAAAGGCCAGAGTTCCCAAAAGAGTTTGAGAGTGAAGATCCCACAGAAAGAACAGGGAGGTAGACCCAGAAGAGAGTAAGCACTATACAGAAGGAAGATGGCAATATTTTTTAAAAGTAGGCTGAAGATGGAGGCTCTTGCCTTTTACTCACATCCTATCTCTAGGATAGGACAAGAATAGCCTTCAAATGGGCTTGGGATGTCGGGGGCTGATGAGGTGGTGGTCTTCATTTTCCATGAAGTACTCTTTGAGGCACTGTTCAGGTCCTCCTGAAAGGAGTCTGTAGTGACAAAGAGTACACATTCTCTGGTCTCTGCCTCTGAGGAGCCCATGGAGAAGGAAGAAAGACAGCCTCAGAAGCAAATACCTACTCTCACGGGGCTGCTCCTGCTGTGGAGTCGCTCGGTCATGTCCAACTCTTTTTGCAACCCCATGGACTGTAGCCCTCCAGGCTCCTCAGTCTATGGGATTTCCCTGGCAAGGATACTGGAGTGATTGCCATTCGCTTCTCCAGGGGATCTTCCTGACTCACGTATTGAACCAGGGTCTCCTGCACTGCAGGTGGATTCATTACCACTGAGCTACCAGGGAAGGATGGTGTAATTGCTCTGATAGATTCAAGAATTCTGTCCTCATCTGGGATCTCCTACCATGCTTCAGCACATGGAAATGTTGCCAGTCACAGCTTTCACCGTCCTCCCTTTTTAAAAGATCAAGTTCATGTGCGTGAGCCATGAGGGAGGTAGCAGGGAAGATGGAGCGTCAAGTGAATGGTCATAAAATACAGTTGCTGACACACCGCAGACATTCACCATCCTGGATGTGAAGTCATCAAGAGTGATGGCAGGAAATGGGACAGAGATGAAAATCACGATCAGGTGCAAAATCCCTTAGGACCTGAAGCTTGGGAAATTCCAATTCATCTCCTTTCCTTTGAAAAGGGAAATGGCACTTTTTGAGGGTTCACCATAGGGGAGAGGAGGTGGCAGCAGCCAAGACAGATTCAGAGGCTCAGTTTCCTTACTGGAAAAATTATAAACTATATATCGCAGGGCTGTTTTGAGGATTGGACAATATGTATAAAAATTCTTGCCTTTCTTAGCATGATGCCAAAAGTGTTGCAGATTCTTGAACCTGATGAGGCAGAACATGTATTTTTATGTAACTCTTCTCTTTATAGTTCATTTAAGTCCTACAGATAGGGTAGGATCCAAGGACTTGAAATGGTTTTGGTGGAGCTTGATATTCTACAAATCACTGCCCATTTAGTTGACTTAACCATTCCCAATTTATCCTTATTTTTTTTCTTATCTATTAGCTCTAAATCTTTAGTTCTTTCTAGCTAACACTTGTATCATTCATTCCCCAAATTAATACATAAATGCTAACATGTATAACATAATCCTTATGTATATATTAAAATATATGTGCATGTCATGGTAGGAAATTATTTTTCCTTCTATTACCCTAAACTCATTTTTTTGCTTGTTTTCAATTTTCTTTATTCATTGGATTTTTAAACCAATTTACTGATGTGTCATCAACATTCTAGAAAGTAAAAGCTTAAAAAAAAAAAAAAACTTTTTCTTACATGAGAATTAAACTTGCATCAGAAGAAGTTTTGTGAAGTTTTTGTGATCTTTGAAGTTTTTTCAAAGGGATCATATAACTGCATAATTTAATGTTTCTCACATGGCTGGACCTCAGTATTATTATAAATATAATTACTTTTCCTGTTGACATAGAGGCAGTATAAAGGCAGAAGATACAGCATGAGTTTTGACCTCTAAAAAACATGAGGTAAAATCAGGGCTCTGTCTTATCAACCACATGACTCTGGCCAAGTTATTCAACATCTCTAAGCCTTCTTCATAGGGTCATTATGCAAATAAAAAGAGATGTCTGGAACAGTGCATGACACATTTAGTTGCTCAATAAAGCTGTTTTTTAAACAACTACACAGATTTCTAACTGCATTTTTTTTTAGAGATTTTTATTCTTCATTTGAACCCTAAAGAACAGCAATTTAATGTTTATAATTAGGAGAAACTGGCATATCTGAGCTGTCACATTTTCAACGTCAAAGAAATTAGAGCCTTCTCAAGGTTTACATTTGTTTGGGGACTTTTGCCATTTCTCAATTCATTTCCCAAAACAAAGGAAACAAAACAAAAAATAAACAAATTGGATCTAATTAAACTTAAAAGCTTTGGCACAGCGACACAAGCCATCAACAAAATAAAAAGACAATCTACCGAATGGGAAACAAAATTTGCAAATGACATGAACAATAAAGAGTTCATGTCCAACATATGTAAGCAACTCATACATCTCAACAGCAAAAAGGAAAATTTACAAAGGGCAGAACTGAATACACATTTTTCCAAAAAGGAAGTGCAGATGGCCAAAAGGCACATGAAAAGATGCTTACTATCACTAACCATCATGAAAATGAAAATCAAAACCACAATGAGTTATCAC
>SJYW01003180.1:0-40166 GCA_006410735.1 Raphicerus campestris | reverse complement strand
TCTATTAGCTCTAAATCTTTAGTTCTTTCTAGCTAACACTTGTATCATTCATTCCCCAAATTAATACATAAATGCTAACATGTATAACATAATCCTTATGTATATATTAAAATATATGTGCATGTCATGGTAGGAAATTATTTTTCCTTCTATTACCCTAAACTCATTTTTTTGCTTGTTTTCAATTTCCTTTATTCATTGGATTTTTAAACCAATTTACCGATGTGTCATCAACATTCTAGAAAGTAAAAGCTTAAAAAAAAAAAAAAACTTTTTCTTACATGAGAATTAAACTTGCATCAGAAGAAGTTTTGTGAAGTTTTTGTGATCTTTGAAGTTTTTTCAAAGGGATCATATAACTGCATAATTTAATGTTTCTCACATGGCTGGACCTCAGTATTATTATAAATATAATTACTTTTCCTGTTGACATAGAGGCAGTATAAAGGCAGAAGATACAGCATGAGTTTTGACCTCTAAAAAACATGAGGTAAAATCAGGGCTCTGTCTTATCAACCACATGACTCTGGCCAAGTTATTCAACATCTCTAAGCCTTCTTCATAGGGTCATTATGCAAATAAAAAGAGACGTCTGGAACAGTGCATGACACATTTAGTTGCTCAATAAAGCTGTTTTTTAAACAACTACACAGATTTCTAACTGCATTTTTTTTTAGAGATTTTTATTCTTCATTTGAACCCTAAAGAACAGCAATTTAATGTTTATGATTAGGAGAAACTGGCATATCTGAGCTGTCACGTTTCCAACGTCAAAGAAATTAGAGCCTTCTCAAGGTTTACATTTGTTTGGGGACTTTTGCCATTTCTCAGTTCATTTCCCAAAACAAAGGAAACAAAACAAAAAATAAACAAATTGGATNTACACAGATTTCTAACTGCATTTTTTTTTAGAGATTTTTATTCTTCATTTGAACCCTAAAGAACAGCAATTTAATGTTTATAATTAGGAGAAACTGGCATATCTGAGCTGTCACATTTTCAACGTCAAAGAAATTAGAGCCTTCTCAAGGTTTACATTTGTTTGGGGACTTTTGCCATTTCTCAATTCATTTCCCAAAACAAAGGAAACAAAACAAAAAATAAACAAATTGGATCTAATTAAACTTAAAAGCTTTGGCACAGCGACACAAGCCATCAACAAAATAAAAAGACAATCTACCGAATGGGAAACAAAATTTGCAAATGACATGAACAATAAAGAGTTCATGTCCAACATATGTAAGCAACTCATACATCTCAACAGCAAAAAGGAAAATTTACAAAGGGCAGAACTGAATACACATTTTTCCAAAAAGGAAGTGCAGATGGCCAAAAGGCACATGAAAAGATGCTTACTATCACTAACCATCATGAAAATGAAAATCAAAACCACAATGAGTTATCACCTCACACCTGTCGGAATGACTATTGTCAAAAGGAACGCAAACAACAAATGTTGGCAAGAATGTGCAGAAAACGGAATCTCGGTGGGAATGTAAGCTGGTGCAGCCACTGTAGAAAACAGTATGGCAATGTCTCAGAAAACTAAAAATACAACTATCATGACTCAGCATTTCTACTTCTAGGTATATATACAAAAACACACTAATTTTAAGAGATATATACACCCCAATGTTCACAGCAGCATTATTTATAAGGGCCAAAGTATAGAAGCAACTCTAAGTGTCCATTAACAGATGAATGAATAAAGATAATGTGGTACATATACACGATGGAATACCACTCAACCACAAAAACGAAGGAAATTCTGCCTTAGTAAATGGATGAGCCTGGCACTACACAAAGAGAAACAAGTCAGAGAAAGATAAATATTATTTAATATCATATATAAATGATATATATTTAATATCATATTATATTATATGTGGAATCTAAAAAATACAATAAATGTGAATAAAACAAAAAGGATCACAGATAAAAGAACAATACAGTAGTAAGCAGCAGGGAGAGGGAAGCAAGGAGCAGCAATGCAGGGGTGGTGTGTGGGGAGTTGAGGGGGCAGGGGTTTATACAATCATGAAACCATGTGTGTGAAACTTTTGAAAAAATTGTAAAGAATTTTAAGAGCCTTTTTATCAATCCTCCCGCTTGGCCCCTTTTAATCAATACTAATTCCTTACATCAGTATAGTGATTTTCATGTCTACAAAATGCTTTCAAACCATTCACATTATAATATTCACAAAATATCCACTCAGTTGAATCATTATCATCTTCAGTCTATAGATGAGGAACTGAGGATCAGAAATGAATTCCTCAAAGCTAAACAGCTGCTAAGTGTCAGAGCTGAGATCTGAATCTGGTCTTTCTAGCTCCAAGGGCTATACTCTGATCACACAAGGAGTTGGAGTGACAGAGCCCAAATTAAAACTCTGTCTCCACATTCTAATTTCACAGATTGTTCTATTAGATCATAGCTGCTTCTCACATCAGTTAACAGTATTTCCAGAGGGCAAACTTTCCCTGTGTAACACCACTGAAATTAACAATCAGTCTAAGGCATGGACAGTCTAAGGCATGGACTGTTTGTAGCCTGGTGGGCTACAAACAGTCCATAGAGTCACAAGAACTGGACATGACTGAGCACGCATGCACACACACATAAAGTCACAGAAGGTCAAAAATGGAAGAGCCCATAGAAAGCATCTAGTTCAATCTTAGGCCAGGAATTCCAACTCAAGAATGTTTGGAGCCTTGTTCAAAATCATCCCTATTAGTATCAAGTCACAGTCAATCATGGGTCTCTGACTCCTGTCCAACGGCCCTTGCAATCAGTCTTTACTGAGCTTTCAGAAGAAGACAAGAATGACATCAAATTTCTTTTCTTTACTGAACTACTTGTTTGCTTAGCATTCCTGAGAGAATTTTGTCTTCTATTAATTCAAAATTAGATTGTTAGTAGGGAAACCAGAAACTTCATTTAAATTTCTCTTTAAGAACTGTTCAATATGCAAGGGAGTACTGCTCATTCAAATGTATCACTTTTATTCTGTAAGTCCAGATTTAAGTAAATACCCTGTTTTAATTAAAAGGAGAAAAATGAGAGCAATTCTCTGCCATTCCTGAGGTTTAAAAGTATGTGCCTGAAGCAAATTTCACTTCAGAAGTGAAATCTAGAGTACTTTGTCTTGATGCTGCAAGTAATGGAAAATTTTCCCAATTATTCTGCCATCACAAATGTGTTAACTAGACACATTTGACACTGTCATGAAATATGATTACAATAGAACTATTAATACATCAGAATCTGTTACAACATTCCCAGATCAGCATTTATTTTATTTTTACCTTTCTATCAAAGCAACAGAACATTACATAAAAATTCATTCTTTTCCACCTGCATCTTTGAAACACTAGTTTATAGAATTGTCCTTTCTTGTAAAGTTATTTTCTCGGGCTTGCAGAAAGCTTCTGGGACCTGACCTACACCATCCCTCTTCCTTTTGGGCAATTTAAACTTTAGAATTGCCTTAACACAAAACTAAAAGTTACAACTTATAAGTGTATTACTTGCCTAGGAGCTAGGATATATGAAGAAAAGTGTCAGCTTTCAATTCAGATACATAGAGGGTTAAGCCCTCACATACAAACTATGAGACCTTGAATTAGCCTAATTTCCACACTTTCAGACTATAGATAATAAAACCTATCTTAGATATAAATTGCAATTATTGAAGGAGATAAGGTTTATAAAGAAATTGTGATATTTAGTACACATTCATAGCATATGTGCTGTTGCTCAGACGCTTCAGTCATGTCTGACTCTTTGCAAACCCCTGGACTGCAGCCCACCAGGCTCCTCTGNAAGCTGAAGATAAGACAGCATCTACTTTTACAGCCTCTGCTGATTTTAACACTAAGCATCAAGTGAAATAAACATCAGATAAGGAAAACTGCAGCTTTGATTATTTGTCAGAACTATCAGGGCACTGGACTGTCAAAAGATGTTTAGCCAAGTTCATTGATTCACTGGGCTGCCCTGGTAGCTCAGTGGTCAAGAATCCACCTGCCAATGCAGGACACATAGGTTTGGTCCTTGAGTCAGGAAGAGTCCTTGGGGAAGGAAATGACAACCCACTCCAGCATTCTTTCCTAGGGAATCCCATGGATAGGGGAACCTGATAGACTTCACAGTCCATGGGGTCACAAAAGAGTCGGTTTGTGACCAAACAACAATAACAACAAATTCACTCACTAACATCAAGAATGATGAGCACCTAGAATATGCTAGCCTCTGGGACACACAGAGAACAAAGCATGAATAAATAAATATTGTTGTTGGTGGTGCTTAATTGCTAAGTCGTGTCCAACTCTTTTGTGACCCCATGGATCGTATGGCCTGTCAGGCTCCTCTGTCCATGGGATTTCTTCCCGGGCAAGAATACTCGAGTGGGCTTCCCTGGTGGTCCAGTGTTTAAGAATCCACTCGCCAATGCAGGGGACATGGGTTTGATCCTCAGTCCCGGAAGACACCATATGTCTTGGGGCAGCTAAGCCTGTGTGCCACAACTCCTGAGCCTGCACACCTAGAGCCCACGCTCTGCAGCAAAGAGAAGCCACCACAGTGAGAAGCACGTGCACCACAACCAGAGAAAGCCCAGGACAAAGACCCAGCACAGCCAAAAGTTAAAAAAAAAAAAAAGAGTCCTGGAGTGTGTTGCTGTTTCCTTCTCCAGGGACTCTTCCTCACCCAGGGATCGAACTCTTATCTCCTGCACTGGCAGGTAGATTCTTTACCACTGAGCTATCTGGGAGGCTCAAATAACTACTAAGCGATAACAAAATGTGACAAATGCCAAGGATATTCAAAGATGGGAAAGGCAACTTCTAGCCACTGCAAAGAATTGAAAGACAGCATTTTCAAGTTGACATTGAAGGATAAGAAAGATTCCACTAGGTGCAGATTCAGTCACGCTTGCTCTCTTTAGACGAACATTTATTATTAATATCTTTCTATGTGTCAGACACTGGAGAAAAACAGATTTTTTAAAGAATAGTCATATATTCAATCAGTTCAAAAATTAATGGAGGAAAAAATAATACCGAGAAAATTAAAACAGGATAAAAGTTATAGTGAAGAGACATACAGTATATCATGGAAACACAAAAAGAGGGTAATGGGCAGCTGATGCTTGATAGGACTTTTTAAGTGAGTCTGAAAGGATGAAGAGCAATTTGCCTGACAGAGAAGTAATCATGAAGACTGCATCCAGAATCCTAATGTGGTCCTGTGAGGGGGATGCTGTGGGGAATTTAGAACACCTGGAACCAAACTTGTAACAAGAGTTCTAACGAATGAGGCTAGAGGGGTAGGTAGGCCAGATCAAGACCAACCTAGACAGTGTATTAAAAACCAGAGACATCACTTGGCTGACAAAGGTTCTTATAGTCGAAGCTACGGTTTTTCCAGTAATCATGCACGGATGTGAGAGTTGGACCATAAAGGAGTCTGAGCACAAAGAACTGATGCTTTTGAACTGTGGTGTTGGATAAGACTCTTGAGAGACCCTTGGACAGCAAGGAGATCCAACCAGTCCATCCTAAAGGAAATCAACCCTGAACGTTCATTGGAAGGACTGATGCTTGAAGCTTCAAAACTTTGGCCAACTGATGCCAAGAACTGACTCATTGGAAAAGACCCTGATGCTGGGAAAGATTGAAGGCAGGAGGAGAAGGGGACGACAGAGGATGAGAGGCTTGATGGCATCACCGACTCAATGGACACGAGTCTGAGTAAACTCTGGGAGTTGGCGATGGACAGGGAGGCCTGGCGTGCTGCAGTCCATGGGGTTGCAAAAAAGTCGGATACGACTTAGCGACTAAACAACAACAAAACAGAGTGAGAAGAGAAAACCAGAAATGCAAGAGCACATAATCAAAAAGAGGCCGAGGGTCATCAGGAGGAGGAGAGCCATCCTAGTGGAAGCAGCCTGCCGTTTTAGGGAGTTACATCTGGCAGGAGAGCAGAGACTTGATTGTATAGGATGCTAGGCTACAGAGCACAGGGCTTCTTCACTAATCAATGTCAGGGAAGCTACTTCAAGTGCGTTCAGCTTTCTTACTACCCCTGCAGCAGCATGATAACATCAACTGGCATTATTCATGGCATTGGATATCTCAGTTATTTTGCTTTCCATATCACTGAGAGAAAAAAAAAAACACAGTTATGGTTTTACAGCCATTTATTTTTTCAACTGAAATTATCTTCCTGATGTTTTTTTCTTTTTCCAAAAGTGAAATATGACAAAAGTTTAAACAGTTTTTAGCTCTTCACATATATAACTGTCTGGCGCTCCTTACCCTCAGCAAGAGTTGTGCTTATTTCTCTAAATCTTAATTAGCATTGAGATGTACCATATATGCTTACTTTGTTAAGTTAAAAGATACACTTTAATGATATTTGAACTCATGCTTGGAAATTAATGGTAAGAGAATAGATTTTTTTCAATGTGATGGTATTCAGTATTTTCTAAGTGAAGGCCTCTTAGTGCTGAGGGGAGGTTATAGACACATTATTCCAGGAAGGAGCCAATGAAGATGAGGGGCACAGGTTGCCACAGTGCCCCAGCCCTGGTTGGTACCTGCTCACATGGACATCAATCACTATGTGTCAGGTTGATAAATGAATAAACCAATGAAATGAATCTGTAGTTAAAAGACTCAGAAATAAAACTTCACTTTCTGTGACTCTGTGCTCTTCAACATATTATTCAACAGGATATTTAGAACAGTGTTTCTCAAATGTGCATATGCTTCACCTGAGGGTCCTGTTACAATTCAGATTCTGACTCTGTGGGTCTGAGATTGGGCCTGAAAGTGAAAGCAAAAGTCACTCAGTCATGTCCACCTCTTTGCAACCCCATGGATTGTAGTCCACAGAACCCTCCAGGCCAGAATACTGGAGTGGGCAGCCTTTGCCCTCTCCAGGATATCTTCCCAACCCAGGGATGGAACCTGGGTCTCCCGCATTGCAGGTGAATTTGTTACCAGCTGAGCCACAAGGGAAGCCCAAGAACACTGAAGTGGGTAGCCTATCCCTTCTCTCCAGCATATCTTCCCGATTCAGGAATTGAAACACCTGCATTGCAGGTGGATTCTTTACCAACTGAGCTATCAGGGAAGGCCCGAGGTTGGGACTAGGCTTCTGTATTTTTCATAAGCTCCAGATGCATCTACACAGCTGGTCTGAGGACCCCACTTTGAGGAGGAAGGCTTTAGAAGATCTAGAGAAGTAAATAAACATTATGTAAGCTGTTAGGTTGGGCTTCAGACTCAGTGGTGACTCAGAAGGTAAAGAATCTGCCTGTAATTCAAGAGACGTGGGTTCAATCCCTGGGTCAGGAAGATCTCCTGGAGAAGGGAATGACTGCCTACTCTAGTATTCTTGCCTGGAGAATCCCATGGACAGAGGAGCCTGGCAGGCTATAGTCCCAGGGTTCACAAATAACTGGACATGAAGGAAGCAACTTTCACAGGAATTCTACAGGAAACAGGAATTACATAACAGTTGCTGCTACATATTCAGTTAGTAGTTTTTTATCAGTTATGTTTTCCATATATGCAGCTTTCTATCTTTGCAATATTTCCTTTATTAGATTATGGTTTGCAAAATGTATCTTCCATCCAAAGCTAGCATAATTATTTCATGTCCTTCTAGATTTTTTTCTTGCTCTTGAAAGAAATATTTAACTCTCTTATTCCCCTGAAAATTCTTAGCATATAGAATAAGGAATGAATTCAAGTTTATATAGTTTGTTCTGACATTTCAGTGCCCAAAAGTAACTTAATAATCATTTCTTTTCTCATTATTGTAATACTTTGGCTAAATCTTGAGGTCCCAGTCATATGAGTCTCTATTTGATATGTTTAAACATATACTAAAGTAACAAATCTGTTTCTGAATTTTTCAAAGTTCCATCTCCCTATCAGGTAGTTTTGGTACCTGTCATTTTCTAGAATGGTTTAAAATCTATCTAGCAAAGACCTTGTTATTGCCTTAAAGTTTTTTCTTAAAAAGCTTTTGGTACCTTTGCCCACCCTTATGTTAAGATTCACATTTCAAAACAAAATGTGTTTACAATGCAGAATACCCTTGTGTTTTTGTGTTTTGTCACTCAATCGCATCTTACTTTTGGTGGCCCTCTGGACTGTAGCCCGCCTGGCTCCTCTGTTTTTACAGGCAAGAATACTGGAGTGGGTAGCCATGTCCTACCGCAGGGGATCTTGCCAATCCAGGGATCGAACTCACATCTCCCGTGTCTCCTGCACTGAGGTGGATTCTTTACCTGCTCAGCCACTGCGGCCCCCATGGAATGCCCCACAAAGATTCTAAAACTGCATGAGGTATAACGTTGAATGAGGAGATATTACCATCTTTACAAAAATTAGTTGTATTTGCCAGGAATAGAGCATAGTTCTCTTTTTATTCGTATCTTCTTTTGCTTTTCCCAGTGAGACAACACAGTTTGTTTCTATGGAAAAAAAAACTATTATGTTTTAGGGAAAAATATGAAGGATAAATATACAAAAATATACAAATAAAGAGCAATGCTACAGTATCTTTTCAGCAGTTTCCAAGCTCTACAAAAATAGAAGATAAGTAGGGATGGCACGGACTGTTGCATATTTGTTGTATGTCTATGTCATTGTTATCGATAATTTTGGTTGAATGTTTGGGAGTATCACCAAGACACCTGCAAAAATGCCTCGTTTCCTATAGTCTCTTCTTTCAACCACTGAGAACACTTTTGTTGAATATCAAGTTCATGCAGGACATAAGGGAATCACACTATTCTGTGCTACAAACAAAAGATGCGTAAACAACAACAAAAACCAGCCCTTCGAACTGTTGAAAACCTAGAGAGGAAAACACAAAAGCAAGCTAACAATGCACAGCACAGGATGGTAAGGAGAGTTCCTTTCTAAGTATAGGATATAGTTTCTGCAGCAAAGAGACAACCAGAGTCTTGGACCAGCATCTGCAGGAGAAAGACTACCAGCTGTCCTAATACCAGCTAACTTCCTATATCAGGCAGTGGCTTCTGTGGCCAACAGCAGTGAGCTGCAGGGGCTACTCTGGAAGGCCACCCAGATACTCCTTCAAGCCTGGGACACTCATCTCCCAGCCGCCAGGAGTGCTGGCTACTGAGACCTCACTGGGGAGTCCCTCCACTAAAATGAGCTGTCTCTCCCAAGGTTATACTCTGTCTTGGGCAGGCAAGGTTACCTCCCTGCCCAAACGAACAGCGCAGGGTACAAAAGCCACAATGCGACGCATCTCTGCAGGAGCACTCCAGCTCTGCAGCGTCCAGCAGGTTGGACCATAGCCTCTGTTGTAACAGCCTCCCCATAACTCCCCCCTCTGTTCAGTCTCACTCTCACACCTGGTCCTCCAGGCAGATCTCCATCCCAAAGGCCCTTTGCCGAGACTCTGCTATCTTAGTTCTGTATTTGTTATTGCTTTGCATTTTTTTTTTCCCCCTCTTACTTGCATTTCTGTCTCCCCTCTGGTCTTGGAAGAAGGGCTCTTTGCTATCATTATACTTATATACCTCCAAGAAATGATACAGATGAACTTATTTACAAAATACAAACAGACTCACAGACAGAAAATGAAGTTATGAAAGGGGGAATGGGGGAAAGGGGTAGGGAGTTTAGGATTGACATGTACATCCACTGCTGTATTTTAAATGAATAACCAACAAAGACCTACGGTATAGCACAGGAAACTCTGCTCAATGGTGGCAGCCTGGATGGGAGCGGAGTTTGGAGGAGAATGGATACATGTATACATATAGCTGAGTACCTTTACTGTCTACCAGAAACTATCACAACGTTGTTAATTGGCTACACTCCAATATAAAATTAAAAGTTTTGAAATAAATAAAATACTACTTGGCATGTGTGTGCATGCTCAGTTGTGTCTGACTTTTCAGGCCCACCAACTGTAGCCTGCCAGGCCCCTCTGTCCGCGGGATTTCCCAGGCAGGAATACTGGAGTTAGTTGCCATTTCCTCCTCCAGGGGATCTTCCTGACCCAGGGATTGAAACTGTCTCCTGCATTGCAGGCGGATTCTTTACCATTGAGCCACCAGGGAAGCACTCGGCGTGTAGGTGTGCTCAGTAAACATTTCCTGAGTAAACAGAAGTGCACCCCTTCTTTGCTCTTTCCAATTACACCAAAGGCTGGAGCCCTGCCTCTGAACTTCAGAAGGCAGCTAGGAGCTGCTGCCTCGCAGATTTCCTGGGTCTAACCTTCTACCACTCTGCGCGGACCTTGGGGCGTGGCCTGCTCCCGCTCCAGACAGCCCTCTGCTTGAGGAAATCATTACTTCCTGTTTGATCTTTCTGCTGCTGACAGCTGTCTGAACCTGAAGTTCATGCCCTTCTCTCCAATTACCTTCTTCTTCCTCCTGCTTGTACTCCACTCCATCACCCAGAGTCAATTTCCTCCCAGCTTACACCCACCAACGGGTAAGTGACAAGCCGAGGCAAGATTCAGGTCCAAAGACATGGGAGTTCAAAATCAGGTTCTGTCTACTTGAACACACTGCCACTCAAGACACAGAAACTGCAACTGTTCTGGAACCATTTGTGAGCCACTTTACAGTTTCAAGGGCTATTATCCCACAGCGAGGCCAGTGCCCAGTGACATTAACTGCCCAGCACATGCGCTTTGCTGTCCACGTCACCACGCCTATCCCTCCTGGAAAGAACTCACATTTGGGAAATCTCTCCTATCTACAAATCTACTTCAAGATAAATATAATTAAAATTCAGATATGAAAAGTAGCAATAATCTGACTTTCCAGATTAAGCACTGGTGGTCCAGTGCTTAAGACTTCGCCTTCCAATGTGGAGGGTGTGGGTTCGACTCCTGGTCAGGGAGTTAAGATCCCACATGTCTCACAGCCAAAAAAAAAAAAACACATAAAACAGTAGCAAGACTGTAACAAATCCAGTAAAGTCATCAAATAAAAACCTTAAAAACAAAAACAAAAGAAAACAACAATCAAGTTGGTAGCATCACACAGACCCCAGAATGCCCCCTGCTAACCAGTCTTCCATTCACACCTTCCCTTTTCTGGACTCAGGTTGCTGAGGAGACAGGCAGCCTCCTGGATTCTCTTCCCAGAGCCCCAGTCTTAAACGCCATCTAGATTCTTCCTCCCACCAGTGCCCCAGCTGCACACATGGTTTCCTGGGTCCATTTTTCAGATTCTGCTATTCTCCCTTCCTGTTCTCCTTGTAAAGGGAACAGGGAGTAATTGCAGTCTTTTCCCTTCTGATGCCAGTCTGTTGTTCCTAGCTCATTATCATCTTCCTCCGCAGCTGTTTCACTCTCTCCAGACAGTCACCTCTGGCGTTCCTTGGCATGGTTTTTCCTAATGAGATTCTCAGCCTCTCCATTCACATCTCTGACATTACAGCCATGTTAGTCTCTATACAGGACTCAGAAAAGTCTTCCAAGGTGCCTGATGCAGCAATTATTACATATTGATCAGCATTTTCAAGAAGAAAAGTAAGTCAGTGATTCACCCAAATTCACATCGTCACTAAGGAATGAACAGAAAACAGATCTTTTGGCCCAACCACTGGAACATCCTGACTTTTAATAAAAAAAATATCAACATCCAGGTGGCACAGTGATATAGAATTTGCCTGCCAAAGCAGGAGATGCAAGAGAAGCGTGTATGATCCCTGAGTCAGAAGATCCCCTAAAGGAGCAAATGGCTACCCACCCCAGTACTCTTGCTTAGGAAATTCCATGGACAGAGAAGTGTGGCGGGCTACAGTCCATGGGGTCACAAAGAGTCAGACATGACTGAGCAACTAAGCATGCCAGAACAACAGACATTTAAAAAAAATTGCTTCCTATGTGCTAAACACTCATCTAAGCTGCTTTCACATGGTTCCTCATTCAACCTTCAAAACAATCCTACTTCCATGGAATAGGTAAATGATATTTTATGTATTATCATCCAGTTTTATCAATGAGGACGCTGAGGTTCGGAGAAGGTAGGTGCACTCTGCAGCCTGGTCACATAGTTAGGAAACACTGGAGCCGAGATCTGACCCAGTCCTAGGTGATCGCTCTATCATGGTTCAAAATGTAGCAGTTACTCTAACGGAAGCCATGCCCAGCTGTTGGCTTCGTTTGTGACGCTATCCCCGCAGGATGCACTGTCCAGGGCCACCGTGACTCATATGGTATTTGTCCCCCATCCTCACCTGTCATTTTATAAAACTTCAGTTGCTTCATAAAAACACAGCTGCCTCCCTATTCTCACTTGCTTTCTCAAATAATATTAAAACATTTATTTCAGACAAATTCTCACTTGAAAACTTACAGATATCCATAAACGTGAGTCATCTGCCATTTCTCCCTATCCAGCACGTTAAAAAGAGGAATGGAACTAGTATTTACTAGTTATCATAAGCCCATTTTATCAAAGAAGAAATAAGGTTCAGAAAATTTAACTCACCCAAAATCACACAACAAATGACTGAGACTTTCCATTCAGATCTTCCTGATTCCAAAGCAGAATGAGAAATCAGAGAATTACATATTAAGCAACAATACAAAATTTCCAGACTGAGTCTTATGCGTTCCATCAGAATTTCTACTTTTTATTTATTTTCCCCAAGACCTCACAGGACCTCTTGGGACATTTTTATCCATGAAGCAGAGGCATTCTGAATATTATTTTTTAAACCTTAAATACATGTAACTCCTAAGTACCCACAAAGTAGACATCTGAAGTCATCAAATTTGTTAGACTATTTGTTACCTTGTACTTAGAAAATCATGTTTACTGTGTATATTGCTGGGGGGGGGGGGGGGGGNAAAACAATCCTACTTCCATGGAATAGGTAAATGATATTTTATGTATTATCATCCAGTTTTATCAATGAGGACGCTGAGGTTCGGAGAAGGTAGGTGCACTCTGCAGCCTGGTCACATAGTTAGGAAACACTGGAGCCGAGATCTGACCCAGTCCTAGGTGATCGCTCTATCATGGTTCAAAATGTAGCAGTTACTCTAACGGAAGCCATGCCCAGCTGTTGGCTTCGTTTGTGACGCTATCCCCGCAGGATGCACTGTCCAGGGCCACCGTGACTCATATGGTATTTGTCCCCCATCCTCACCTGTCATTTTATAAAACTTCAGTTGCTTCATAAAAACACAGCTGCCTCCCTATTCTCACTTGCTTTCTCAAATAATATTAAAACATTTATTTCAGACAAATTCTCACTTGAAAACTTACAGATATCCATAAACGTGAGTCATCTGCCATTTCTCCCTATCCAGCACGTTAAAAAGAGGAATGGAACTAGTATTTACTAGTTATCATAAGCCCATTTTATCAAAGAAGAAATAAGGTTCAGAAAATTTAACTCACCCAAAATCACACAACAAATGACTGAGACTTTCCATTCAGATCTTCCTGATTCCAAAGCAGAATGAGAAATCAGAGAATTACATATTAAGCAACAATACAAAATTTCCAGACTGAGTCTTATGCGTTCCATCAGAATTTCTACTTTTTATTTATTTTCCCCAAGACCTCACAGGACCTCTTGGGACATTTTTATTCATGAAGCAGAGGCATTCTGAATATTATTTTTTAAACCTTAAATACATGTAACTCCTAAGTACCCACAAAGTAGACATCTGAAGTCATCAAATTTGTTAGACTATTTGTTACCTTGTACTTAGAAAATCATGTTTACTGTGTATATTGCTGGGGGGGGGGGCAGTAAATTTTTTTTAATTTATTCTTTTATTGAAGGATAATTGCTTTACAGAATTTTGTTGCTTTCTGTCAAACCTCAACATGAATCAGCCACAGGTATACATATATCCCTCCCTTTTGAACCTCCCTCCTATCTCCCTCCCCACTCCACCCCGCCTAGGTTAATATAGAGCCCCTGTTTGAGTTTCCTGAGACATACAGCAAAGTCCTGTTGGCTATCTATTTTACACATAGTAATGTAAGTTTCCATGTTACTCTTTCCACACATCTCACTCTCTCCTCCCCTCTCCCCATGTCCATAAGTTTGTTCTCTATGTCTGTTTCTCCACTGTTGCCCTGTAAATAAATTCTTCCATAGCATTTTTCTAGATTCCATATATATGCATTAGAATACAATATTTAACTTTCTCCTTCTGACTTAGGAAGATTTCAAAGTTAATTTCTCCTTGTAAATAATACATGGCAGAGTCGTGCACGCGCGCGCACGCACACACACACACACACACACACACACACACACACACACGGCAAAGCCTAATGCACACGCACACACACACAGAGCCCTTCCCCTCCGCGGCATCTTTGGCCCGCTGGCGCCACCTGTCGGCCCTGTGCCACCTGTAGCAGCGCCTGGTGCGGGGAGCTGCGGACGCAGCCACGGTCCCAGCGCGCGGCTTGTCTGCTGTGATAACGGCTCTCCGGACCAGAAAAGAATGCAGCTTAATGTCACGCCAGATGTCCTTTAAAAGGATTCATTTCAAAAGACTGTTCTTGTTTTTCTTCAGAAAGGATATCTTGTTCCCAACAGAGTGGCCATAAGGTGGGGGGATCTCTCCACGGAGGACAAGTACGATGAAGATGTGATACTACCACAGAAACACAAGCAGAAAACACAGGAGCCAGAAAAGAAGGCTTTGGCTGAGACACCTTATGAAATGAGTAAGAAAGGAAGGAGAAAGCAGGGTTCTGCCACGCGGCCAGCCCGAATATTGTAAACCCTGATGGAAAGAAAACTTGTTATCCAGCAGACATGGGAGCTGTTTGCACATCATCAGGGCTCTCAGTCTCCTTCCTAGACGGGCTTCAGGGGTCCTATGAACTCCCTGAAATTTCATGCAAAAGGACTTTTGGGTGCTTTTTTTGTTCCTCAGGGGCAGATTTATACAGTTCACTGTGCCCATGCTTCAGTCATGTCCTACTCTTTGCCACCCTGTGGACTGCAGCCCGCCAGGCTCCTCTGTCCATGGGACTCTCCAGGCAAGAATACTGAAGTGGGTTGCCATGCCCTCCACCAGGGATCTTCCCAACCCTGGGGTCAAACCCATGTCTCTTATGTCTCCTGTGAGTTCTTTACCAACAATGCCACCTGGGAAGCCCATTAAATTCACTAGTTTTTCCAAATTGCAACATATCAAAAGGTTAAGAACCACCACTGTTGCCACCGAAGGCAAACCCAGGTAGACAAAGTGCCTGGGCCACAGGTGAACCTCCTCTGCTACCTTTTAGCTGTGCGACCTTGAACATGCACACTTGGACACACAAATTCTCTGCCTCTCAGTGTCTCCATTTCAGAGAATGCAGATAATCTGCACCTGCTGCTGCTAAGTCGCTTCAGTTGTGTCTGACTCTGAAACCCTATAGAAGGCAGCCCTCCGTCGTCCCTGGGATTCTCCAGGCAAGAACACTAGAGTGGGTTGCAATCTGCACCTAGGGAAAGGGAAATGACTTGCCAGAGCTTAGATATCAGTGGATGTTAGAGCCAGAGATCTAACCACGTGGTCTTCCCAAGCCTAGCAACTGGTTTCATTTCCTTCTATGAGAACCCTGTCCCCCCTAACTTCCTGGTCCATCATCAACACCAAAGGAGTGTCTCTCCAGGAAGATCCGATTCGTGGGCTCATAACCTGCACATTTCTGCAGGGTTCCACGCTCAGAGGCCCCTGCACTTGGAGTTCAATCCTCCGTAGTCACAATCTTGAAGTTCTTCCTAATTGTGTCTATGTGTGCTTCTTAAGTGATGTCTGATGAAACAATGGAACATGCAGGAGGGGAAAGGCCTGGAGCCTGAGATCACACAGCACAGACTCCTGCCTCTTGCCACCTCCCCAGGAGACTTAGGGTTCATACCCAGAAGCTTCATTTCCTCCTCACACCCCAGCCCTGCTCCCTCCTTTCCCGCCCCAGTTGGCTGATAACAGACCTCCACTTGGAAACAAACCTTCACCCAGGGCAACAATCACCGCATCTCAAGGCTTTGTTCTTCTGTCCCTTTTCTCCGTCTCCTTTGAGGAGCCTGGGAACAGAGGAGAGGAGGGTACCAGGAGGGGCTGATCTGCATGTGGGACAAAGCAATGCCCCATTCCTGCCACAGGCTACCAGCACCACAGTGAGTTTGGGGGGCGCAATTCAAAGAAGGCCTCTCATCCAACCCCAATCCCAGTACCAGGCACTGCATTTTCATTTTGCAATGAGCCCCACAAATCATGTTGCAGGCATGTCCTCAAAGGAAAATATATGTATATTTTAATACTGAAGAATAAGCCCTAAGAGGCTGCTATTACTTGACCTCATACTTTAAACTTCTTCCTGCTGAATCTTCTATCTGCTGGCATTAGCACTCTAGCTACACATTTATACATCATCAATTATTTGGGGATGAAAGTACAAACAAATAAAAAATTCAACTGTAGCAGAAAAGAGACTATATATAACACTACATTAAGATGTCCTATCGTATGGAACCATATGGGATTTCTATTTTAAAAACTGAGGGGAGAGAAATGGGCCAGTTGGGATAATGCTAATACTTCTTTCTTGTCCTTGCCTTCTCTTTCCCACCACAGTTCTGCTCTGATAGTTAGCACTGACAGGAAGGCCTCCTGGGGATTAGTTCATTTTACAGACTAAAGAGCAAAAAGTCTTTCTTTCTTTTCCCATTTTTTTCTTGGGGAAATTGGCTGCAAGTTGTATTTTCTGGTCTCAGCCTGAATGCTGAGTGCATAGTACTTAAGAAATAACATGCATCCATTCATATCACAGGGAAAACTCAAAGATGCACCTCCTTTCTTCTTTCTTCCTTTTTCCCAATTCACATCTCAGAGGACTTGTTCAAGCAAAATTAGCAGCACGGGAAGGTGTTTTGATGGCCCTGTTCTCCCAGTTCCAAGTCATGCATTTCTACCTCAGATCTTTATCTACCTTACTACCCAAGTGACCACTTTAAAGACAAATATAGTCACCTCGCTCGTGTGCCTATAAACCCAGTGGGTCTCCCGTGCTTCAAGAATCTGCTACCACTAACAGAACCTTCCTGCCTCAGCCTTTGGGGAGTCCTGGAACAACGTACTAGGAGGTAAGCAGAATATAGATTTTATTAATTGCACAAATTCCATAGGAGCTAGACAAGGTCACAGTCCAAACTTATCTCAAAGAGAAAGGCTTTCACAAAAGAAACAATATGCTAATTCTGTGCCTCTCTGGAATCCATCCAACAAAAGGATCAAAAGGAGAGATCTCTGACCCTATCTCTTCAATATCATAGACGTTAAACACCTTGGTTTTATTTTTCAAAGAGCAGGTAAACAAGTATCTACTGGGTTGGCCAAAAAAGTTTGAGTTTTTCCCATAACATCTCATGGAAAAACCCAAATGAACTTTTTGGCCAACCCAGTACTCCAGTGGGACCTGGTCCCTTGGTGGGAATACTAGAGATAACACAGGCTAATTAAAGCAATGATTAGCTGGAACAGCAGAAGAGAAAAAAGAGGCTTCTGTGCACAAGTCTGGCAGGCTAGCCCTCCAGCCTGTAGTAGGACCAAAAGAGGAGGACAGCAAACAGATCCGCAGTGATGACAGCCAGCTAGGGACAACCGAAGGAAATCTCTTTAGTGGCTCCATTATAGCACTCCTCATATTCTGTTACACTCACACATTCAACTGTCCATCACCCCTACTAGATTGTGGGTTCCTTCAGGGCAGACTGCTTACTTCTTTCTGCCCCGATGCCCATGAGAAGTGTGGGCTCTATTCCCAGCTGTCGGTGGGGGTGGAAAGAACTTCCTTGGTGACTCAGACAGGAAAGAATCTGCCTGTAATGCAAGAGACTCGAGTTCCATTCCTGGGTCGGGAAGATCCCTTGGAGGAGGGCCTGGTGACCCACTCCAGTATTCTTGCTTGGAGAATCCCCATGGACAGAGGAGCCTGGCGGGCCACAGTCCATGGGGTCACACAGAGTTGGACACAACTGGAGAAACTTAGCATGCACGCATGCAAATGAACCTTAGAAGCTTCAACCAATTCCGCAGCCCTACCGAAGTATACATCCTCCACTGTCGGAAGCCATGTCCCCTCCCTGATAGATGAGCTGGTGTATTTCATCAGCAACAGGCCTCCAACAGCCTGATTCCACCAGAGGCAGGCTATTCCAAAGAACAGGATGAATGGGGCATCAGCGAGGCACTGCTTCCCCATGATTTCTGCCCAAAATACCAATATAGACCAACTGTCCAATTTTCTATGATCCACATCACAACTGGGGAACATTCCACCGCCCATCTGTCACTTTTTTTCTGTCAGATTTCTTGCAAGGCAAAGGAAACTGATTGTGTTTTTAACATATAAATTAAACTGATACCGGTAATAAAAAACACCTGACTGAGGTGTGCAGCTTCATAAAGGCAGCCTGTTTGGGAGAACTGTGTCCGCAAGAGACGGAGTGGCCGTCATCCATCAGGCACAGCAGCTCCTGCTGCCTGCCTACTCCCAGCCTGGGGCTGATCTCAACGACCTTTGGAGTCTCTACCGCTCTCTCTGTCCTACACACATCTGCTTCCTCTAGAGTACGGATGTCATGGGGATGCCAAACCTTGTCAAGGGCCCAGCCTCCATCTGGCAGTGTAGTACAGTGGGGAGAGCACCTGCTTTGGGGCCAGGCATAGCTGGGTACATATCCCCAATGTCAAAGAGAAATACACATGAAAGCTGCACATTTTAAGTTTTACTTAGGGTCTTACTGAGATCTGTAGATGGATGGCTCTGAGCAACTGCTCTGAAGAAGTAGGCGGTGGAGCCATGATATACATGAATTTTTTGGCTAGAAAATACATGCAGTCAAGCATGTGTGTGTGTGTTAGTCACCCAGTCGTGTCCGACTCTCTGTGACCCCATGGACTGCAGCCCACCAGGCTCCTCTGTCTATGGAATTCTCCAGGCAAGAATACTGGAGTGCGTTGCCATTTCCTTCTCTAGCAGTCAAGCATACATCTGGGTAAAAGACTATTGCTAGGCATAAAGAACAGTATCTCAGGTTAACGATTTTAGTGCTTTTCCATGTATGGGAAGATGCAAGAATCTGGGACCACTGACATTCTTCCCAAGATATGTATCTAATTAATCTAGGGGCCCATCTATCCAAAGCACAGAATGCCTCATTCTGAATTCCTCTCAGGGTAAAGTGTAGGTGGACGACTGCAGTGGGCTGCAACTAAACCCTTGTAGAACTAGATGACGAGTGACACTTTCTATTTTTGTTGTTGCTCACAACAACAGAATAGTAAGATGCATTTAGACAAGTCACTGGTCTTGTCTAAGCCTTGACTTCTTCAACATGTAATTCAAGTTTTGCAGTACCTACCTTTGAAGAATTGCATGGGATTAGAAATAAGGTGTACAAAGTCTGTGGCTTGCTATTAGCCATCCGTAAGTGGTAGCATAGTAGGCTGTAAGAAGTCATGTGCGTCAACTTCCACTTAAAAACTACGTCTGTATCATCGTTGTTGCTGTTATTTTTAATCATTCTAGTATATCATTTAGTAGTAAAGAGACTCTTCCAGAATAAGATTAGCAGGACTAGAATGTAAGGGTAATAGCCACTTGATGGCATAAACTAAAGAATCATCACTCAAATATTATTCAAGCAGCCTTTCTCCTGTTAGCTAGGTTCCTTTCATTCATTCCAATCACCTTATCTACAAATGGAAATATGGCAAATGGGAATCTTAATAGTAGAACCAGACCTCACCTAGAGGAGAACCTTGCTAAAAGCCTGAAGGATCAGTCAAAATTCAACAGAGCCCAAGCAACCAAGCTCTCCTGCTGCTCCCTCAACAACCACTGACTCCAGGCCTCTGCTGTCAGTGACTCAGCACTCCCCTGACCCACTCCTTCTGATCCTCTTATTGTAGCTGACACCATGTTGCCCTCCTGCCTTTCTCAAGGTTTCTGCTCAGAGATTCTGTGTTCACGGCTCTGGCTGCTCATGCCTCCAACCATTTCATGAAGCCTGTTTATACACCTCATAGTGCCCTCTTGGTGTTCTCCCCTCCACAGACAACTGCTGGTTATACATCTCATATTCACGCTCCCCAGTGGAGAGCAACTTTACAATTCAGTTCATCACTGTCAAAGATAATCACCATCACCCAAGTAGGGAATAGCTTGTATCAGGCTACCTCAAATCAGATATCTACCAGCTTAGTGGACAGAGGAAAGTATCTGAATTGAGGCTGGCAGGACCTCGCAATCAAATTCTACGTATGCAAAGGAACCCCTAGGGCTGCTTCCATCCACAGCAGGCTGTGGACTTGGCAGGCAGTCAGCACAACAGATTTCTCTCCAACACATCTCTTTCCTCAGGCATTTTTATTTCAGATAGAGGGCTTGTTACATGAAACAAAGAATTGATTACTGCACCAGAGATGCTACTAATTATACCGGATGGCTCGTTTCAGAAATTTCAGAGTAATCAGAACAACAAAACAGCATTCCTAAACCATGTCCTTTGGAACAGGGAGCTTTTGAATCATAGAAGATTTTGTATTTATTTGCACATGCAACCAAGTTAATACAAAATCCATTTTCAGAGGTGGGATAGAAGGCGCCTAATATTATCAAGATAACTGGGAAATGTTCAAAATGCTGTTTCATAGCACCAGGGTGTGATACCTGACTTACTCTGATTCTCCATCCTAAACTGGCAGCTCCTCCATTTAGTAAGTACTTAAGGATCAGAGACCAACAAAAAAGCAACTGCTTGCTGTTTCAATACCTATGGATGATGAGGGACAGTCTCAAAATAGCTTTGTGAATGCCAGGTGGTGAGCCTTGCACAAACTAGTAAAACAGTGGCATTTCATGCCTGAAGTTCACACCTCTGTGATGTTCCACTGCTTTATTTCTTGGCAACACATGCTTAACTCATTCCCCTGCAGCACAAAAGACTCACAATTCAGCAAAGCCAACTCTCGTTGCTCGTAATCTGGATGAATTTGTTTTGTTCTGTCAAGAAAGAGGTGTGAGGGAGGGAAGAAGTAGTTGGCCAAACTGGGAGCTTCTTTTTATTAATGTTTGGGAGCATCACATTACACTTTATGGTAGTTTCAGGCAATTTGCATGACTTATTAAATGAAGAAAAGCAAAGTAACATTGTTTTAAGAATGATCACAAGGTCAGAGGACTCAAGAGAGAAACATAGCAGCAGGAACAATCTCGCCTGTGAAATGCTGCTGAGGGCCATTACCCAGATGTCACTCTTGCAAAAGAATTAGTCCAACGATTTCATGTCTTACACCGGCTGGACAGACCATATCTGAGCAGCCCCAGTGTGGTACTTCTGTAATACAGAAGTGGTTGAAAACACAGCATGAAGAGGCTTAGTAGGTACCTTCATGGTATCCCAGGTAACACAATCATTTTGCTTAGAAGAATAAATTGAAATGATCTATTTAAGGGACTGTCACTCCAGTTAGAAGAAGGGAAACCTTCTCTATTGTCTCAGTACCTAGTACAGAGTAGATAGGCAATTAAATCTTGTTAGATTACATGGGGTAGGGTTCACCCAGCTCAGACATCTCTTAGGAGGGGTTACCAATAATATTTTGAAAAAAAATGGTTAACTAAGCATGACTTACTGTGTTGAGTATATAGTTTCTCATAAAAGCATCAGTTCAGTTCAGTTCAGTCGCTCAGTCGAGTCCGAATCTGCAACCCTATGAATCGCAGCACATCAGGCCTCCCTGTCCATCACCAACTCCTGAAGTTCACTCAAACTCACGTCCATGGAGTCGGTGATGCCATCCAGCCATCTCATCCTCTGTCGTCCCCTTCTCCTCCTGCCCCCAATCCCTCCCAGCATCAGAGTCTTTTCCAATGAGTCACCTCTTGCGCATGAGGTGGCCAAAGTACTAGAGTTTCAGCTTTAGCATCATTCCTTGCAAAGAACATCCAGGACTGATCTCCTTTAGAATGGACTGTTTTGAGATATATATGTACGATTTTACATATCACATGGGCATGCTAAGTGGCTTCAGCCATGTCTGACTCTTTGTGACCCTATGGACTTCTGCCCGCCAGGCTCCTCTGTCCATGGGATTCTCCAGGCAAGAATACTGGACTGGGTTACCATGCCCTCCTCCAGGGGATCTTCCCAGTCCAGGAATCAAAAATGAATCTCTTATGTCTCCTGCATTGACAGGTGGGTTCTTTACCGCTAGTGCCACCTGGGAAGTCGTTATGTATCACATATGTACATATATACCACATATGTATTTACATGTATTAATATATACATATGGTTCCCCTGGTGGCTCAGTGGTAAAGAATCTGCCTGCTAATGCAGGAGACACAGGTTCAGTCCCTAGGTCAGGAAAAATCCCCAGAGAAGTAGATACCAACCCACGCCAGTATTCTTGTCTGGGAAATCCCATGGACAGAGGAGCCTGACGGGCTACAGTCCATGGGGTCACAAAGAGTCAGATGTGATTTAGGGACTACACAACAACAATCATACATACATAGATCACAGACTATAAAGTGGGTTCTCCTATCACCAGAATGATTGAGTCTTTTTGAGGGTCAGTCCAAACTATCTCTCTGCTCATTTATTGTTGATTTCCTTATTATAGACTATTCTATACCTGAATTGCCCCCAAACTGGCTTGAAATCTCCATCTTCAGCATTCCTAAGGATTGTTCCCCTGTCACTAAGGTGACACTTTTCAACCTAACTTCTTAGCTAAGGAAGCTAAGAAGCTGGGTCTCTAACCAAGTCCTCCTGAAAGTACATCATGCAAAATGCCAGGCTGGATGACTCAGAAGCTGGAATAAAGACTGCCAGGAGAAATATCAACAACCTCAGATATGCAGATAATACCACTCTAATGGCAGAAAGCAAAGAGAAACTAAACAGCCTCTGAATGAGGGTGGAAGAGGACAGTGAATAACCTGGTTTGAATAACTTGACATTTAAAAAATGAAGATCATGATATCTGGTCCCATCATCTCATGACAAACAGATGGGGGGAAAGGTGCAGATTTTATTTTCTTGGGCTCTAAAGTCACTTTGGACAGTGATTGCAGCCACAAAATTAAAAGATACTTGCTCCTTGAAAGAGTATATTAAAAAGCAGAGACATCAGGGCTTCCCTGGTGGCCCAGTGGTAAAGAATCAGCCTGTCAATGCAAGAGACACAGGTTCAATCCCTGGGTTAGGAAGATCCCACATGCTGTGGAGCAACTAAGCCTATGTACCACAACTACTGAGCCTGAGCTCCAGAGCCCGAGAGCTGCAGCTGCTGAAGCCCACTGCTCCACAAGAGAGTAGCCACCACTTGCCACAAGCAGAGAAAAGCCTGCACAGCAACAAAGACCCAGCAGCCAAAAGTAAATTAAAAAGTAAAATTATAAATAATTTTTTTACAAGAAGAGATATCACTTTGCTAACAAAAGTCCACAGAGTCAAAGCTATGGTTTTTCCAGTAGTCAGGTATGGATGTGAGAGTTGAACCACACAGAAGGCTGAGCACCAAAGACTTGATGTTTTTAAATTGTTGCTGGAGAAGACTCTTGAGAGTCCTTTGGACAGCAAGGAGATCAAACAAATCAATCCTAAAGGAAATCAACCCTGAGTATTCATTGGAAGAAATGATGCTGAAGCTCCAATATTTTGGCCACCTGATGTGAAGAACTGACTCATTGGAAAAGACTTTGATGCTGGGAAACATTGAAGGCAGGAGAAGGGAGCAAGAGAGGATGAGATGGTTGGAGGGCATCATTGACTCAGTGGACATGAGTTTGAGCAAACTCCAGGAGACAGTGAAGGACAGAGAAGCCTGGTGTGCTGAAGTCTATGGGGTCAAAAAGAGTTGGACGTGACAGCAACTGAACAAGTCCACTCTAATAGGTTGCATAAAGAGTTAGAAAGAACAGGGCCTTGGAAAATACATAGTAAAGGACTTGTGTTCCTAGTTAATTTCTTTACATTTCTATTTCTTCTTCTCGAAAATGAGCATAATAGTAGTAGCTAACTAGTACGGGTATTGTAGAGACTAAATTAGACGATACGTAAAGTACTGAAGGGAGCTTTCCCATGGCTCAGTGGTAAAAGAATCTGCCTGCAACGCAGATGTGGCAGGAGCCGCAGGTTCAATCCCTAGGTCTGGAAGATCTCTTGGAGAAGGGAATGCCAGCCCACACCAGTATTCTTGCCTAAGAAACCTCATGGACAAAGGAGCCTGGTGCACTACAGTCCAAGGGCCTCAAACAAAGTCAGACACGACTTAGCCACTAAAACAAAAACAAAGCACTGACTAGAGTTTAGAGCACATAGTAAACCATTAAAAAAGAAAGTGAAATGGAAAGTACTCAGTCACGTTCAATTCTTTGCAATCCCATGGACTATACCATCCATGGAATTCTCCAGTCCAGAATACTGGAGTGGTTAGTAGCCTTGCCCTTCTCCAGGGGATCTTCCCAACCCAAGGACTGAACCCAGGTCTCCCGCATTGCAGGTGGATTCTTTACTAGTTCAGCCGCAAGGGAAGCCCCAAATATTTTAAAGCAGTAGTTATCTTTAATCACCATTTTTTTCAGACAATTTTCTTCTCTGAACATTCTGAATTATACATCATGGTGCTAAATCCCTTTTTGTTCTTCTGAGAGGGTGAGGTGAGCAACATAGCTACTTTTTCATTAGTAAGCAAATTAAAAACAGAGCCTCTTCCAGGCAGAGACCACCTGGTATTCCTTCTCTAATATTATGAAGCACAGTTCCCATTCCTAATTCCGCAACTGCTTCAAACTCCATGTGGTAGGGGTTTTGCTTAGAGGTCTCAGCAAACAGGATTAATAATTGTTCATATGATCATGTAACTTGTAGATAAGAAGGAAAGGTCTTGAACTCTGAACCTTAAGGACAGTGGGCCTGATTCTCTTTGTTGTTTAGTCCTAAACTGTATAACAGAGGACGAGACAGGTTGGATGGCATCACCAACTCAATGGACATGGGTTTGGGTAAACTCTGGCAGTTGGTGATGGACAGGGAGGCCTGGCATGCTGCAGTTCATGGGGTTACAAAGAGTGGGACATGACTGAGAGACTGAACTGAACTGAAACTGAACTGTTTTGCCATCTCATGGACTGCAGCCCACCAGGCTCCTCTGTCCATGAGATTCTCCAGGCAAGAATGCTGGAGTGGGTTGCCATTTCCTTCTCCAGGGGATCTTCCCGACCCAGGGATCAAACCCATGTCTCCTGTGTTACAGGCGGGTACTACAGGACTGAGCCACCCGAGAAGTCTGATTCTCTTTGAGTCAGTCTAAATCATAAATCTCAAGGGCAGATATCCTCACGCATGTCCTCTGGCAGATATTAAAGGAGTGCCCATTCTATGTAAAACACTGTACTGGGTCCTTCTCTGATGCCCCAGGTTGGGTCACCTGTCCTTCTCATGTCCCACAGAAACCAGGATACGGCTACATGGACCTATCACAGATGCTGCATCANAGTGCCCATTCTATGGAAAACACTGTACTGGGTCCTTCTCTGATGCCCCAGGTTGGGTCACCTGTCCTTCTCATGTCCCACAGAAACCAGGATACGGCTACATGGACCTATCACAGATGCTGCATCAGAACTGCCTGCCTACTTGTCTGACCCTCCTTCTGTAACACCAGCTCTTTTAATTGATCTCTACTTCATCAACTCTCAGCTTAAACATTCACCTCCACAGCCTGCTGACAGGACCGAGACCACTTAGGGCTGTTTGCATTGTGTTCACACTATTTTTGCTCCCACCATCTAGGCTGTGAATTTGCCAAGAGCCAGGGATGCTTGTTCCCAAATCTTTTTCTGCTTATTATAGTTGATATTGTAATGAGGAATTTAATTAGCCCACATAAGCCCTTTAAATATGGGTGCAAAAATGAGCCGTTATACTAATAATACTAAATAGAATGTTTGGAAAGGGCTCAATGAAGGTGAGTCATCTTTGAAATGTGATTAGGTTAGCTATGAGAGAAAAGGCTCTTGAGGTTTGCTTGGCAAGTATATAAATTTTATCTCTACTTTAAACAAACAGAATCTGGGGGAAAGGAGGGGTTGGATGAATTGGGAGATTGGGCTTGACATATACACTGCCATGGTTAAAAGTGGGAAACAGGTGTATAGTTTTCCGCTGAGGAGCGAGCACACCTTGGGGCTTTGTGCTTGATCTAGATGGGCTGGGGGCGGGGGAGACATTGGGATATATGTGTGTACATAGCTGATTTACTTTGTTGTACATCACTGTAAAGCAACTATACCCAATCTAAAAAAAAAAAAGAAAAGAAATTGAATCTGGAAATTGTAAGCAATGCAATGTGAGTGGGATTTGTGCACATAACATGACAAGAACCTCCTATCAGTGGACCCTACATTAAAAGATTGGTGATTAAATATACCCTTGACTGCTGTAAGTTAAAGTAAAATGTTTTAGTTATGTATGCATTATTTTAGGGTACTTTAAGCCATTGTTTCAATTAACTGAACAATAACTTTTGTGAATCTCATCGTCTCATATTACCCTGGTTATACAGTATATCCCAAGCCTAACATAGGAACTAAACCATGGAGGGCAGGGGGAAGTGAGCAAGCAAGAGAGAGAGAAGAGGAAGGGACAGAGGAAGGAAAGGGAGGAAGGGAAGAATATAAAGAAAGGAGTGGCTGTGAATGATTTAAGTGAGAAATAGGTTTTCAGACTGCAAAAGTGGCAGGTCAAGAAGAAGCAACACCTTGCAAGCTCATCACAATGTGAAAGGGCTTAGTTTGCCCCCAACTTTTCTTGCCACCCCCCCACACACACACACAAAAGTTAAATCAAAATCACTGCAGATGGTGACTGCAGCCATGAATTTAAAAGACGCTTGCTCCTTGGAAGGAAAGTTATGACCAACCTAGAATGCATATTCAAAAGCAGAGACATTACTCTGCCAACAAAGGTCTGTCTAGTCAAGGCTATGGTTTTTTCAGTAGTCATGTATGGATGTGAGAGTTTGACTATAAAGAAAGCTGAGTGCTGAAGAATTGATGCTTTTGAACTGTGGTGTTGGAGAAGACTCTTGAGAGTCCCTTGACTGCAAGGACATCCAACCAGCCCATCCTAAAGGAAATCAGTCCTGAATGTTCATTGGAAGGACTGATGTTGAAGCTGAAACTCCAATACTTTGGCCACCTGATGCTGAGAGCTGACTCATTTGAAAAGTCCCTGATGATGGGAAAGATTGAAGGCGAGACGAGAAGGAGAAACAGAGGATGAGATGGTTGGATGGCATCACCAACTCAATGGACATGAGTTTGGGTAAACTCCAGGAGTTGGTGATGGACAGGGTGCTATGGTCCATGGGGTCACAAAGAGTCAGACACAACTGAGTGACTAAACTAAACTGAAACCAAACTCAAGAAATTTGAAAACATTCTCTCTGACTACTGCTTCTCCTGCATTTAATCTTTATGCTCTTCTTCCAAACTCTTGCCAATGAGCCCACTGTGTAAGCAGAAGAGGAGATTTTGCACATCTCCCCAGGCATGAGAAGTTAAGAGCAGAGTGGAAAACTAGCATCAGTTCAGTTCAATCGCTCAGTCGTGTCCAACTCTTTGCAACCCCATGAATCACAGCACGCCAAGCCTCCCTGTCCATCACCAACTCCTGGAGTTCACTCAGACTCACGTCCATCGAGTCCGTGATGCCATCCGGCCATCTCATCCTCTGTCGTCCCCTTCTCCTCCTGCCCCCAATCCCTCCCAGCATCAGAGTCTTTTCCAATGAGTCAACTCTTCTCGTGAGGTGGCCAAAGTACTAGAGTTTCAGCTTTAGCAACAGTCCTTCCAAAGAAATCCCAGGGCTGATCTCCTTCAGAATGTACTGGGTGGATCTCCTTGTAGTCCAAGGGACTCTCAAGAGTCTTCTCCAACACCACAGNGTCAAAGTACTAGAGTTTCAGCTTTAGCAACAGTCCTTCCAAAGAAATCCCAGGGCTGATCTCCTTCAGAACGTACTGGGTGGATCTTCTTGTAGTCCAAGGGACTCTCAAGAGTCTTCTCCAACACCACAGCTCAAAAGCATCAATTCTTCAGTGCTCAGCCTTCATCACAGTCCAACTCTCACATCCCTACATGACCACAGGAAAAACCATAGCCTTGACTAGACGGACCTTAGTCGGCAAAGTNACACTAACCATTCAGAAATAGCATCAGATTACACAGGCTGAGGGCTAAGTGTCACAAGACTACCTCCCACCCACACCCAACCAACACACATACACACACTTCAGGTATCAATAGCAAGTCCAGGCAAATACCTGTGTTTTTTGATCAACTGGCTATAGATCAGAGATTCCCACAATCTCAATTTAGTTGCTAGAGCAGCTCACAGAACTCAAGAAATTCATTTGCCTACTAGTTTACTAGATCAACAAGTTATAAAAAGTTTTAATTCAGAAAACAGCCAAATGAAAGAGATGCATAGGATAAGGTATGGAGAAAGGTACAGAGCTTTCACACCCTCTCTAAGTGCCACGTTCCCCAAATTCCCATACATTCTCTAACCTAGAAGTTCTCCAAACCCTGTCCTTTGGAATTTTTATGGAGGATTCATTTTATAAGCTTGATTGATTAAATCATTCCCCATTGCATCATCAAAAAAAATCTACAAATAATAAATTCTGGAAAAGGTGTGGGGAAAAAGGAACCCTACTAAACTCTTGGTTGGATTGTTAACTGGTATAGCCACTATGGAGAACAGTATGCAGGTTCCTTAAAAGACTAAAAATAGAACTATCATTTGCTGTTGAAATTGTTGTTCAGTTGCTAAGTCATGTCCAACTCTTTGTGACCCCATGGACTGTAGCACACCAGGCTCCTCTGTCCTCCACTATCTCCCAGAGTTTGCTTAATGTCCATTGAATTGGTGATGCTATCTAACCATCTCATCCTCTCTCTCCTTTTGCCTTCAATCTTTCCCAACCTCAGGGTCTCTTCCAATGAGTCAGCTCTTCGCATCAGGTGGCCAAAGTATTGGAGCGTCAGCAGCAGTCCTTCCAATGAAGATTTAGGACTGATTTCCTTTAGGGTGGACTGATTTGACCTCCTTGCAGTCCAAGGGACTCTCAAGAGTCTTCTCCAGCACCACACTCTGAAAACATCAATTCTTCGGCGCTTGGCCTTCATTACAGTCCAGCTCTCACATCCATACATGACGACTAGATGGACCTCTCTTGGCCAAGTGCTGTTTCTGCTTTTTAATACTATCATATGATTTAGCAATTCCATTCCTAGGCATATATCCAGAGAAAATAATAATTCAAAAGAATACATGCACTCCAATGTTTATTGCAGCAACATTTACAATAACCAGGACATGGTTATTAAATGTCTATCAACAGAGAAATGGATAAAGAAGATGTGGTGCCTATATGCAGTGGAATATTACTTGGCCATATAAAATGAAATAATGCCATTTGCAGCAACAAATATAAGCAACTGCTTATATGTAGCATCTTAAAAAGGTGCAAATGAATCTATCTACAGAATAGAAATAGAATTACGGATGTAGAAAACAATTTCTGCTTACTAAGGGTAAGTGGGGACATAGGAAAATTGGGAAACTGGGCTTGACATATATACACTGCTATATATAAAATAGATAACTGGGAAGGACCTACTATAGAGCACAGGGAACTCTACTCATTACTCTATAATGGTCTATATGGGACAAGAATCTAAAAAAGGGTGGATATGTATATGTATAACCGATTCACTTTGCTGTACACCTGAAACTAACAATACTGTAAATCAACTATACTCCAACAAAAATACTTTTAAAAATTATTGGCCATTTAATCACCTAGTTGGTTCTCCTGGCAAGAAGCACCCCCGCCCCCATCCTCAGATGACTGGGAGGCAGCCAAAAAGTCACTTCATTAACAGAAACATCTTTATCATTTGTGCACACTTAGGAAATTCCAAGGGTTTTTGGAGCTCTGTGCCAGAAACAGGAGGAAGACTAAATATTTCTTGTTATAAATCACAGTATCACACACTGTCATAACATGCTAGGATATAATATGCTCCATTGCACACTACACCATTTTATTAGATTTGAGTTGAGAGAAGAATCACATAAATATTCACCTATTTAGACTTAACAATAGTTGATATTCATCCAAATCTTTTCTTCTATGGCCTAATCAAGTTTGGAAGCTAAGTTTTGTGTATATTTTGCATATACTACACCTATGACAGTGGTCTTTTCAAACCTCAGGGACTAATAGTGTTATCTGTAGGCATAAAGAAGAATGTTGATGTTTCATTTGCATAACCCTCATAGCTTTGTTCTTTTCTGAAAATGAAGGAGGGATGCTGAAAGTTAGTCAGCTTCTCTTGAAAGTCAACCAAAAGTTCTTAAGAAAGAGCTGCTTGCCACCAAAACCACACTCCTTAAAATACATAAATTTGTCACCCCAACTTCTCTAAGATTCTTATGAGCTATGCTGAGAAATTTTGGAGTTTCTTTTTGCTTTCATTGCATTCCCTGACATGTGTAAATTATTCTTCCAGAGACAAATTATGTATTTTATTTTAATGCTGCATTATAATACAATATTTCTGAAGGCATTTAAACCAATAATTAGGATCCAAATTTAAGCTGAAAATGCAAACTCTCTGTAATGATATTGATATGAAACTTTCAACTGAATTATCAAGTGATTAAATAGCCTCCATGTGTAAACAAGTTCATATATCTCAGTCAACATAACAATAACTAACTCTTCTGTTTGGCCACTGACAGAATATATTAATTTTGAGGCACATCTCAACCACAGAAATATTGATATATAGGGGAAAGTAGCTCATTGTCAAGGGAATATTCATAAAAATACGGAAGGGCTGCCACTTATTCAGCACTGCTGGAAAGATACTTTGTAACCCTGTAATAGAGGTATTAAACCTTTATTACAGGTGATAAAACTGAGGTCAAGGAAGGTTATAAAATTTTCCCAAGATCCACAAATAACAGATTTTGTAACCAGTGTGACCAAAAAGTCTATAAATCTCTCTGTCCTACAACCAAGTTTCCATAATCTGAGGCTACAGGTGAGAATCACCAATGAGTGTGGGTTTTGTCCAGGTGAATAGACCTACTAATCCTTCCTAAGATAGTGGCAGATAGTCAGAAGATCAGACTTGAGGATCCACCAGATTGTCCCATGCTGGTAATAATTTGCCTATACCTTCTCACATGGTTGCTATAACCCACAGGAGTCTTGTTCTGCCAATTATGAAAAATTGGTTGTCTAAAACACAGGGTAATGAAAAAAATTTTTTAAGAAAATCAAAAAATAAAACAAGGTAATCAAGAAAAATGTTGACACAATCTTAAATGCAGTGTGGGTCTACCTAACTTCACAATAACTGTGATCCATGCAAATATAACATTCAAGTGATCTTTCAGAACTGAGCATTTAATCACAGCTAAGCATCATATCCCTTGAGTGGTGTTTTCAAAACACACAACCAAATAAACAGAAAATAAAAGAACAGATAAAATGAAAGGCTAAGTTATTTGTTCCAGTTCAGAAAATTAGGAAGTGGATGATCCAAAACCAGATTTGTCTTATAAGACAGGCTGGCTTATATAGTATGCCAGCTAAAGTCAACCATTTTTATGAATGTGGATATAAAAATGCCAAATAAAATTGTGGCAAAGGGATCACAACCAAGTAGAATCTATATCAGGAATTTAAGGATGATTTTTAAAAATTCATTAATGGGAATTCATTAATGTGATTAATATCTGATTAAAAGAGATATGCCAGTGTAAGAGATGCTGAAGTTTTAATAAAATTTAATACCATTCACAAACCAACAAACTAAATGTTCAACAGAAGGAAAAAGCTTACAAATTATGATCTATCCATTCAATAACTATAGGCAATCATTAATAACTCCTTTTTGGAAGCTATCTTAAGCATTTTCTAAGATAGAATGTATTCTATCTTAGAATTTCTATTTTTTAAAATAGAAAATGTTTAAGATATTTTCATTGGAAATTTTCATTGGAAAAGCCAGTGAATGAAATTGTACATAAGATGGCAATTATACAAGGGGACAGCCTACAAAAAAAAAAAAAAAAAAGTAAACATACAAGCCAAAATGCTAAAAGGGATATGATCACATGCAGAGCATTTTGGGTATCTTTCTTCTTTTCAAGGTTTTAGTTCTAAAATATAATCTAATGTAAATAAAAATCATAACCATAAAAAAATGTGTTGAAGCCACTTTTATCTTTCTTCTGACTACTGGTATTTATTTTCTGCCTCATCCTCAGGGCAATCTGGTATACCATGTTTTCCAAGAATTGAAAATATTTCATTCTATACATTGCCTGTTTTATCACTCATCAGGGACTGCATGCAATACAGGCACTTTTTATGTTTATTGGGTTTTTAATAGTGGTCACATGGAGAACAGCATTTTTCTACTGTCATAGGTAATCCATTCCAGAAATAAAACTGCATTCTGAATGTAGGATTTGCCAACTCGCCTTTGGATGGCACAACAAGCTTTTTTCAGTTAGTTTTGTTTTTGTATTCCAAAGCTCAAAACTCTCCTGACCTCATGATCTGTAAGAATACAAAGTGATGTATTATTTGTTTTCCCATTTGTCAACTGCCTGTCTTTCCTCCTGCAGAAACTTACTTGGCACTAATTTTCAGTTTTTTTGAGAAACCTCTATACTCTTCACAGTGGCTGTACCAATGCACATTCCCACCACTAAAAGTATCTGGGTGTGTCCTTTTCTCCACATCCTTGCCAACATTTGTTATTGTGGTCCTTCTGATGATAACACATTCTGACAGGTTTGGTGATACCTGTGTTTTTGATTTGTACTTCCCTGATGGTTTGTGATGCTAAGCATCTTTCTTTATGCACAATTTTTTAAGTTATAATAAATTACTTTAAACCTGAAGCCCATAGATTATATAGCCATACCATCATCCCAAAGAAATCAATTGACATCTTTGCTCTGGCTAACAGGCAATCCAAAGGCCACCTGCAGCCAACAGTTTGTCAACTACTTTATTCCAGCCTTCTCCTATCTTGCCTTACCTAGTTATTCTCCTTTCCTCTGAATTTTTTTTCATTATCTCTATAGACCCAAGAAGCCAGTCCTCAGAGGTAGCACCATATCTTGGAAAGTGTGGGCGATTCCCTAATTAGAGACAGAGGAGAGGTTGGAGCACTTACTAGCTGTGTGACTGTGAGGAAGTTGTGTCACCCCTCACAACACCATCAAGGGGAATAAGGTCTGCTCCTAAGATTGCTGTAAGCATTGGAGAGGATCATCAACATGAGGACTGCCCAGAGTGAGGGTGCAATTCATACATGCCAGATAGTAAGGTATTACTTACTGCATAGCAGGAGGAGAAGTAAAATGAAAGAAGCAGAAGTGTGTCATAGAAAAATTATTTGCCCCTTTGTCTAAATTTGGGTTGTAAGCCCCTCTCAGATACTAACTAACCATGTCACTGTGGGGCAAAGGATTGTCCTCTATTGATGCCGAGCAGGCCCTGTGAGGCTCCCAGCTACAGATGCCCTTTTTATCCCCCTTTTTTGAAGGCAAGACTCCAGCCTCCACGATCTTCTCTGAGTTCCAAAGGGCAGATTCAAAGTTGCTAATTAGGGGAGGAACAGTCAGGAGGAATTGATGTTTTTGAACTGCTGTGCTGGAGAAGACTCTTGAGAGTTCCTTAGACTGCAAGGAGATCAGACCAGTCCATCCTAAAGGAAATCAACCCTGAATAGTCATTGGAAGGACTGATGCTGAAGGTGAAGCTCCAGTTTTCTGGCCACCTGATGCAGAGGCAACTTACTGGAAAAGACCTTGATGCTGGGAAAGATTGAGAGCAGAAGGAGAAGGGGGTGACAGATGATGAGTGACTCAATGGACATGAGTTTGAGCAGGCTCCAGGAGATAGTGAAGGACAGGGAAGCCTGCTGTGCTGCAGTCCATGGGGTCACAAACAGCCAGACCATTGAGTGACTGACAACAAAGCCAGGAAACCACCTGTTCAGTTCAGTTGCTCAGTCCTGTCCAACTTCTGGTGAAACCACCTGAGGCAAGATTAAAGAGACTGGAGAAGTTCATCAAGATCAGGAGACCACCTGGGACCCTGCACAATCCCAATCTCGTCAGCCACCCCACCTTTTTGGAGATCAGGAGACCATCTGGGACCCTGCACAATCCCAATCTCGTCAGCCACCCCACCTTTTTGGAACCTTGAAGAAGAAAGAAGAATGCTAGACTGTTACTGCCTTGATCCTTATCACATACCCCTGCCTGACTATACGACCTCTCCCTATTCCCCAGGGGCTTCCCAGGTGGCACTAGTGGTAAAGAACCTGCCAGTGCAGGGGATATAAGAGGCACAGTTTCAATCCTTGAGTTGGGAAGATACCCTGGAGGAGGAAACCTACTCCAGTATCCTTGCCTGGAAAAGCCCATGGGCAGAGGAGACTGGTGGGCTATAGCCCATAGGCTGAAGTGACTTCGCACACAGGCATGCCCCAGGGAAGAGGGCACAGTTCTTGAGGCACTAGACTACTGTGTTCCCCCTTTACCAGTCAAAATAATAAAGCCACTCTTTCCTTCTTCCCTGTAACTCTGTCTCCATACTCCTGTCTGGCATCAGTGCACAGAGAGCCAAGATTTTGGCATCACTATGGGCACCAGTTTCTTTGCCTGCAAAGGTGCTGAATCAGATTACATGATCTCTTAGACGAGTGGTCCCCTACTTTTTTGGCACCAGGGACTGGTTTCGTGGAAGACAATTTTTCCACGGATTGGGGTGGGGTGGGTGATGGTTTCCAGATGCTTCAAGCGCATTACATTTATTGCGCACCTCATTTGTATTATTATTCCATCAACTCTACCTCAGATCGGCAGGCATCAGATCCCAGAGGTTAGAGACCCCTGGCTTAGACTCCTTTCTGCTGTAATGCTTCGTGTTCTTTTGTTGTATTTCTTTTTTAATCACACTGAGTGCACAGCTTTCAAACCCTGCTCATTTTCTTGAGAGAAACCTTCGTCTCTTTTTCTTTTCACCTGATATTTTTCGGCAGCTGTCACTTCCCACACAGAGCTACAGAAAGGGCTTGTCATAGCCCCGAGCAAGCATAGCTGTTTGGCAGCCAAGGTGCAGAGCTGAGTGAACAGGGCAAATTCTCCGAACTTCCCGCCTCCAACAGGGCAGCCACGCACAGCGTTTGATCAGACAAAGCTTCCTCCAGCCTGCAACTCCCTCTGTGTTCAACCAGGCACTCACATTCTTGTTACAAGCTCCCCACGAGCCAGCAGCAAGTTGGAGACAAAGGGTCTGAGTGCTCTGTACACGTGGGAGTCTTTGCCACCCAGCCATGCCCACCAACCTGCCATAGTTGATCAACAGCGGCATGCGTGCCTGGTCAGGGCTCACTGGGGAAGCTGCAGCATTTTATCTGGGAACAAGGGAAGGGAGATCCCTGCTCACTGAAGCAAAGGCTATTTCTGCAAATGGCTTAAAAGGGTCCTTCCTCAAGCAGAGGAGAAGCCAGAGAGAACCCCAGGTAAGGGCAGGCAGTGGGGTCACATAACAGACAAGAAGAATTTTAAAGGAGTAATTCAGTTGCATTAGAGAGCTGGATCCCAACATCAGTTTGAATCAGTCAATCTGGGTTATTCTCTTATGACACAGAATAAAAAGTCACCCCTGTATCTGCTACCAGCAGAAGGCGTCACAATGCCCTTAGTAGTAATTGCTATCATTTACTGAATAACTATGACTCCATAACCATGTGTGGCAGCTGATGCCACCTTCCTTTTCCAGATGAGGAAAATGAGCTTCCTTGTGAGTGAATCACCTTCCCTAAATTGGCCCAGATGAAGCTCCCTCCTCCCGAGATGAGAATTATATGCAAGTCACTGGTGAAATAGGGGTGCCCAGGATAACCCAGGAACTGAGCTAGGAGTGGAAGAGGGTGGGGAGGTTAGGCCAGAGGAAAGAGTCAAGCAAGGGTGGGATTTCAGACAAAATTCTGATGCAACAGGGAAACGATGCAGAGTTGACTTTGTCTCAGAGTCACACCCCCCACAGCAAGGGAGCCGGACTGACATACTAGTCATCGGTTAAGGGCCTCCAGAGGTTTGTACCTTTCCGGCACTTGGCAATCCTCTGAAGATCACAGATGCAGGCCATTAGCAGCAAAAGCCTACCAAAGTGAGGACAGGGGCAGGAAAATGACAGAAAGAACTGTGCTGTGGGAGCCTGGGTGACACTGAGTGTACTCTGCATAAAGAGAGCAAGGAGAGCTCAGACCCAGCTCTGTCTTTATCCTCAGCCCTTTCATCACAGCTTCTTCTGCTCTTGACAGCTACTTGGGGAAAAACACAGATCAGCACAGATAGGAAAATGACGCTCCACTTAAGTAACCAACCCAAGGTCATCTAGCTGGAATGGACCAGCCAGCACACAACCTGATTCTGACTCCAGATCCCCATTCTCTTATCACCACACTGGGCTGCTTTCCCAAGCAGAACAGAGAACTAGCCCGGCAGTGTCACAGGAGGGGTACTTGAAGCCTTTCTTGACACCAAGTGTTCCCCACCACCACCTCGGAGCGCTTATAAATCCACAATAGAAGGGATTCCTTTGAGCAAGCACTGCCTCTCCACGGGGTCTCTGTTGAAATGCCAGGAACTGCAGACAGTTCCCGAACATCCACGTTATCCCCAAGAAGCAGCAGACAGGGGCGAGATCGGTGCTGGAGGCTCTCCACCCCTGCAGGGACACCATTTGTGTACAGAACACCGGGGGTTCCCTTAGGCCCTCCCAGTAGCCACATTCAATAGTTGGGTGAGGAGCTGTATCCTCATTTTGCAGTTGAGAAAATCGAGTCTGACAAAGGTGACCTCCAAGTTACACAGTACAGAATAGGAGAGGCAGAAGGGGAAACCCTCCATGTCTTACCATCTTGAATGCTGTCTTATCTATGAAATTCCTGAGTACAGTGTGGTATCTCTGGGCTTTTCCTGCACAGAATTCTTTGTGTCTCGCCTGTCTCTTGATCACAGCACCTACTTCTCTTCAAGGGACAACATTCCCTTCACATACAGTCTTGGACGGAGTGGGAAACTGGTGGGAGAGGCACTTCACCTACCAAAGCACTGGGCTCCTGATCCCAGCTGTCCAAGTAAGTACCCTATTCACACTCATCTGCTCACAAGAGGGCATGTGACCCAAGTAGGAACGATCAGTGATTTGGAGGACAGTGATATGGATGCTAGGAGATGGCTACAATTACTGCTGAGATTGTAAATGCTAAAAGCCATGCAGATTTCAAGATTCCAAAACTATCTTCACAACTAAAATAAAAAAAAAAACCTGTAAATAAATCCAATGCAGAATAAAATAGAGATCAAAGAATAAGTGATGGGAGGAGAAAAATAAGACGAGATGACAAGAAGGAGGAAAGGAAGGGAGAACGAGAAGTATTGCAATCCCCTGGATCTAGCCAAGGCTAAAGGAAACAGTAACCACCCTAGACTTTCTAGTTACATGGAACATTGAAAGCTCTTGTCTTTCAGAAGTATTACATTCAGTTTCTGTCACTTCTAACCAAAAGGATTCTTACAAATAGTATACTAAATAACATTTGGGTATATATCAGTATATTCATATTACTGACATACAGTATATTTCAATCAAGATAAATATTTTAAAAGAAGATTTTATTAAATCCATTCAGAGGAAAAAGAACAAAGCAGAAGGCATAACCCTCCCATATTTCAGATAGCACATGAGGCTACAGTAATCAAAACAGCATGCTACTGGCACAAAAACAGACATATAGATCAATGGAACAGAGTGCTGCTGCTGCTGCTGCTGCTAAGTCACTTCAGTCTTGTCCGATTCTGTGTGACCCCATGGACTGCAGCCTACCAGGCTCCGCCATCCCTGGGATTCTCCAGGCAAGAACACTGGAGTGGGTTGCCATTTCCTTTTCCAATGCATGAAAATGAAAAGTGAAAGTGAAGGTGCTCAGTCATATCCGACTCTTACTGACCCCATGGACTGCAGCCCACCAGGTTCCTCCATCCATGGAGGAGACTCCAAAAGAAACCCACACACCTATAGACAAATTAATCTTTGGCAAAGGAAGCAAGAATATACCATAAGGAAAAGACAGTCTCTTCAAAAAGTGGTGTTGGGAATGGTGGACAGAAGCATGTAAATCAGTGAAGCTAGAACACACTGTCATACCATGCACAAAATTAAATTAAAATGGCTTAAAGACTTACTATAAGACACCATAAAACTCCTAGAAGAGAACACAGGCAAAACATTCTTTGAGAACACAGACAAAACATAAATTGTACCACTGTCTTATTAGGTCAGTCTCCCAAGACAATCGAAATAAAAGCACAAATAAAGAGATGGGAACTAATCAAGCCTATATGCTTTACACAGCAACCATAAAGTGAAAAGACAATCTACAGACTAGGAGGAGATATTTGCAAATGATGCAACAAAGGTTTAATCTCCAAAATACACTAGCAATTCATACAGCTCAATAACAGAAAAACAAACAACCCGATCAAAAATGGGCAGAGGACCCAAACAGACATTTCTCCAAAGACCACTGAGCCACCTGGGTAGCCCAAAGAAGACACACAGAAGGACAGCAGGCACATGGAATGATGCTCATCATTGATAATTATTAGAGAAAAGCAAATCAAAACGACAATGAGGTACCTCCTCACACAAGTCAGAATGGCCATCATTAAAAAGTCTACAGATAATAAATGTTGGAGAGGGTGTGGAGAAAAGAGAAGGCTCCTACACTGTTGGTGGGAATGTAAATTGGTGCAGCAACTATAGAGATTCATCCGTATGGAACCGCCAAACAATATGGAGATTCATCAAAAAACTAAAAGAGTTGCCATATGATCCAGCAATCCCACTCCTGGGCATATATTCCAGAAAAACTATGATTTAAAAAGGTACACGCACCCTTATGTTCACAGCAGCACTATTCACAATAGCCAAGACATGGAAATGACCTAAACGTCCATTGACAGATGAATGGATATATATATATATATATACCACATCCAGACAATGGAATACTAGTCAGCCTTGAAAAAGAATGAAATAATTTCATTTGCAGCAACTTGGAAGGACCTAGAGACTATCATACGAAGCAAAGTAAGGCAAAATAAAGACAAATACCATATGGTATCACTTACATGTGGAATATAAAATATGATACAAATGGAACTTACCTATCAAACAGAAACAGACTCACAAAGAGAACAGAGGGGAGGAAAGGTGGGAGAAGGATGGACTGGGAGTTTGGGATTAGTACAGGCAGAATATAAAAAAGAACACACACACACATATACACATAACTGAGTCTCTCTGCCGTATAGCAGAAATTAAGCACAACATTGTAAATCAACTATACTTGAATAAAATTCAAAAACAAAACAAGACCAGGAAAAAAAAGAGTAATTTATCTATATGGTGAGTAACTGACTGAGAAGCTGCTGACCCTGCAATAGGAAACAGCTTTAGATGTGGCCTCCGAAGCTGCAGTTCCATCTTCAGCTCCACAGACAGACAGCAAACTTCGTGTAAGAGCCAACTCAGTCACTCAAGACCCCTGCACACTGACTCTCAGAGAGGCTAGAAGATTTGTCCAGTCTCCTTAACTGCANGTGGCCTCCGAAGCTGCAGTTCCATCTTCAGCTCCACAGACAGACAGCAAACTTCGTGTAAGAGCCAACTCAGTCACTCAAGACCCCTGCACACTGACTCTCAGAGAGGCTAGAAGATTTGTCCAGTCTCCTTAACTGCAAAACAGGACATCTGCCTGTCTCTCTCACACACCAGATATGTGAATTATTAGGAAAACAATGGAAAGGTGCTATCTGAACTAAAGAATACTGTATAGACATGAGGGATTTATTAACTGAGGTTACAGACCCTGCTGAACTACTGACTCTTTGCTAAAGTGTGTGTGTGTGTGTGTGTGTGTGTGT
>SJYW01003173.1:0-16970 GCA_006410735.1 Raphicerus campestris | reverse complement strand
GCACTCTATCTATCAGATCTCGGCCTTTAAATCTATTTCTCACTTCCACTGTATATATTATATATATGTATATATATATATATATATATATATATATATATTACATACATATATACATATGCATACATTCAGAGAATATTTAATTTCTATAATATTTTGAAACATCTGAAACAATGCTAGGCAATTTTTTTTTTGGTTGCCACATGTAGTATAAGCAGAAGATTGTGAACAAGGAGGAAAATACACGATTCAGGAAACTGGTGACTGTTAGCAGTAGCGAGTGACAACTGATATCAGAGTAAGCCATGCAGAGGACTTCCACTTCATCCAAAAATATCTATTTCTTTAAAAAATCTGAAGTAAAGAGTCACAGAATGTTACAGAATGTTTTTTTCAGATAGCTAGGTAGTGGGCATATTGGATTTGGGCCTGCTATTTTCTGTATCTGCTGTATTTCATAACACAAATAATAAAGCCCTTTACTATTTTCTAAAACATCATAAGTACTCAATAAATGTTAGCTATTATCATGGATATAATAAGCTTAGTACTACAGGAATGTGGCAGAAAGATTGCTTACTTCTGATTTCTGAATAAAGATTTTTTTTGCTTGCTTCTGAGATTTAAGATGGGTTATGGAAAGTATAAATATGTGAGGCAAGGACAGTCTGGGTCTCACAACTGGTGTGAGTGGGCTGCGTTAGAATCATATGCAACATAAGTGATCAGAAGATGGTTATGTGACTCTTTATTTACCTTAAATCCATAGAATGTTGATGTATACGATATGTTGGTTATGTGATCTACACCTTTAAAATACCAGTTAATGTGTTTTGCATTTGGAATCAGAGCCATCCAGCCAGACATATGAGTCAGTCGTTTCTTCTGAAAGGGAACAATGCTTGTGCCTATAGGACATAAACAAACAATAGTAATCTACCTCTAGAAAATTTCATTTCTTATGAGTAAGTGCAAAGGTAAATATTAGTCTAGTCAATGGAAGTCTCTAAAGAGATCAGTATAGCATTCATTACTTATATTCTAAATGTCTTTGTTGACCTGAAGGGCTCAGTTTAAAAAGATATGCAGTATATGAGAAGAACAATGATAATTTGGATTATTCAGCAAATATCCTCTCCTCTCCTCTCCTTGACGGCAGAATACACTCCTGTTCTGTTGATATTGGGTGACTACTTCGGCCCAGGAACTATTAGAAGAACTGATACTGCAAAGGTTTAAAAAGTGCTTGCTGGGTGAAACACACCCTCTTGAGCCTCTATCACTGCAATGCAAAGAGACTCCCCTAGGAGAATAGGGGGTAGCACACTAAGGTGACGTTCAGCATACATGGATAGAAAGAGTATATATATTTTAGGGGCATGGATTTAATTCAAGTTACCCAAGTGGAAACTTGCTACTTCTCATCTATTTCTTAGATCCAAGCCAATTGATAGGCTAAAAACACCTAACACCAAGTGGGAGAAATCTCGCCATTTATGGGGATACTGCCTACTAGGAAGAGCAAACTATCCAAACCTTCCAAGAGTTGTTAGTTTCTGGATCTGAACTGATGCAAACTCTCAAAGACTCTTAATGCCACCATGGTCAACCAGCTGGAGTGGCAGCTTACAAAGGCCAGGCCATAGAATGAGTCTCTGCTCATCTCATGGCTGGTCCACTGAGGCCACTGGGTCATCTTATGGTTATTCCTCCAGTTCCAAAAAGTATAGTGGGAATAGACATAGAACTCTGCAGAAAGAGCAGAAGCTGAAATGCTCACAAGAAATATCCTACCAAGAGGATCTGATAATATGGGATGAAGTAACAAAACCCTGGCATGTCCAGATGGATTTGACATAGCTATAATTTTAGCAGCTATAGTATTACTGGTATAATCATGCTACATGTTTTCAAAATTCATTTGGCTTACATTGAGATACATAATTTTAGCTTCAAATTGCAAGTTTTTACCTTGTAAATATCATTAAATTTGGAAACACTGTCATCAAGAAGCTGTATCATTTAGATTTATGCAGAAAATGTGGAAAACTATGTTTGAGAATCATGTTTAGCAAATTTTTGATGCACCAATGCTTTTCCTATTTTCCAAAATCTCCAATCTATCAGAACAGTGTATAGGAGAGTGGATTAATTGTAGATGTTTTAACTATTGCAGCTTCCAGCTGGCTAAGTGGTAAAGAATCCAGTTGCCAATGCAGGAGATGAATGTGATATGGATTCAACCCCTGGGTTAGCAAGATCCCCTGGAGGAGGAAATGGCAACCCACTCCAGTATTCTTGCCTGGAAAACCCTGTGGACAGAGGAGCTTGGTGGACTATAGTTCATGGGTCACAAAGAGTTGAACACAACTAAGCAGCTGAGAACACACACATTTTAACCAATAATTCAGACAGATGATGGATGCGTGTATAAAGCGATGGATGGAATGATATAAAGATCAGAGCCAGTCCAGTCATGCCAGGTCAGACATGATGAAAATAGACATATTTAGTAACTGGAAGAGTTCCTAATGGAGGGAAGGAAAATTGGGTAGGAAGGACTGAGTGAACACTTTAGGAACCATACTTCCCCCTCCCACCCCCTTATCAAGATAATAAATTAAAAGCAATTCCAAACCCTTGAGGGGGGAAAATATAGAAAATAATACCACAAACAAAAAATAGGAGCGATGTGATCAGGATTCCTACCAATCTCCATTTAACTTGTTTGTCTGGCTGCTGCAAATGCCAGATGGATCATGAATAATGATGGTAAATTAATGCAATCTCATCAGGCAACGGTGTCAAGCACATGTGGTGTTCCACATATAGTATCTTTACTCAAACGACTCAGTAAATCAACAGCCTCTGGCACCTGGGGCGCAGCCAGGGACCTAGCAGATGCACCCCCATCCTACATCAATCAGCAAAGATAATCAAAATAATTTGCTTTCAGGGGCAGAAACAATGATGTATTTTCACTGTCTTAATCCAAAAGCTATGCCAACTATCCTGCTCTCTGTCACAGTGTTGGCTATGGTTGCACACTGCTTAGTCCCTCAGTTGTGTCTGACTCTCTGTGACCCCATGGACTGTAGTCTGCCAGGCTCCTCTGTCCATGGGATCTCCAGGCAAGAATACTGGAGTATCCTCCAGGGGATCTTCCTGACCCAAGGATCAAACCCAGGCCTCCTGCATTGCAGGCAGTTTCTTTACCAGGGGAGCCCATGATATTGGGGTGCCTTAATCAGCAGAATGTCATGCTCATCCACGCATTTACTAAATACTCCTCATAAGTTGTTTCAGGGTGTGTTATTACTTTCCTGCCTGGCTTATGACTGATATCAATATTATTCTTTTTCCAGTGTTCTAAATAAGTGAGTGACAACTCAGGAAGATGATGATGAAAATTGAGGAAAACATATTTAAATCATGAGTGGTTCACATGATTACACTCCATTTACCAAAAGAGTCTGAGAGAACCACATCCTTTTCAAGCAGGGACACTGGAGAAGGCTTGTTGAATGCTAGCCGGTGGAAGCTGACCGAGGCGTCACAGACAGACCCGGGGAACCCTATGCTCCACTCGGCTTCTTGAGTGCAGTGAGAAGGGTCCAGCAGAGGGCTGTGTGGAATGACGGTGTGTCCTTTGTGACCTAGGAAATGGATGCAAACAGCACGTTTCATGTCAGAAAACTAAAAAGCCAAACCGTCCACAGCATATGCTTACTATGATCCAGGGTGCCACCAATACAATCTGAAAGTCTTGGTTCATTGTTTCTTTTTTTGTCATGGAGTAAGGGGCCCTCCTAAAAACGCTTTACAGTGCACTCTTTGCTCAGGGAGCTTATCATGAACATGGCAGAAATACGGGATCTGAAGAACCCATGAGAGACAAAGTAGGGGATGGGATGGGATGGGCAATAAGTAACTTGGTCAAGGACACAAGGAAGGATGTAAATCCAGGCTGTCTGAGCATAAAGCCTGGGCTCTCAACCAAGAGTCCGTCAACAAATATTAAGAATCTACACTGAGGGACATTCCTGGTGGTCCAGTGCCTAGGACTCCATGCTCCCAAAGCAGGAGGCCCAGGTTTGATCCCTGGTCAGGGAACTAGATCACCAAATGCCATAGCTAAGAGTTCATGTGCCCCAACTAAATATCCTGCATGTTACACCTAAGACCTGGCACAGCCTAACACATAAATATTAAAAAGAAAAAGAATCTAAGCTGAATTAAGGAATTAAGGTCAATAAAGCTCTGTATATTTGAATTATCCAAATGTTCTCCTTCTTAAAGCCACAATTAGAACAGGAAACAAATCAACAACTATAGGTGAGTATTCAATCTGTTTGACTATTGAGATGAACCTTCTTTCAAAGGTTTTCAAAAACATCTGTTACTATCTATAGGTTTACTTGTCAGTTGTTCCTCTTTTATAAGGTATTATGCAGAATCATACACACACACACATCCTTCCTATCTTATTTAGCCAAATCGTTATCCTTGTTTAGTCGCTAAGTCGTGTCCGACTCTTGCCACCCATGGACTGTAGCCCTCCAGGCTCCTCTGTCCATGGAATTTCCCAGGCAAGAATAATGGAATGGGTTGCCATTTCCTTCTTCAGGGGATCTTCCCAACCCAGGGATTGAACTTTTGTCTCCTGCATCGGTAGGCAGACTCTGCACCACTGAGCCACCAGGGAAGCCAAGTAGTTATCATTAAAATTTTATAAAAATGCTAAATTCTAGAAATCATATTTACAGAAATAATATTTACATATTTACTTCAGATGGTAGAAAAATCTAACCTACAATGTTGAATTTTGTACTAAAGTTCACATATTCTTTTAACCAAGTCCAAATTCGAATTTAGATTGGAAAGAAAAGGCTAACAGTAGGCCTGTGACTTACTACTTCCCTCTAAGGTACTTGAACTGGATATATCCAGTCTGTCCACATTGCTTATGTAAATAAACCTGGAATTAATACATTTATGGGCCTGACTGGCTGGAGAATTTGGGTAGTCATGTAATTAACTGAATAAAAGATACTGACATTCTCAGACTGACATGGCTTTCTTTTGTGGTTCCTAATTCCATAAATATTGTTTAAAATTTGCTATTAACTCAAAACCAAAGTGAAAATGTAGGAAAAAAAGGACACACATGGAGGCTGAATGTGATAGCTTGGGACTTCTCCAGAAAAGGATCTGTCATCTATGACTAGTGCTGACCTACATCTTTAAGTCATTAGGAAACTTTGGTACCAGGTAAGATTCACCTGAATATGCTATGACAATTCAAGTCTGTGTTAAGCGAAAAATGCAGTTCCAAAATATTTTATCAGAAATGAAAACATCACCTTACCTGTAAGTGAACCATCAACATCAATCAGTACCACTTCATGTTCCCATCGAAAGCCAGCCTTGTTCGGCGTGNAATATTAGTCTAGTCAATGGAAGTCTCTAAAGAGATCAGTATAGCATTCATTACTTATATTCTAAATGTCTTTGTTGACCTGAAGGGTTCAGTTTAAAAAGATATGCAGTATATGAGAAGAACAATGATAATTTGGATTATTCAGCAAATATCCTCTCCTCTCCTCTCCTTGACGGCAGAATACACTCCTGTTCTGTTGATATTGGGTGACTACTTCGGCCCAGGAACTATTAGAAGAACTGATACTGCAAAGGTTTAAAAAGTGCTTGCTGGGTGAAACACACCCTCTTGAGCCTCTATCACTGCAATGCAAAGAGACTCCCCTAGGAGAATAGGGGGTAGCACACTAAGGTGACGTTCAGCATACATGGATAGAAAAAGTATATATATTTTAGGGGCATGGATTTAATTCAAGTTACCCAAGTGGAAACTTGCTACTTCTCATCTATTTCTTAGATCCAAGCCAATTGATAGGCTAAAAACACCTAACACCAAGTGGGAGAAATCTCGCCATTTATGGGGATACTGCCTACTAGGAAGAGCAAACTATCCAAACCTTCCAAGAGTTGTTAGTTTCTGGATCTGAACTGATGCAAACTCTCAAAGACTCTTAATGCCACCATGGTCAACCAGCTGGAGTGGCAGCTTACAAAGGCCAGGCCATAGAATGAGTCTCTGCTCATCTCATGGCTGGTCCACTGAGGCCACTGGGTCATCTTATGGTTATTCCTCCAGTTCCAAAAAGTATAGTGGGAATAGACATAGAACTCTGCAGAAAGAGCAGAAGCTGAAATGCTCACAAGAAATATCCTACCAAGAGGATCTGATAATATGGGATGAAGTAACAAAACCCTGGCATGTCCTGATGGATTTGACATAGCTATAATTTTAGCAGCTATAGTATTACTGGTATAATCATGCTACATGTTTTCAAAATTCATTTGGCTTACATTGAGATACATAATTTTAGCTTCAAATTGCAAGTTTTTACCTTGTAAATATCATTAAATTTGGAAACACTGTCATCAAGAAGCTGTATCATTTAGATTTATGCAGAAAATGTGGAAAACTATGTTTGAGAATCATGTTTAGCAAATTTTTGATGCACCAATGCTTTTCCTATTTTCCAAAATCTCCAATCTATCAGAACAGTGTATAGGAGAGTGGATTAATTGTAGATGTTTTAACTATTGCAGCTTCCAGCTGGCTAAGTGGTAAAGAATCCAGTTGCCAATGCAGGAGATGAATGTGATATGGATTCAACCCCTGGGTTAGCAAGATCCCCTGGAGGAGGAAATGGCAACCCACTCCAGTATTCTTGCCTGGAAAACCCTGTGGACAGAGGAGCTTGGTGGACTATAGTTCATGGGTCACAAAGAGTTGAACACAACTAAGCAGCTGAGAACACACACATTTTAACCAATAATTCAGACAGATGATGGATGCGTGTATAAAGCGATGGATGGAATGATATAAAGATCAGAGCCAGTCCAGTCAGGCCAGGTCAGACATGATGAAAATAGACATATTTAGTAACTGGAAGAGTTCCTAATGGAGGGAAGGAAAATTGGGTAGGAAGGACTGAGTGAACACTTTAGGAACCATACTTCCCCCTCCCACCCCCTTATCAAGATAATAAATTAAAAGCAATTCCAAACCCTTGAGGGGGGAAAATATAGAAAATAATACCACAAACAAAAAATAGGAGCGATGTGATCAGGATTCCTACCAATCTCCATTTAACTTGTTTGTCTGGCTGCTGCAAATGCCAGATGGATCATGAATAATGATGGTAAATTAATGCAATCTCATCAGGCAACGGTGTCAAGCACATGTGGTGTTCCACATATAGTATCTTTACTCAAACGACTCAGTAAATCAACAGCCTCTGGCACCTGGGGCGCAGCCAGGGACCTAGCAGATGCACCCCCATCCTACATCAATCAGCAAAGATAATCAAAATAATTTGCTTTCAGGGGCAGAAACAATGATGTATTTTCACTGTCTTAATCCAAAAGCTATGCCAACTATCCTGCTCTCTGTCACAGTGTTGGCTATGGTTGCACGCTGCTTAGTCCCTCAGTTGTGTCTGACTCTCTGTGACCCCATGGACTGTAGTCTGCCAGGCTCCTCTGTCCATGGGATCTCCAGGCAAGAATACTGGAGTATCCTCCAGGGGATCTTCCTGACCCAAGGATCAAACTCAGGCCTCCTGCATTGCAGGCAGTTTCTTTACCAGGGGAGCCCATGATATTGGGGTGCCTTAATCAGCAGAATGTCATGCTCATCCACGCATTTACTAAATACTCCTCATAAGTTGTTTCAGGGTGTGTTATTACTTTCCTGCCTGGCTTATGACTGATATCAATATTATTCTTTTTCCAGTGTTCTAAATAAGTGAGTGACAACTCAGGAAGATGATGATGAAAATTGAGGAAAACATATTTAAATCATGAGTGGTTCACATGATTACACTCCACTTACCAAAAGAGTCTGAGAGAACCACATCCTTTTCAAGCAGGGACACTGGAGAAGGCTTGTTGAATGCTAGCCGGTGGAAGCTGACCGAGGCGTCACAGACAGACCCGGGGAACCCTATGCTCCACTCGGCTTCTTGAGTGCAGTGAGAAGGGTCCAGCAGAGGGCTGTGTGGAATGACAGTGTGTCCTTTGTGACCTAGGAAATGGATGCAAACAGCACGTTTCATGTCAGAAAACTAAAAAGCCAAACCGTCCACAGCATATGCTTACTATGATCCAGGGTGCCACCAATACAATCTGAAAGTCTTGGTTCATTGTTTCTTTTTTTGTCATGGAGTAAGGGGCCCTCCTAAAAACGCTTTACAGTGCACTCTTTGCTCAGAGACCTTATCATGAACATGGCAGAAATACGGGATCTGAAGAACCCATGAGAGACAAAGTAGGGGATGGGATGGGCAATAAGTAACTTGGTCAAGGACACAAGGAAGGATGTAAATCCAGGCTGTCTGAGCATAAAGCCTGGGCTCTCAACCAAGAGTCCATCAACAAATATTAAGAATCTACACTGAGGGACATTCCTGGTGGTCCAGTGCCTAGGACTCCATGCTCCCAAAGCAGGAGGCCCAGGTTTGATCCCTGGTCAGGGAACTAGATCACCAAATGCCACAACTAAGAGTTCATGTGCCCCAACTAAATATCCTGCATGTTACACCTAAGACCTGGCACAGCCTAACACATAAATATTAAAAAAAAAAGAATCTAAGCTGAATTAAGGAATTAAGGTCAATAAAGCTCTGTGTATTTGAATTATCCAAATGTTCTCCTTCTTAAAGCCACAATTAGAACAGGAAACAAATCAACAACTATAGGTGAGTATTCAATCTGTTTGACTATTGAGATGAACCTTCTTTCAAAGGTTTTCAAAAACATCTGTTACTATCTATAGGTTTACTTGTCAGTTGTTCCTCTTTTATAAGGTATTATGCAGAATCATACACACACACACATCCTTCCTATCTTATTTAGCCAAATCGTTATCCTTGTTTAGTCGCTAAGTCGTGTCCGACTCTTGCCACCCATGGACTGTAGCCCTCCAGGCTCCTCTGTCCATGGAATTTCCCAGGCAAGAATAATGGAATGGGTTGCCATTTCCTTCTTCAGGGGATCTTCCCAACCCAGGGATTGAACTTTTGTCTCCTGCATCGGTAGGCAGACTCTGCACCACTGAGCCACCAGGGAAGCCAAGTAGTTATCATTAAAATTTTATAAAAATGCTAAATTCTAGAAATCATATTTACAGAAATAATATTTACATATTTACTTCAGATGGTAGAAAAATCTAACCTACAATGTTGAATTTTGTACTAAAGTTCACATATTCTTTTAACCAAGTCCAAATTCGAATTTAGATTGGAAAGAAAAGGCTAACAGTAGGCCTGTGACTTACTACTTCCCTCTAAGGTACTTGAACTGGATATATCCAGTCTGTCCACATTGCTTATGTAAATAAACCTGGAATTAATACATTTATGGGCCTGACTGGCTGGAGAATTTGGGTAGTCATGTAATTAACTGAATAAAAGATACTGACATTCTCAGACTGACATGGCTTTCTTTTGTGGTTCCTAATTCCATAAATATTGTTTAAAATTTGCTATTAACTCAAAACCAAAGTGAAAATGTAGGAAAAAAAGGACACACATGGAGGCTGAATGTGATAGCTTGGGACTTCTCCAGAAAAGGATCTGTCATCTATGACTAGTGCTGACCTACATCTTTAAGTCATTAGGAAACTTTGGTACCAGGTAAGATTCACCTGAATATGCTATGACAATTCAAGTCTGTGTTAAGCGAAAAATGCAGTTCCAAAATATTTTATCAGAAATGAAAACATCACCTTACCTGTAAGTGAACCATCAACATCAATCAGTACCACTTCATGTTCCCATCGAAAGCCAGCCTTGTTCGGCGTGTGAGAATACTGGATGCCAGTGAATTTTGCACTCCACCCTCCACATCCGTGGTTACAAACACCCGTGATGGACGTCACTCCCAAAGCTGCACAGCTGGGACGGTCAAAGTTCATGAAGTGTACGGAAGACACAGTCAGTCCTTCACTAAACGGGAGAACCAGGCCTTTTGTCGTGCAAAATGCAGACCCCATCCCCAGTTCATCAAGATGACCAACTATTTTGCCATTTTTAATCACTGCTCCATTGATTTCACCCCATCCTCCAACGTAAGGAGCCAGGATCCTCTTTGTTTCAATTCCAGCCTCATAATTATTTACCATCACAAAGTTATGGAACTGAAGGGCACCTCCGTTGACCCATTCGGCTCCTTTTTGACAATTCCAAGTTGTGAGTGAATGAAATACTGCAGGCACTGGCTCCGAAGAAGTACACGATCCTGTCTGCATGGGGAAATATTCTTCAAAGATCCACAATCCAAACCAACCTTGAGAATGAACAGTGTTGTTAAAGAATTCTCCAAGAGGGACTCTTTTTTGGCAGATGTTTCGGTCATAGGATGGCCCATCAGGGTGGTTGTTCATTCGGTACCAAAAGCCAAAGTGAGTGCCACCAGCAGCCACATTGTGTCGTATGGTGTTGTTTGGATTGGTTACCCAAAATGCGGCTGGAGTCACATCGTCATTCAGAAGACTAGTACTCTGATGTACAAATACTGCCAAGTTATATTGCAGGATATTGCCGTGTTCAATGCCGTCTTCTATAAAAAATGCTCCTCCCCTGATATCGTATATAATATTCCTCTCGACCAGAAGGTGATGTGTGTTATGGATAGTAATAGCCCTGTTATAGGTCTGGTGAATTGCACAGCCTTTTACATAAGATTTAAACTGTAAATCTCCAAGCAGGTGCCAATGTATTGGATATCGTCCNGTCACTCCCAAAGCTGCACAGCTGGGACGGTCAAAGTTCATGAAGTGTACGGAAGACACAGTCAGTCCTTCACTAAACGGGAGAACCAGGCCTTTTGTCGTGCAAAATGCAGACCCCATCCCCAGTTCATCAAGATGACCAACTATTTTGCCATTTTTAATCACTGCTCCATTGATTTCACCCCATCCTCCAACGTAAGGAGCCAGGATCCTCTTTGTTTCAATTCCAGCCTCATAATTATTTACCATCACAAAGTTATGGAACTGAAGGGCACCTCCGTTGACCCATTCGGCTCCTTTTTGACAATTCCAAGTTGTGAGTGAATGAAATACTGCAGGCACTGGCTCCGAAGAAGTACACGATCCTGTCTGCATGGGGAAATATTCTTCAAAGATCCACAATCCAAACCAACCTTGAGAATGAACAGTGTTGTTAAAGAATTCTCCAAGAGGGACTCTTTTTTGGCAGATGTTTCGGTCATAGGATGGCCCATCAGGGTGGTTGTTCATTCGGTACCAAAAGCCAAAGTGAGTGCCACCAGCAGCCACATTGTGTCGTATGGTGTTGTTTGGATTGGTTACCCAAAATGCGGCTGGAGTCACATCGTCATTCAGAAGACTAGTACTCTGATGTACAAATACTGCCAAGTTATATTGCAGGATATTGCCGTGTTCAATGCCGTCTTCTATAAAAAATGCTCCTCCCCTGATATCGTATATAATATTCCTCTCGACCAGAAGGTGATGTGTGTTATGGATAGTAATAGCCCTGTTATAGGTCTGGTGAATTGCACAGCCTTTTACATAAGATTTAAACTGTAAATCTCCAAGCAGGTGCCAATGTATTGGATATCGTCCCAACCGGAATGCCTGACCAGCATGGAATATCTGTCAAGCCCAGAAATCACAGCTATTCAGTGATACACATAGTTTGCCTGGATCATACTTTCTTGCTTCAAAATAATATCCACTTTCACATTAATTATTATTAATGCATTAATCTCTCCCATATTATTTCTGTTTATCATTTTTAAATGTTCTTAGACCCCCAACCCACCTTGTTTTATTCAATATATGAATATTACAGCCCATGCGTGCTCATGCTTTTTATCAAATGAATGAATGAACAAAAGTCATCTTCAACTCTACCGCTTTTCACCTTACTCTGTTATGAAACTGTGGTGTTGAGCAAAACACAACCTCTTAAAATACTTCTTTTTCTCCTCCTTTTAATCCTTACTTAATTATAAGAAATATTGCTTGAATATTTACCAAGTGCCAGATATTGTGCTAAATGTCATATGCATGATCACACTCTTTACTACAATCCTAGGAAGTAGCCACTCATCAGGAGCTTCATTTTATAGATGAAGAAAGTGAAATGTAGAAATGCTGAGTATCTATTTCATAGTCACAAAGCTCCACTTAAACCCACTGGTCTGATTAGAGAGTTGGCACTCTTACTAACCACTCTGCTATATTTTCAAAGGTCTACAATCCACCTGATGCAAAGGGCCAACTCATTGGAAAAAACCCTAATGCTGGGAAAGATGGGAAGCAAAAGGAGAAGTGGGCAGCAGAGGATCAAATAATTATACAGCATCACCAACTCAATGGACATGAATCTGAGCAAACTCCGGGAGATAGTGAAGGACAGGAGAGCCTGGCATGCTGCAGTTTATTGAGTTGCAAAGAGTCAGATACGACTTAGCGACTGAACAACCAAAACGATCTAATAATCTAAGACAGAAGATGCCTATGTGTGTGTGTGTGTGTGTGTGTATCTGTGTAATATAATCTTATGAGGTTTGGAAATAAAATGTTAGGTCATCCATTTATTTTCATTCTTCATATAAAAATTAACTATTACTAATATTTACCATACAGGTCAACCCTGGTAACCTCACTTAGTCCATATCCAGAAGTTATGTGTAACATAACCTAGGAGGAGGAGAGTTTTACCAAATGTAGCCATTGACTCTGCCACCCTTACTACAGTTGGGTGTTCTCAACTTAACAGATTTATGGATTTTACTATCCTTCTTTTGTACCCTCCTTCCTTTTATTGAATACTTGATAAAAACTGTGCTAAACCCAGATACAGAAGAGCTCCTGATATCCTGGGCATAACTTGCATATTTATTCTTTTATTTATGTATTTGTTCAATTTATAGTCAATTAAGAATCTGCTATGTGCCAAGCACTGCTCCAGCTACAGAGGAATCAGTAGAAAACTAGATGGACTGCTTATGTTCTAGAAGAAGAGAGTAAAAAATAAAACAAAAATATATCTTGAGTTACAAGTTAATAAAGAATAATAGGAGTTTGGCAGCTCTTTCAAAAAGGTGGTGAGGCACGGCCTCTCTGAAGAGATACATTTGAGAAGAAATTTGACTGAAATGAGTGTGAACACCTGGCAGAGACGCATTCTAAGGAAGATGAAGAGCATGTGCAAAGAACTGAGCTAGGAATGTGCCTGATGTGGTCAGATGACACAGGGAGGTCTATGTGGCCAGCATGGCAGGCGCCAAGGATGGTTCACGCAAGACAGCAAGAGGCCAGAGTGGGGTCAGATGATGGGGCTCCTTTGGGGAAGAGCTTGGACATTTTGTTTTAAGTGTACTGTGAAGCTCCTGAAGAGTTTTGAACACAGTGTGGCACGATCTGATTCACACTTTAAAGCCTGAACTTTGTCCACAAGTCTCTTCTCTATGTCTATGTCTCCATTGCTCCCCTGCAAACAAGTTCATCAGTACCATCTTTTTAGATTCCATGCTGCTAAGTCGCTTCAGTCGTGTCCAACTCTGTGTGACCCTATAGACGGCAGCCCACCAGGCTCCCCGGTCCCTGGGATTCTCCAGGCAAGAACACTGGAGTGGGTTGCCATTTCCTTCTCCAATGCGTGAAAGTTAAAAGTGAAAGGGAAGTCACTCAGTGGTGTCCGACTCTCCGCGACCCCATGGACTGCAGCCTACCAGGCTCCTCCATCCATGGGATTCTCCAGGCAAGAGTACTGGAGTGGGGTGCCATTGAATGCACACGCTAATATATGTTATTTGTCTTTCTCTTTTTGACTTACGTCACTCTGGATAATAGGCTCTAGGGAGATGGGAGGGGGGTTCAGGAGGGAGGGCACATATGTATACCTGAGGCTGATTCATGGGGACGTATGGCAGAAACCAACACAAGACTGTAAAGCAATTATTCTCCAATAAAATGAATCAAAAAATAAAAAAGCTGAACTTTGGCTGTGGTATGGAGATTATGTTGCTGAAAAGGTGGAAGCAGGAAGACCAGTTAGGAGAAAAGTATAACAGTCCAGGTGAGAGGTGACAGTGGTTTGGGATCGGAACCAGGTGGAGTGCTGGAAAAAAGAGTGGATTCAGAATACACTATTTTGGGATAGAACTTGTTAATGCATTTGACATGGGGTGGGTATAAGAAAAGCAGAGAAACAAAATTTCAGCATGATGACATACATGAATAACAGATGTATTGACACTGTCTGTTTATCTGTCTCCTCTACCAAACATTATTATAAGCAGCATCTGGCAAAAAGCAGGTGCTTAATACATACTCATGGTATAGACAACTTTGGGCAAACCGTTAATAATAGTGCCTCTTACCTCTACATATTCTATCCTTCCAGTTACCATGTTGGCACCAGCTATAGGAGCATGAAGCATAATGCAGCCTCCAAACTGGTCACTTCCTATTTCTTCTCCAAATTTTCCTTGGAGACATGTCTGTGTAGCAAATTCACCTTTAAAAATAATTTTTAAGATACAATAAAGGAAAACCATGTCAAAATCTTCTCATTATATAAAGACTGCTTTTCACATCTAGTTATATCTTTTTATTTGCATATAATTTTAATCTTATCCTAGAACATAATTACTTGCATTCATGTCTCTGCACAATAAGGAAGGTAAGTGCCTTGTCTTATTCACCTCTACATTCCCTAAAGTACTTACTTTGCTGAGCTGTGCTTAGTCGCTCAGTCATGTCTGACTCTTGGCGACACCATGGACTATAGTCTGACAGGCTCTTCAGTCCATAAGGGACCCTCCAGGCAAAAATAGTGGAGTGGGTTGCCATGCCCTCTCCAGGGGATCATCCCAAACCAGGGATTGAATCCAGGTCTCCCACATTGTAGGCAGATTCTTTACTGACTGACTGAGCTACCAGAGAAGCCCAAAAGTACTTACTTTCGTATCTTTGAAAGATACTAGATAAATATTTGAATGGCTGTATGAATGCTGATAAAGGTATTTTGCTTTATTATCTCTGACTTTATTTTCCGCAACATTTGGGATTAACATAGTTGATACAATCTTACACTGGTACAAGATTAGAACATGCATTATCTCACTTAATTCTTACAACGACAGTAGGTTGGCAGAATAGGAAGTATTTTTATATAAATCAGAATGAAACTAGGTTTACAATGGACATAGTGAGATGATGAAGATGACATGGAATCAGAATGCAGGTCACTTGACACTGAATCCATTGAGCTTTGTCTTATGCTTCCCACTGAAGAAAAGGCTGTACTTAAGGTGTACCAGTTATTATTCAACTACTTATAGGACTGTAATGGCAGTGGGCTTCANTAGGTTTACAATGGACATAGTGAGATGATGAAGATGACCTGGAATCAGAATGCAGGTCACTTGACACTGAATCCACTGAGCTTTGTCTTATGCTTCCCACTGAAGAAAAGGCTGTACTTAAGGTGTACCAGTTATTATTTAACTACTTACAGGACTGTAATGGCAGTGGGCTTCGCTGGCGGCTCAGTGGTAAAGAATCTGCCTGCTAATGCAGGAGATGCAGGTTCGATCCCCTGGGGAAGGAAACGGCAACCTACTCCAGTATTCTTGCCTGGTGAATCCCAGGGACAGGGGACCTTAGCTGGCTGCAGTCCACAGGGTCTCAAAGAGTTGGACATGACTTAGCAACTAACCAACAACAGCAGTAGTGATCACATAAAGTATTTAAAGAGACTTAAATGCACCATGCTTCCTAACTATACACATTTATATAGCTATGCATAGTTTTATGTAAACATATATACACACATATGTATGTGTGTGTGTATATACACACACATAGATGTGTGCATGCTAAGTCACTTCAGTCGTGTCCAACTCTTTGCAGCGCTATGGACTGTAGCCCGCCAGGCTCCTCTATCCATGGGATTCTCCAGACAAAAATACTGGAATAGGTTGCCATGTCCTCCTTCAGGGGATCTTCCCGACCCAGGAATGGAACTTGCGTTTTCCGCAGCTGCTGCACTGCAGGTGGGTTCTTTACAGCTGAGCTACCAGAGAAGTCCATATACATACATATATATGATATATATGAGAACTATGGTAGGTTAAGGATAGTTATAGAACCAGTCCCAACTATTGACACCTGAGTAGAAGAGACACATGTCCCTTCAGGACCAAAGTAACTAACTGCTGGTACTTAACTTCCCGGCCTTCTGATCTCCTGTCTCAGAGACCATGGAAACCCATGTGGAGATGAAGCTTCCATCAACCCAGACACTGGAAAATTACAGTGTCCCCCTGTATGAGTCAGAGCCCCCCTGTTGACTCATACTGGACACATGCATCATAAATAAGAAATAAAACTTTACCATTTTAACTCATTAAAATTTGGGGCTTATTTATTGCCATTGCATAACCAAGTCTATTAGTTCTGAACAGGAGCTGATTTTGCCCACAGGGAATATTTATGCAATGTCTGGAAACATTTAAGTTGACACACTAAGGCTACTAAAGTTACCTGTGTCAAATCCATCAGGACACGCTGGGATTTTGTTATTCCACTCCATGTTGTCAGATCCTCTTATTAAAATATTTCTTGTAAGAATTCCAATTTCTGCCCTTGCTTCAAAAAGAGTTCCATCAGGGAGGGTGACAGTGATCCCCAAGTGTGTGTAATTCAGTGGATCAGTGAGCATTATGTTCCTGCCATCAGCAGATACAGATGCAATGGTCCTTTCTTCATTTTCTCGTTGGCTGTGTCTGTAAAAATTTTAACCACAAGCTCTTGGAGTTAATATAAATTAACACAGTATTGCTTTGGTGTATTTGTTTTATTCTATTTTGAAAACTTCATCTGTAAAATAGGAAAAAAA
>SJYW01003169.1:65061-84299 GCA_006410735.1 Raphicerus campestris | reverse complement strand
TTTTTTTTTCTTTTTGCTCATATAATAACACTGTGATTCACACTTTTTTTGCTATCTCTGATTATTGCCTTGGGATAGAGCTCTACAAAATGTAATTACTGGATGAAAATTTACATAATATTGAAGGCTTGAAAGTATATCGCCAGATTGTATTTCAGAAAGTATCTACCAATTTTCACCCTCATCAATGGTGTATATATTTAATTTTACTGTGATTAATTTATTCAAATTATTTTCCTGTAGCATNTGAAAATTTACATAATATTGAAGGCTTGAAAGTATATCGCCAGATTGTATTTCAGAAAGTATCTACCAATTTTCACCCTCATCAATGGTGTATATATTTAATTTTACTGTGATTAATTTATTCAAATTATTTTCCTGTAGCATGTGAGTGCTACTATGTTTGTACATGCTCAGTCACTTCAGTCATGTCTAACTCTTTGAGATCCTATGGACTGTAGCCTGCCAGGTTCCTCTGTCCATGGGATTCTTCAGGCAAGAGTACTGGAGTGGGTTGCCACACCTTCCTCAGGGGATCTCCCCAACCCAGGGATTGAGCCCACATCTCCTGTGGCTCCTGCACTGCAGGTAGATTCTTTACTGCTGAGCCACCAGGGGACCCCTGAGTGCCACTACACAGAATTAATTAATTACATTGGTGAATATGGCAGAGAGAAGTTAGGCAGGATCCTGAACTGCTGAAACTTTTCAAGGATACCCTTTGTTTGACAGCTGAAGAGGATCATAGACACCTGACAAAAAGTTTATAAAGGAATTTGAAGAAATGGGATCATGAAGTTAACTAGAGAGTGAACCACATCTATTTTGAAGATTTGCTGAGAGCTGATCCAGTTTACAGGATAACAAATATTAAATTAAACATCCTCTAGATCACATACATTTTTTCAAAAGAGTAATTTCCCCAAGGAGGGAAAATTTGTACAGGAGTTTATTTCTATTAACTAAGGTAAAAAGGAGGAAAAATGGATGTATTAAGAAAACCACTTTTACTTGCATTACTGCTGACAAGGACAAAACCAGAAAAACAAATATGCTAGATTTCAGCTGGCTAAATGATTAACTTGGCAAAAGTAAAAGCTGCTGACACACTAATAAGAAAAGTTTTATTTGCAAAAGATCTGCCGTTACCTCTGCAGAAGATTATGTAACTGCATGCTATTTTTTTTTTCCTAAAAAATATCCATTAACTCTGAAATATCTCCTGAAGATTGGAAACTCAAAAAAAAAAACCAAACTGAGAGTTATACACGGCAAATATGTAAGACAATATTTTTATCTTCTTTCCAATTGCTTTTCCTTGAAATACAACAATGAGATGGTATTCACTTGGAATTTTTTATAAATATAAGAATGGTGCGCTCTTCATTTCAAATCAGTTTTGACCCATGGGTGTGTATAAAATGTGGCCTAAACAAATGCTCAGTATTCTAGAATGTCTTTCTGATTCCCCTAACTTATTCATGTGATGAGAGCCTTCCTTCTTTTTATGCTTTTACAATCTTTGAATTTCAAAGAACTCTAATATCATGAAATAAGTCATAAAGTCATGGCTGCCTAGCAAAGAATTTAGATGTTTACTTTGCCCTCATATTTTATGATTTTAAAAAGTAACCTAGGATTATGTGCCTCTGGAAGCAAAGTAAGGTAGATAAATGGTTAACCCATACTTGTGAAAATGTCACATATTCCTGCTTTGAAGAAGAATTTTGTTTTCATATTTTCCTGACTGCTTCAGCCACTAAAATTGATCTTCCTCAATGGTTATTTTTCTACATGCCAAGACACATTTTAATTTTCTCTTCTTTGTAACAGCACTTTAAAAAAAATTTATTATTTCAAAATAATGAAACAAAGATAGTTGAAAGATCTTAAGCAACAAAACCAACTCATATTATGAATCACATGAACTATACTTGACAGTATTATTTTTTAAAATGAATCTTTTTTAATCTGGTATATGTATATTAGAGGTGATCTCATTGCTCAGGCTTCTCTGGTGGCTCAGACGGTAAAGCATCTGCCTACAATGTGAGAGACCCAGATTCGATCCCTGGGTTGGGAAGATCCTCTGGNAAAGGAATTTGAAGAAATGGGATCATGAAGTTAACTAGAGAGTGAACCACATCTATTTTGAAGATTTGCTGAGAGCTGATCCAGTTTACAGGATAACAAATATTAAATTAAACATCCTCTAGATCACATACATTTTTTCAAAAGAGTAATTTCCCCAAGGAGGGAAAATTTGTACAGGAGTTTATTTCTATTAACTAAGGTAAAAAGGAGGAAAAATGGATGTATTAAGAAAACCACTTTTACTTGCATTACTGCTGACAAGGACAAAACCAGAAAAACAAATATGCTAGATTTCAGCTGGCTAAATGATTAACTTGGCAAAAGTAAAAGCTGCTGACACACTAATAAGAAAAGTTTTATTTGCAAAAGATCTGCCGTTACCTCTGCAGAAGATTATGTAACTGCATGCTACTTTTTTTTCCTAAAAAATATCCATTAACTCTGAAATATCTCCTGAAGATTGGAAACTCAAAAAAAAAAAACCAAACTGAGAGTTATACACGGCAAATATGTAAGACAATATTTTTATCTTCTTTCCAATTGCTTTTCCTTGAAATACAACAATGAGATGGTATTCACTTGAAATTTTTTATAAATATAAGAATGGTGCGCTCTTCATTTCAAATCAGTTTTGACCCATGGGTGTGTATAAAATGTGGCCTAAACAAATGCTCAGTATTCTAGAATGTCTTTCTGATTCCCCTAACTTATTCATGTGATGAGAGCCTTCCTTCTTTTTATGCTTTTACAATCTTTGAATTTCAAAGAACTCTAATATCATGAAATAAGTCATAAAGTCATGGCTGCCTAGCAAAGAATTTAGATGTTTACTTTGCCCTCATATTTTATGATTTTAAAAAGTAACCTAGGATTATGTGCCTCTGGAAGCAAAGTAAGGTAGATAAATGGTTAACCCATACTTGTGAAAATGTCACATATTCCTGCTTTGAAGAAGAATTTTGTTTTCATATTTTCCTGACTGCTTCAGCCACTAAAATTGATCTTCCTCAATGGTTATTTTTCTACATGCCAAGACACATTTTAATTTTCTCTTCTTTGTAACAGCACTTTAAAAAAAATTTATTATTTCAAAATAATGAAACAAAGATAGTTGAAAGATCTTAAGCAACAAAACCAACTCATATTATGAATCACATGAACTATACTTGACAGTATTATTTTTTAAAATGAATCTTTTTTAATCTGGTATATGTATATTAGAGGTGATCTCATTGCTCAGGCTTCTCTGGTGGCTCAGACGGTAAAGCATCTGCCTACAATGTGAGAGACCCAGATTCGATCCCTGGGTTGGGAAGATCCTCTGGAGAAGGAAATAGCAACCTACTCCAGTACTCTTGCCTGGAAAATCCCATGGACGGAGGAGCCTGGTAGGCTACAATCTATGGGGTCGCAAAGAGTCGGATACGACTGAGTGACTTCACCTCACCTCACCTCATTGCTCAGCAGGTTAAGAACCTACTCCAGTACTCTTGCCTAAAAAATCCCATGGAAAGAGGAGCCTGCTGGGCAGCTGTCCAAAGGGCCGCAAAGAGTCAGACACAGCTGAGCAACTAAGCAACTGCAGCAGCAACAAAGCTATGTTCTCTACATTAGAGAGGAAGAAGAAAAACAAATTAACATATAGTTGCAACCCTATTGTGCAGACAAACAAAGCGCTGTTCACAATGCTCCTTCCTACTCCTTTCTTATTTTAAAATATGGAAGACATTGATTTTTTTTTTTAAGGCATGTGTATTACACCCACAGTTGGTGTGAAACATGTTGGAATTAGTTGAAATTGAAAGCCAGAGTACAAACCATAATGGAAATTGTTTTATATACATTTTAAAAATACACTGGCTTGAAAGATTTTCTTAGTACTGTTTAAAAATATTTGTCCCTCGAATGAAGAAAAGGATCTTCGGAGATTAATTTTGATATTTTAAACAATATACTCATTTTTGAATGGTCTAACCAACAATTCTAGTCAGATAATTGACTATCAATGTATGGAAAAATTAGTTTTTACTGCATTTCAGTGTGGGATAGATAAAACAACAGAAGCATGTGTGATTAAAACATCACAGAGGTACTAGTATTTCTTCATTATGCATGTTGGATATATTCCCAGTCTCTCTTCAAATAAAGCTCTGTAGTCCTTCGGGCTTGAGAATGTTGCTTCATATCTCTACCATGGGTCTTAATTAAAATGCCTCATTTTATGTGTGTTTACTCACTACTAGCATAAAGCACTATTTTCCATGAGACTCCATGGTTGACATCCAGTCCTAATTTGTGCACATTCCATCCCTCCTCCCTGCACTGGGCTCATCGTGTCCAACTACATTAGAACAAATATCCTGGAAATTTACTTCTAACAGGAGTGGTATATTGCATAGTTTTATTTTGCTGTTGTTGTTGTTGTTTTTAAAGCAGCCTTCAGCCTTAATCAAAAACTTTTTTAAACTTAGTTGCTGCTAAGTCACTTCAGTCGTGTCCTACTCTGTGTGACCCCATAGANCGCAAAGAGTCAGACACAGCTGAGCAACTAAGCAACTGCAGCAGCAACAAAGCTATGTTCTCTACATTAGAGAGGAAGAAGAAAAACAAATTAACATATAGTTGCAACCCTATTGTGCAGACAAACAAAGCGCTGTTCACAATGCTCCTTCCTACTCCTTTCTTATTTTAAAATATGGAAGACATTGATTTTTTTTTTTTAAGGCATGTGTGTTACACCCACAGTTGGTGTGAAACATGTTGGAATTAGTTGAAATTGAAAGCCAGAGTACAAACCATAATGGAAATTGTTTTATATACATTTTAAAAATACACTGGCTTGAAAGATTTTCTTAGTACTGTTTAAAAATATTTGTCCCTCGAATGAAGAAAAGGATCTTCGGAGATTAATTTTGATATTTTAAACAATATACTCATTTTTGAATGGTCTAACCAACAATTCTAGTCAGATAATTGACTATCAATGTATGGAAAAATTAGTTTTTACTGCATTTCAGTGTGGGATAGATAAAACAACAGAAGCATGTGTGATTAAAACATCACAGAGGTACTAGTATTTCTTCATTATGCATGTTGGATATATTCCCAGTCTCTCTTCAAATAAAGCTCTGTAGTCCTTCGGGCTTGAGAATGTTGCTTCATATCTCTACCATGGGTCTTAATTAAAATGCCTCATTTTATGTGTGTTTACTCACTACTAGCATAAAGCACTATTTTCCATGAGACTCCATGGTTGACATCCAGTCCTAATTTGTGCACATTCCATCCCTCCTCCCTGCACTGGGCTCATCGTGTCCAACTACATTAGAACAAATATCCTGGAAATTTACTTCTAACAGGAGTGGTATATTGCATAGTTTTATTTTGCTGTTGTTGTTGTTGTTGTTGTTTTTAAAGCAGCCTTCAGCCTTAATCAAAAACTTTTTTAAACTTAGTTGCTGCTAAGTCACTTCAGTCGTGTCCTACTCTGTGTGACCCCATAGACGGCGGACCACCAGGCTCCCCCGTCCCTGGGAGTCTCCAGGCAAGAACACTGGAGTGGGTTGTCATTGCCTTCTCCAATGCATGAAAGTGAAAAGTGAAAGTGAAGTCGCTCAGTCGAGTCCGACTCTTAGCGACCCCATGGACTGCAGGCTACCAGGCTCCTCAGCCCGTGGAATTTTCCAGGCAAGAACACTGGAGTGGGTTGCTATTGCCTTAGTGCTGTTGTATAAATACACAGGGTCTACTAGAGATACGAGTCATTCTTCCATTATTAGATATGTGGAAAGAAGAGAAACATTTGGTTTTCTTTTTTTTTCAGTTGCTATATTTTCTACCAAGGGTCATCAATCATTGGGAAACAGCATAGCTACTGATACACTATAACATTAAATTAGATGAAATTAGTGTTACTTTTGTAGGGAAAATACTCGTATTTACCGTAAAAAAAGAAATTTCTTTTTCAAGCTAAACATTGTTTTGTGATTAAAATTGTTTAAGCTTCAAAGAATATCCATTTTATCTATGGGATTTGATCTTATGAACAAAGTCTACATTCCATCTTCTATCCTTAATAATGATATAGATTCTTATCATTTTCTTTCTTTTTATTTTCCAAGATAGATAAATACTAACCCTTTATATTATGGTCATAATGCAGCCTTCCTGATTCCAAATTACTTTGACTATTTTACTACCCTTGTGGTTTTTCAGGCTGCCAAGTCATCTTCTGAACTGTGTAAAAAAAACTCCATTTGTAAACACATAATGATCATGTGCAAAAATCACTTGATGATGACTTTTTCCCCTGAATAGCACTTTCCTTTTGGTAGCCTAAATTATTCTGTCTACACAGAAACACAAAGCACCGACAGCCAAGGAGACTGGTCAAATGCTCTCTTAAACATATATTTCTTTGAGTACTAATTATGTAGATTCAATCATCTTCTAAATATATTTTGGATTATTTTCTCCTAATATTAATTTTCACTATCACATACTGAAGCTTTATGCTTTCTGGTGCTCATGAACAAAATGATGTGTTTCTTATTTTTGTTGATAATAGTACACAGATCTAGCCTACTTCTCCTGATACAAGTCTCCCCTACTTTGCTAGGTGATCATTTTAATAGATGGGGGAAAAAAATGTGAAATTGACCAAGAAAGATTAGAAGACAGAATTGGGCAATGCTTCTTTTTATGTTTTTTTTTAATTGGAATATAATTGTTTTACAAGTTGTGTTAGTTCCTGCTGTACAACAATGTGAATCAGCCGTCTGTGTACATATATTCCCTCTCTCTTGAGCCTCCATCTCACCTTCCCATTCCACCTGTCTAGGTCATCCCAGAACACCAAGCTGAGTTTCCTGTGTTATACAGCAGCTTCCTACTAGCTATCTATTTTACACATGGTAGTACATATATGTCAGTGCTACTCTGTCAATTCATTCCCCCTTTTTATTCACCCACTTTGTCCACAAGTCTGCTCTCTATTCCTTTGCCTCTATTCCTGCCTTGCAAACAGGTTCATCAGTACCGTTTTTCTAGATTTCATAAATACTCATTAGTATATGATATTTTTTTCTCTCAGAGCTGCCTTGCTTATCACTTTGACATTTCCCCATAATACTTTGATTTCAGAGGTGCCAGTGGCACCCTACTCCAGTACTCTTGCCTGGAAAATCCTATGGACAGAAGAGCCTGGTAGGCTGCAGTCCATGGGGTTGCTAAGAGCTGGATATGACTGAGCGACTTCACTTTTCACTCTTCACTTTCATGCATTGGAGAAGGAAATGGCACCCCACTCCAGTGTTCTTGCCTGGAGAATCCCAGGGATGGGGGACCCTAGTGGGCTGCCGTCTATGGAGTCACACAGAGTCAGACACGACTGAAGTGACTTAGCAGCAGCAGTGCCCCATTACTGTAAGTCTGACTGCATTAGCTAGAGTTGCCATAACAAAATACTAAATACTGGGTGCCTTACACAATGGAAATTATATTCTCATAGCTTTGGATGCTGGAAGTCTAAAATCAAGGTGGGGGCAGGTTTGGTTACTCTTGGGGCCTCTCTCTTTCCTTTCAGGATGGCCACCTTCTTCTTGTGTCCTCACATGGCCTCTTCTTTATGGCCATGCATCCCTGATACGTCTTCCTCCTCTTATAAGGACTCCAGTTCTATCAGACTAGGGTCCCATTCTTATTACTCATTGAACTCAATTTTCTCCTTCAAGTTCTTATCTTCAAGTGCAGTTGTATTAAGGGCTAGGGCTTCAAAGTGTGAATTTAGGAGATACAAAATTAAGTCCATAACAATAGGCTTTATCTTCTTTTCTGAAAAAGAAAATAAAAGAATCACAAAGGCCACAACTTTGAAAAATTTTTGGCACCAAGAACAAGGGCAAAACTGCCTCAAGTTCCCAAGGTATATCATTATGTATATAACAGATTTATTTCTGTTACATCTTTTTAGAAGAGAATTTCCTCATTTTGAATACACCAGAAATTAATGTATAAAAGAAGGAAGTACTTGGTATTATTCTTGGTATTATTCTTCTGGAACAACAATTTTTGTCTTTGCAATTGAATACCTTATTAGAGCCAGACTGCAGAAGAGGTGTCCACATTAACCAGAGCATGCATTATACAATTGGTTTGTTAAGTCACACATGTCAATGGATACTGAAAAACAAAACAAATAAACAGAAAGGCACCATTATATCTTTGAACCCAAAATTGATGTTTCTCCTTAAATATCTCACGTGTTTCTTAAGAGTCATTCAATGTGCAGTTGTCCATCACTATCCCTGAGGAATTGATTCTAGGACCTTCCACAGATAGCAAAATCTGCTGATGCTCAAGTTCTTTGTACAAAATGGCGTAGTATTTGCACATAATCCAACCCTTACATATATGTTAAACCATCTCTAGATTACTTATGATGCCTAACAGTGTAACTGCTATGTAAATAGTTCTCAATACAGCAAATTCAAGTTTTGCTTTTTAGGACCTTAAAGAATTTTTCTTTAAATGTTTTCTGATCTGCATTTAGTTGAATCTGCAGATGTGGAACCCACAGATTCAAAGGTCTGACTGCTTAAAGAATAGAAACCCACCCTAAAACTTAATTCAGTTGATATTGACCTATCCAAGAAAAAGTCCCCAGAATCTCAAATTAAAATACATCATTGATTAAAAAATATTTATATGTGGCTTTGGTGTAGTGAGGCCTTATGTCTTCATATCTTTAGCAACAAGGCAATGCAGATGAAACACAAGACAGCTTTATAATATGCTTTCCTCAGGTACCTAGCCTTCTATAACATTTCAGACTTCATACATGACATAATTTGATCTGCAAAACTTAACATGGAAATGCAAGTATGTACAGAAGAAATGTGTCAATCCAAGTTTTATGTGGGTTATCAGGGATATAGTTAGGATAGGCAAATTTTGTCTGTGTGCATGTTGTTGACCTATGCTGTTTCAGATGTTGTTAGTCAACAAATGATTTGGGGAAAATTAAGTGAGCCTCTTCTTTCAATATAAGTTCATTTTTCTAATCATTGATTGCTTCAGAGATGCAAAAACTCCCAGCCTACCAAGCTGTTATCTTCTCACCTTCTTTCTCCTCTTCCTCCTCTCTCTCCTCTTCCTCTGCTTTTATTTTTATGTGAGTATATTTTAGCTATTACTAAAATGATCATTTGGGAGAGAAAATGAACAAATTTTCACAAGGGAAAAGAAGTTTGCTGGGTCAGCAAAGCATAGGGGGCATGCCTGAGCTATGTGAATTAGAAGAGTGAGCAGGTTATCTTCAAAATGAAAAAGAAAAGACATGTGGACTTCCAGATGATTTTGTTAAAGGAAACTAATTCAAGCCCCTAACCTATAAGCTTTTGATAATAAAGAAAAAAAGTCTTCTTAATAAAAGTGTTCTCTGTTAGACTATAAATAATCTAATAATCAATATTTACTGTAGTGGCAAATAATATAGTTGAGTCATGGATAGAAGAAAAAACATTATGTTCAAAACATAGTCTAAATATTTCAACAGGAGAAGGTTCAAATTCCTTTCAGAAAGACCTTTACTAGGAAAGATTGAAGCTGGTGATGAAATCAAGCAAGGGAAATATGAAACAGGGCTCTGTAACCTCCTTAATGGTGATACATTAAGTTTTTCCTCTGAATAAAGATGGTCAGTGGTCCTTCTGTTGAGCCATGGGAAGAAGACAAAGCAAGAAGCCATACACACCTGAGAAAGATGAGATAGAAATAAAGCATCACAGAAGCTAAAAGATTCAAGTTTCCTTGTGGCTCAGATGGTAAAGGATCTGCCTACAATGCAAGAGATCAGGGTTCAATCCCTGAGTTGGGAAGATCCCCTGGAGGAGAGCATGGCAACCAGTAAAACTGGTTGAATAACTCCAGTATTCTTTCCTGGAGAATCCCATGGACAGAGGAGCCTGGTGGGCTACAGTCATGGAGTCCCAAAGAGTTGGACACACTGGACTGACTAACACTTTCACTTTTTTTTTTTTCACTTCACTAAGGCTGGCTTCTTGACAGGTATTTAAAATGGAATAGCTTAGTTAACTCCATGAAAGGGAAGTGACAAGGAAGAATCTGCACACTCACTTTGAAAATACAAGAAACTTCTTATCAGTTTTCTGAAGGTTTTCTGTTGAGTAGAGGGTTCCTTGAGAGAGTAAATGAAAAGTAGAAGTAAGTTAAGAGAGATTAATTCCAGTCAATATGAACCAAGTTTCTGATTCATACACTTTCTGGTGCTGAATTGACTTTGTTGTTGTTAGTCCCTAAGTCATTCCAGCTCTTTTGCAAACCTTGACTGCAGCTCGCTAAGCTCCTCTGCCCATGGGATTTCCCTGGCAAGACTATAGGAGAAGGTTGCCATTTCCTTCTCCAGGGGATCTTCCCAACCTAGGGATAGAACCCACTTCTCCTGCATCTCCAGAATTGGCAGCCAGATTCTTTAGCAATGAGCCACCTGGGAAGCCCAAATTGACTTTATATCAGGCATATTATGGCACGTTTATGTCTGTAATTTTCTCATGGAATAAACTTAAGCCTCTGATGAAAGTGAAAGAGGAGAGCAAAAAGCTGGCTTAAAACTCAACATTTAAAAAGCTGAGCTCATGGTATCCAGTCCCATCACTTCATGGCATCCAATTCCATCACTTCATGGCAAATAGATGGGGAAACAATGGAAACAGCAACAGACTTTATTTTCTTGGGTTTCAAAATCGCTGCAGATGGTGACGGCAGCCATGAAATTAAAAGACCCTTGCTCCTTGGAAGAAAAGCTATGACCAACCTAGACAGCATATTAAAAAGCAGAGACATTACTTTGCCAGCAAAGATCCATCTAGTCAAAGCTATGGTTTTTCCAGTAGTCATGTTTGGATGTGAGAGTTGGACCATAAAGAAAGCTGAGTGCCAAAAAATTGATGATTTTGAGCTACGGAGTTGGAGATGACTCTTGAGAGTCCCTTGGACTGCAAGGAGATCAAACCAGTTAATCCTAAAGGAATACGTTCTGAATATTCATTGGAAGGACTGATGCTGAAGCTGAAACTCTAATTTTTCGGCCACCTGGTATGAAGAACTGAGTCATTGTAAAAGACCCTGATGCTGGGAAAGATTGAAGGTAGGAGGAGAAGGGGACGATGGAAATGAGTTTGAGCAAGCTCCAGGAGTTGGTGATGCACAGGGAAGCCTGATGTGCTGCAGACCATGGGGTCACAAAGAGTTGGACACCACTGAGTGACTGAACTGACTAAACTGAAAACTTAATCCACATTTCTCTACATTTTGTTAATTGTCTAATTTTTAAGTACTTATTAAATGTTTGATCACAACCAAAAGCGTTGGGAAGGAAAATGATCTTTTCATCATTTACTTGATCAAAAATGCTTAATGTATCACTTGTATTTACAGTATGCAGTCATTCCCTGTATATGATGTTCCACTGTTTCTATTGAATATCATTAATTTCATTCATAACATATCTCCTGGAATTATAGCCTCAATCCTCAAGTGCTATGGCCTCAGCCATGCCCCCCAAAATTGGTATATTGAAGTCTTCCCAGAGGTCATTGTTAAAATGGAGTCATTAGGTTTCATTCTAATCCAATATGACTAGTGTCCTTAAAAGAGGAGGAAATTAGAACACAAACAACATAGTCAAAAGGAAGGCCATGTGGGACACAGTGGAAAGTAAGCCATCTGCAAGAAAGGGAGAGAGCCTTCAGAAGAAACCACTCCTGCAAATAACTTGATCTTGGATCTCTAATCTCCAGAATTGTGAAAAAAAATAAGCTTTTATTGTTTACCACCTAGTCTGTGATATTTTTTTCTGGAAGCCCTAGCAAGTAATATATACAGTTCTAGTCAAAATTGATTGAAATCTTCCCCCAAATTTATTATTTATTGAATATTTACTAAATATTACCCATGTCAAACATATGTATTACTTTCTTTAAAAAAAAATGAAAGTATTTCATATACACACATAAAAGTAAAACCAGATGAACAAAGAGGCAGAGGAGATGAAGGATGAGAAAGTAACAGTTTGTTAGGCTGGAAAAGTTTTTGCTGCTCTGAAACAATGAATAATTGGAAAAACAAATTTATATTAAAGGAAGAGGCCCAATTATATTAAAGGAAGAGAATCATTTATACTAAAGCAAGAAGCTGTTTAAAATCTCATTTTAAAGATATTATTGCTTTGCCACAAATTATGTTGTTTGTTAACACTAGTTGCACAGTTTAATTTTTGCTCTTACACATCATAATATTCTGGGCCTTCCCAGCTGGCTCTAGTGGTAAAGAACCCACCTACCAATTCAAGACACTAAGAGATGCAGGTTCAACCCCTAGGTCAGGAAGATACCCTGGAGACGGGCATGGCAACCCACTCCAATATTCTTGCCTGGAGAATCCTATGGACAGAGGAGCCTGGTGGGCAAAAGTCCATAGCGTCACAAAGAGTTGGCACAACTGAACCAACGTAGCATGCATGGGCACATCATAACATTCTATCATTCCAGTATGAACTCTTTACAATCCTTCCCACTTGAGTTTAATTTCTTTTTTGGAGCTGGCTGTTGGACTCCTGAGTCAAGAGTTTGTTTACTATACCGAATATTCTATATCTGATATCCCCAATGTTTGATAACAAGTTTATTATAGTGGAAAGAGAACAAGCCTACATATGAACCTTGAAAGTGTAAGTCGCTCAGCCATGTCTGACTCTTGAGACCCCATGTACTATACAACCCATGAAATTCTCCAGGCCAGAATACTGGAGTGGGTAGCTGTTCCCTCCTCCAAGGGATCTTCCCGACCCAGGGATGAACCCAGGTCTCCCACATTGCAGGTGGATTCTTTACCATCTGAGCCACTAGGGAAGCCCTAGAATGCTCGAGTGGGTAGCCTATCCTTTCTCCAGCAGATTTTCCCAACCCAGGAATCAAATTGGGGTCTCCTGCATTGCAGGGAGATTCTTTACTGGCTGAGTTACCAGGGAATCCCATGAACCTTGAAATTATTAGTCGACCCTTGTATGACATGAAGTTGCCTAACCTCTGTGGACTTTACATCTTCATCTAAGGAATGGAATTACATAAGGGCTGATATAACGGCTAACATAAGGGCTTTTCTGCAGTTTGATGTAGTCTGTACACAGTGCCTGGTTTATAACAGATTCTTATGCATTAATCAGATCATAAATAGTCTTTAACATAAAATTATTATAGCTCTATCATAAAACTTTTCATATTGTGTCATTCTGTATAAGTAGAACTTCAAGACCTAAAAAAAATACATCTAATATTGTTAAATCTTGACCATTGGACATTTGTTATTTGCACAGTAGCATTAACTATAGCAAAACAGATATTCTTTGGATCAATATTCTCCCAGCTAAGAATTGCTTTCTCATTAGGTGCTGCTAAACAGACAATCAGTCATGAAATTACTGAAAGCAAGAGTTGTTGCTAGNTTTGTTATTTGCACAGTAGCATTAACTATAGCAAAACAGATATTCTTGGATCAATATTCTCCCAGCTAACAATTGCTTTCTCATTAGGTGCTGCTAAACAGACAATCAGTCATGAAATTACTGAAAGCAAGAGTTGTTTCTAGCTTGAGTTGACAGGTGACATGAGCGAGAGTAAAGTATTATTAAGAAAAAAGTCTACCCTTCATTATTACTTAATTTGTTGATTCATTCATTCAATAAGTAGCTAATGAATGACTAATGTTTGCAAAGCACTGAAATGATAACAGAATTTACAAGGATAAATCAAGAAGGACAGTATTAATGAAAATAAACATAAATATGAATACAGGATAAAATGTGGAAATTTCCATACTAGAATTGCATGGAAAAGTCTCAAGAGAGTCTCTAGGTTGAAAAAATCTTTTTTCAAACTGACTTGATTAAAATAGACAATATAGAAAGTGTAAAGTTTAAGCTGGATTGCAAAAGATGAGCAATATTTAGTCCTTAAAAAAAAGGTGTGTGGAAGGAACAAAATATGTTTTTAATGAAGATAAGGGAGTGCTACACATATGCACAGTAACTCAGTGGTTCTATCTAGCTATAATGCAGTTTTTCTGCTGGAAAATAACTGAAAATAAGGTTGGAAATCATGAGTGTCTTGAATACCAAAATTAAGGAGTTTGATTTATTAGACTAAAACAGAGATTGATTACAGATTTATGAGCAAGGGACCATTGCTCAATTAAAGCAGTGACATTTCTTGAAGTACCTCTGGAAGTCCCCAGTTCATGCCAATAAGGGGCAGGACTAACCTTATATTTGAGTTACAAATCAATATAGCTCTGATCTGGATCAGGAGCTTTAATCTTTACTTATGAATGGTCTTTAGGAGTTCGGTTAACTGGGCATGGCCCAGAAAATACATCACATACAATCTCACACATACACACATTAATTTCTTCAATTATTTTTCTGTCATGTTGAGAAATGTCTACTTGTACATGAAAAAAAAAGTTACATTAGTGCTTTTATGTCTTTGCTGTAAATGGCATAAAATGCCACTGTGCATACATATGTAAGTATGGTCATTACTCACACCATACTTCATTTAGAATAGTTTCTGGTTGATATAAATTAATTAAAACACATCTTTTTGCCATTGTTTATATTGGACATAACTTAAGCTGGAAACCATCAAAATAAAGAAAGTTAAATGAAATTGAAATTACTTTTGGTTTCCATTTCATTCAAGAACCTAATGGCCATAAAACCACAGTATTTATAGAGAGGCAAATTTTTATACCAATGGTAACCTAAAGCCTTTAAGGCTGAAAAACCTTTAGATGTGTTCAGATGTATTTAGATGTATCCAACCTGAGAGTACATCAGAGCACTGGTATCTCTCATGAAAAGATGATTTTGTTCAAAGTGCCTGGGAATTCAAGCTATCCTAATTTAAACCCTTCCCATGAAGCATCCTGACATATTGCATATTCCATTTCCAGCTGTCAAGCAGAACTCCTCACAATTGGAAAGACCTTGATACAGCCTTATTTCCTGGCAGTGAGTAAGCTGGTCTGCAGCTTATTCAAGAAGAAAAGTGAAGCAGTACCTATGACAAATGATACCACCCAATCTAGAACATTTGTCTCCTAATGTTAGAGAAGGTTACGAGGAATTAGGAATGCTTTCCATGTAGCATGCTGCTACATGAAACTACTAAAATCTCTTTGTGCAGCAAAGAGATTTTTTCATCTTATATGTACTTGGATGACATAAAAAACGAATTTCTATTTGATGTGCTCCACTTAAAATATCCAAAATCCCCAAATTTCCTGTTATTAAAATCTTTAACTGAAAGTACATACTTGATCCTCTGTTTAGAAATGGAATATCTGCGATGGTTAATAATACTATACTTGCTGTTTGGGCAAAGAAAAACATATAAACAAGTAGTGATTCATAAAACTGTCAAATTGTGGCTGAAGATTCTGGGAGAAACCTTGGATTTTTGCTGTGAGGCATTTAACTTCAATGGACCTACTGATACTGTTTTAAATACTTTGGAGAAGAATGAAAAGCAGAAGATTGAAGTTGCTTTCCTGCAGCAGACAATTTTTCACCTCTTGATAATTCTGAAAATGTTTGAATGAACTTCAGATGGATGTTTAATTAATTTTTGAATGACAAGAAAACCTATGTCAAAATAGCTGGACAGAATACTATTCATTCAAGGCTTTCTTTGTTTGTTGAAAAATTTAAATATACAATCAAATGTATTTTTGACTGCTTTATCTAAATGTTTCTAAGAGCATGTTAAAATTTCTAATTACAGTTCCTGATTTACATTTACCTTGTGTTTCTGTGAGAAGTTATCAATATATATTTGAAATTGTTTATATTCATGTTTATGATGAATATAACTTCAGTTATTGTACCTTTCATAAGATCTAATAAATTTGACCCATTTTCATTATTACCTTAAATTCTATTTTGACAATTATTAAGGTTTCTAAATGTTGAGTTTTAAGTCAGCTTTTTCACTATCCTCTTTCTCTTTTATCAAGAGGCTCTTTAGTATCTCTTTGCTTTCTGCCATAAGGGTGGTGTCATCTGCATATCTGAGGTTATTGATATTCCTCGTTGCAATCTTGATTCCACCTGTGTTTTATCCAATCTGGCATTTTGCATGGTGTACTCTTCATGTAAGTTAAATAAGTCTTGAAATTAAAAGTTGCTTGCTCCTTGAAAGAAAAGTTATGACCAACCTAGACAGCATATTAAAAATCAGAGACATTACTTTGCAAACAAATGTCCATCCAGTCAAAGCTATGGTTTTTCCAGTAACCATGTATGGGTATAAGAGTTAGACTATAAAACTCAGTGCCAAAGAATTGACGCCTTTGAACTGTGGTGTTGGAGAAGACTCTTGAGACTCCCTTAGACTGCAAGGTGATCAAACCAGTCATTCATAAAGGAAAACAGTCCTGAATGTTCATTGGAAGGACTGATGCTGAAGCTGAAAGAAACTCTAATACTTTGGCCACTTGATGTGAAGAACAGATTCACTGTAAAAGACCCTGATTCTGGGAAAGACTAAAAGCAGGAGGAGAAGGGGACGACAGAGGATGAGATGGTTAGAGGAATGGCATCAACGACTTGATGAGCATGAGTTTGAGCAAGCTCAAGGAGTTGGTGATGGACAAGGAAGCCTGGTGTACTGCAGTCATGGGGTCTCAAAGAGTCGGACACACATGAACAACTGAACTGAAAGCTGTGTGATAATATACAGCCTTTATGTACTCCTTTCCCATTTGGAACCAGTTCATTGTTCCATGTTCGGTTCTAACTGGTGCTTCTAGACCTGAATACAGGTTCCTCAGGAGGCAGCAAAGGTGGTCTGGTATTCCGAACTCTAATAATTTCCCAGAGTTTGCTGTGATCCAAAAAGACAAAAGTTTTAGCACAGTCAATGAAGCAGAAGTAGATGTTTATCTGGAATTCTCTTGCTTTATCTATGATCCAACAGATGTTGGCAATTTGATCTCTGGTTCTTCAGCATTTTCTAAATCCAGCTTAAACATCCGAAGTTTTCAGTTCACATATTGTTGAAGCCTAGCATGAAGGATTTTGAGCATTACTTTGCTAGACTGTGAAAGGAGTGCAGTTGTGCAGTACTTTGAACATTCTTTAGAATTGCCTTTCTTTGGGATTGGAATGAAAATTGACCTTTTCAAGTCCAGTAACCACTGTTGTGTTTTCCAAATTTGCTGGCATATTGAGTGCAGCACTTTCACAGCATCATCTCTTAGGATTTGAAATAGCTCAGCTGGAATTCCCTCACTTCCACTAGCTTTGTTCATACTGATGCTTCCTAAGGGAGAAATATCAATAACCTCAGATATGACACCACCCTTACAGCAGAAAGTGAAGAAGAACTAAAAAGCCTCTTGATGAAAGTGAAAGCAGAGAGTGAAAGTTCAGTTCAGTTCAGTCGCTCAGTCGTGTCCGACTCTGCGACCCCATGAATCGCAGCACTCCAGGCCTCCCTGTTCACCACTATCTCTTGGAGTTCACTCAGACTCATGTCCGTCGAGTCCGTGATGCCATCCAGCTATCTCATCCTCGGCCGTCCCCTTCTCCTCCTGCCCCCAATCCCTCCCAGCATCAGAGTCTTTTNAAGTAGATGTTTTTCTGGAACTCTCTTTCTTTTACCATGATCCAGGGGATGTTGGCAATTTGATCTCTGGTTCCTCTGCCTTTTCTAAAACCAGCTTGAACATCAGGGAGTTCACGGTTCACGTATTGCTGAAGCCTGGCTTGGAGAATTTTGAGCATTACTTTACTAACATGTGAGATAAGACTTTAAATGAGTTAGTTTTATAATTTCACCAGTTAAATTGCTATTTTGCTAAGAAAATGTTCCATCAACCTTTTTACTCCGCCATTCTGAAGCATGACCCTAGCCTATGCTTTTGCATGAATATTTCGAATTTGCATCGCATGCTTAGGAAAGTGAACAGTGTTGAGAATTTTACTGTGGTTTGTATGTATGGGGCACTAGGAGATATTGCTAAAAGATCCATTGGTGCTACAGGGTAGAACTCATACCAGGGATTTAGACTTGATCTTGTGAATAAGAGAAAGCCAATCAAAAAGTTTAAATGAAACAGTAATGTAATCAAATGTGTGTGGTGTTGGGGGCGGGGGGGGGAATACCCTTAAAAACAAAATTCCTTGCCAACCCAAAACTGTTCCAAAAAATAAAGAAAACATTTTTATTATTGAATAAGTATTAAACCCAAATGTGATAAATTTCACAGGTGATCTGCTCAAGGGACTGAAAAGATTAAAAAGCAAACAAACAAAAATGCATCACCCTTTTATATAGCCAAGCAGATACAACCTGCTAGATTCTTCTTAAGATAAATAACTGCTGCTGCTGCTGCTGCTGCTGCTAAGTCACTTCAGTCGTGTCTGAGTCTGTGTGACCCCATAGACAGCAGCCCACCAGGCTCCCCCGTCCCTGGGATTCTCCAAGCAAGAACATTGGAGTGGGTTGTCATTTCCTTCTCTAATGCATAAAAGTGAAAAGTGAAAGTGAAGTCGCTCAGTCGTGTCCGACTCTTAGTGACCCCATGGACTGCAGCCTGCCAGGATCCTCCACCCGTGGGATTTTCCAGGCAAGAGTACTGGAGTGGGGAGCCACTGCCTTCTAAGTCCTCAATAATATGATGGCATTCTTAGTCACATGTAGCTTATCCTAACACTTTGCAATTAATGTGGCCATATATGTTAACTAATTGACTTTATCCAAAGGAGAAGATAAATTTCTTATACTTTTTTGACAAAGGGCTTGTATCTTGAAGCCAAGCTCCAGTTAAATTTATGGTCCTACCTCCCCCACAAAAACTGGGAAATAGGAAGTCAGGGGGCTATCTCCCTTGATTCTCTTTCAAGGAGATGACTCCCAGATCTTTGAGAAAAGCATTTAAGGTTTAAAAACTGGCAAAACGTCTTATTTAGTTTTTAAAAAAATTTACATATGTCTCAAAGAGTAAGAGAAATAAATGACAATTTTCTAAAGAAAAATGCTCCCCAAAAAAGGAAGGAGGTG
>SJYW01003169.1:0-64774 GCA_006410735.1 Raphicerus campestris | reverse complement strand
AATACCCTTAAAAACAAAATTCCTTGCCAACCCAAAACTGTTCCAAAAAATAAAGAAAACATTTTTATTATTGAATAAGTATTAAACCCAAATGTGATAAATTTCACAGGTGATCTGCTCAAGGGACTGAAAAGATTAAAAAGCAAACAAACAAAAATGCATCACCCTTTTATATAGCCAAGCAGATACAACCTGCTAGATTCTTCTTAAGATAAATAACTGCTGCTGCTGCTGCTGCTGCTGCTAAGTCACTTCAGTCGTGTCTGAGTCTGTGTGACCCCATAGACAGCAGCCCACCAGGCTCCCCCGTCCCTGGGATTCTCCAAGCAAGAACATTGGAGTGGGTTGTCATTTCCTTCTCTAATGCATAAAAGTGAAAAGTGAAAGTGAAGTCGCTCAGTCGTGTCCGACTCTTAGTGACCCCATGGACTGCAGCCTGCCAGGATCCTCCACCCGTGGGATTTTCCAGGCAAGAGTACTGGAGTGGGGAGCCACTGCCTTCTAAGTCCTCAATAATATGATGGCATTCTTAGTCACATGTAGCTTATCCTAACACTTTGCAATTAATGTGGCCATATATGTTAACTAATTGACTTTATCCAAAGGAGAAGATAAATTTCTCATACTTTTTTGACAAAGGGCTTGTATCTTGAAGCCAAGCTCCAGTTAAATTTATGGTCCTACCTCCCCCACAAAAACTGGGAAATAGGAAGTCAGGGGGCTATCTCCCTTGATTCTCTTTCAAGGAGATGACTCCCAGATCTTTGAGAAAAGCATTTAAGGTTTAAAAACTGGCAAAACGTCTTATTTAGTTTTTTAAAAAATTTACATATGTCTCAAAGAGTAAGAGAAATAAATGACAATTTTCTAAAGAAAAATGCACCCAAAAAAGGAAGGAGGGGGGGAGATCTCTTTATTTATATCAGGGAAAATTCTCCTTAAAATATTCTTCCATGTGTACTTTCCTTTACAGTTACAACATCATTTAGTTCCAAAATGTAAAGGTTTATGACATTTGCTTATGATTCATTGATCTCAGAAAAATCAATTATACAAATCTTTCCGCATAAAAATAACTGAAACAAAATGATACTTCACTTGTCTAACAGCTTGTTTTATTTGCATTATTGCTGACCTGATCTTACCAAGACTCAGCAGGACATATGGGAAAATTGAATATGTGAAGAAAATCTATTTTCTTTGACATTTTATGGAAGCAACAGTCACTATCTCCCACAAAACTGTGCTTTTTATTCATATTGAAGGGGAGCAGAATTTGCCATCCCCAAACATGCCTCTTTGACATAAGGATTATTTTAAGCTGGTTATTTTTAAGAAATTGCAGACATAGGAGAAGCTCTGAAAACCTAGGGAAACTTACCCTTCTATAACAAATGTTTACATTTATAAGGGAGAACTCTCTTTGTAAAGGTGATTTCCTCTCAATGCCAGGAAGCGGAAGATGAAAAATAAAAGCCAACCATATCTAGAAGTGCTTATCAGTGGTGAAGGCAGCCACTTAAATCCATATAATAAGCATAACTTTGTATACTGTGCTTTTCCCTGGTAATCTCCATAACTGGCCTTTCCTAACCAACTTTACTTTTCATGAGCTGGAGATCGAATTTAAGGTGGTGCCTTACTGGAGTTATTCACTTTTTCTGGGTCTCTTCCTTGTATATAGCAAGTATGTGTGCATGCATGTTTGCTCAACCGTGTCCAACTTTTTGAGACCCTCCATGGGCTGTAGCCCACCAGGCTCCTCTGTCCAGGGGTTTTCCAAGCAAGAATGCTGGAGTGGGTTGCCATTTCCAACTCTAAGGGATGGAACCTGCATGATCCTGTCTTTCCTGCATTGGCAGATGGATTCTTCACCACTCTGCCACCTGGGAAGCTCATATAGGAAGTATACATGTATTGAAACTTCTGTTTGCTTTTCTCTTAATCAATCTGTCCTTTATTACAGGGGAGTCTCAGCCCCCCCAAGTTCAGTCTTAGAGGGCTGTCATGTCTCTCCTTTTCGTTTCTCTGTGAATGGAACACCCCCTTCCAACTCAGAGTCACATCACCACATCCCCAAGAGAATGGCTAATAAATTCAGCTACAGCTGACATTGTTAAAGCTTCAGTGCTCCCCTGCACCTTTGAACCAACTGCCATTTTATCACTTTAATCCCACTTTTGGTCTTTGCCTCATCAAAGTTGGCTAGAATTAAATAGATTGTATTATCAATGTAAATAATCACAGAAAAAAACTACTCTAAACTGAGAGAAAAAAAATCCCTTACAGATTAGATAGCAAAATAAAAATCTTTTATCCAGTTACTAATGAATTAATAAACATAAATTTGAGTGATCCAGTTTTTCACATGTAGTAGATATTCAGTAAATCTTAGTTACTTTTCTATTCATTTAAGGTCTCACTTACAGTGCTGATGTCAACATTATAAAATTAGGGCTTTATTAAAAGTAATAGGCATTCTTGTCAAGGTTGTAGTATCAGACACAGGGTAGAGAAAATAAAAAATTCTCTCCAAAGAGGCAATGGATGCTTGAGGAATTGTCCAACAATACAAATAAAGAGAAGTTAAATCCCAGAGTAAGTCAACTACAGATCAGAGGTTACATTTAGATCCTAATAAAATGTTTTCTCCTAATTATTGCAAAGGTTTTCTTCGTTTTTAAAAATTTGTACTGGAATAAAGTTGATTTAAAATATTACACTAGTTTCTGTATATAGCAAAGTGAATCAGTTATACCTGTATTCATTCTTTCTAAAATTCTTTTCCCATGTAGGTCATTACAAAGTATTGAGAAGAGTATTCTGTGCTATACAGTAGGTTCTTATTAGTTACCTGTTTACTATATGTCAATCTGAATCTCCCAATTTTTCCCTCTCCTCCTCATGTTTGTTTTCTACATCTGTGATTTTATTTCTGTTTTGTAAATTTGTAGTACAAATTTGTGCTACATTTTTGTAGTACATTTGTACCACTTTTTTAGATACCACATATAAGGGATATCATGTTTATATTATAATTTATGTGGAAATGTAAGATAATAGAGCCCAGAATTATATTGGAGGCTCCATTCTATCACCTCAATTTATTTAACAAAGAAACTCCATTCAAAAAACTATCATGGAGATGAAAATTCCACTAGGGGCTAACTCACTTCAGTGAGTTATTATCCTTATCCAAATAAGATTCATCTGAAAGTTAGGGAATCAAGAATGCTGATGAGTTGATGATGAATATATGATATAGAATATCAATAAGATGATAATATGATAGGATCCACCTAATTGGAACACCCTGGTGGAAACAAAAATGTTAATTTAGCAAGGTTTCTTGCTTCAGAGATTTTGCGATTACCTTATGCTGCAAAATATGCTCTTTTAATTAAGGCACTGTTTGCAAAAATAACTGGAGATATAATTTTTAAAGTACAAAAGTTAAGATTTCCCAAGCACTTATAGCGCATGTTATAGAGAAATTGTCTAGAAAGTAACTGATATAAATTCTTTTTTTTTTGTATTTCCTCATGTATTTATTTATTTATTTATTTTACATGATAGTATACATGTTTCAATGCCATTCTCCAAATTATCCCACCCTTTCCCTCTCCCACAGAGTCCAAAAGTCCATTCTATACATCTGTGTCTCTTTTGTTGTCTCACATACAGGGTCATCTTTACTATCTTTCTAAATTCCATATATATGTGTCAATATACTGTATTGGTGTTTTTCTTTCTGGCTTTCTTCACTCTGTATAATCGGCTCCAGTATGCCACAATAACTTTCTTGTAAAGAATATATTTATAAAAATAAATTCATGAGCAAAAACATGTCCTGCAATTTAATGTTGACTGATGTGTGCAGCTCATACAAGCAAAACTATTCAAAAGCTAATCACAGGGGGGTTAATATCTAGATAATACATCACCACAACTAGACATTGATAACCTTACATTCACCCTGAGTTGGACATTGTATCATCACTCAAGTAACAGGCTAATAACTAATAAATATATGACTTGAATTTTTACTTTTTTGTCTATCCTGTTTTCTGTTCCATTTTTTTATCTGCCAAAGTAATTAAATTCAGTGTCCAGTTGTCTGTATACATTCTGCAGTTAGAGCCTCTCAAATGCTGATTAAAATGTGATTGTAGACAACTCTCATATAGTTGATTGATTCTACAGTGTAATTTTGATCCTTTTGCAAGTATATTCTATAGCATATAGAGAGGACTTGATGAAGAAAATTATAAACTTATTTCAGCGCTTAAATAATGATAGCTGGGAGAGAATATTATTTAGTGAATATAGTAAATAGAAAATTTTCTGAATATCAATGATTGGGTTTACAGACCAATGGATAGTTTTAAAAATGGATGAGCTATGTCAATATACTGTGGCATCGGACTATACCCAGCCACATGGCCTTATATAAAGTTATTAACTACTCCAAGTCTGAATTTTCTTACCTGTAAAATAGAGACAATATTATTATCAATCTCAGATGAAAGGTGGGAACTAAAAATGAAATTATCTATGTAACTTGAAAGTGTTAGTCACTCAGTCGTATTTGATTCTTTCGACCCTGTGGACTGTAGCCCACCAGACTCCTCTGTCGATGGAGTTCTCCATGCAAAAATACTGGAGTGGGTAGCCATTCCCTTCTCCAGGGCATCTTCCTGACCAAGGGATTGAACTTGGGTCTCCTATATTGCAGGCAGATTGTTTACCATCTGAGCCACCAGAGAAGCCCCAAAGTGTTTGGCAGGAGTATTATTCAATAACCTTAGTATTAATAATCCCTTGTTTTTGATTTAAATATAGTCCTTTACCAATAATGCAAAGAATGGTTATGGTAAAAAGTATGACTGGATGATTTCCTTCTTCAGCTTCTTCAGGGAGTCAGCTTTGTTTTCTGTTCAGTTCAGTTCAGTCTCTCAGTCGTGTCTGACTGTTTGCGACCCTATGAATCGCAGCACGCCAGGCCTCCCTGTTCATCACCATCTCTCGGAGTTCACTCAGACTCATGTCCATCGAGTCCATGATGCCATCCAGCCATCTCATCCTTGGTCGTCCCCTTCTCCTCCTGCCCCCCTTTTCTGTAGTGTTACCTTAATTAGAGCAATTGTTATCTTCCAGTTGTTATCTTTATCCATTCATTAATGAATATTCAATCTGCTTGACTGAAAATCTTAGTTTAACAAGTGAAAGTGAAAATCACTGAGTCATGTCTGACTCTGCAACCCCATGGAGCATACAGTCATGGAATTCTCTAGCCCAGAATCCTTTCTCCAGGGTCTCTTCCCAACCCAGGTACCAAATCCAGGTCTCCCGCATTGCAGGCAGATTCTTTACCAGCCTATCCCTTTGCCAGTGGATCTTCCTGACCCAGGAATCAAACCAGTCTCTTGCATCACAGGAGGATTCTTTACCAACTGAGCTATCAGGGAAGCCCTAGTTTCACAAAGGACTTCCAAGAGTAAAAGCAACACCCATAAAATATTTTTCATACAAATTTTATTTTATTGAGATAGAACTAACATGACATGGTATAACTTTCAGCTGTAAAATGTATTGACTTAATATATTTATGTATTGCAATAGGATTTCCACTATAGCATTAGCTAATACCTCTATCACATCTCATAGTTATTGTTTCTTGTTTTGTGAAGAAGTTTTATTTCTTAAGCAGTTTTGAAGTTCATAATAAAATATTGTCTGTAATTATTATACTGTATGTTATATCTTCAGGACTTTTTTATTTACTAGTTGCAAGTTTGTATCTTTAAACAACATCTTCACAGTTCCTTTCACACTCCAGACTTTAGTAACCACCATTCTACTCTCTGATTTTATGAGTTTTGGCTTTCTTTCTTGATTCTATATATAAATGATATCTTATAGCACTTATCTTTGTCTAATTTATCTTACTTAGTATAATGCCCTCAAATTCATCCATGTTGTCTCAAACTTCCTCCTCTCTCATGACTAAGTAATATATATACCACATCTTCTTTATCTGTTCATTCATTGACAGGTACTTATGTTGTTTCTATATCTTGACTTTATGAATAATGTTGCAGTAAACATGGGACTGCAGATATCTCTTAAGATTTTGTTTGCATATTCTTGGGATATATACCCAGAAATGGAATTGCTGGACCATATGGTACTTCTATTTTTAATTTTTTGAGGAGTTTCCATACTATTTTTCATAGTAGCTGAACCAACTTACATTCCCATCAACAATATACAAGTTCCCTTTTCTCTAAGTCAACATTTCAATGGAAATAGTTTTGTTCCTAAAGGACTTTTTAGAATAATGTCAGACTAAACAAGACTTTCCTGGATATTTCTGAAAGAGTAAATTATAAAGTATGAAATAAAATGAATCACAGAACAATAGACACAACACCAAAACTGCAGAATCCTTTGTCAATGTTTCCAATTCAAATACTAACAGTGGGCAGGCAGTTTATGCAATTAAGTACATCAGGTAACAGGGAAGATAAAAGCTAAGGCAGATGAGAAAAATCACAACAGCTTTGATCAACTTCATCCAGTTATCGCCATGGGATAAATGAGACCCAAGGTTGTCATATGTCCATATTTTTTTCAAGATAAATAAGATGCTTGTTTAGTTATGTATAGTCTCTCATATTTTTTAACAGTGTCAACTCATATGGAAATTTTAAGAGTACATGCATGCTCAGTTGTATGCAAATCTTTGTGATCCTACGGGCTGTAGCCTACTAGGCTCCTCAGTCCATGGGGTTCCTCAGGCAAGAATACTGGAATGCATTGCTATGCCCTTCTCCAAGGGATCTTCCTGATCCATGGATCGAACCTGCATCTCCTGTATTCCAGGAAGATTCTTTACTGACTGAGTCACCAGGGAAGCCCTCTAAGAGTATAACTTTGCCAAATAATATTCCACAGACATCTAGTTTGTGAATTTTGAGCTAAGTATCTAACTATTCTCTTCACAAATGAGAAAGCTGATACTATCACTGCACAATAAATTTTAATATGTATACTTAAAAATGTATGTGTAGAGATGTTTAATTTAATAGATGAGAGAGAGGTATTCTACTTTAAAATAAGAACGTGACTTTGTGTTAGTCTTCTACGAAAATCAATCTTACGTCAAACCCAACTTTGGCAGTCTTCTTTATCCACCTTATCAATCATTCTGGTCTGCAATGCCATTTCTCATACTATTCAAGTTCCTTTACTTAGAATCTGCTATTAATATTTCTGCATTTTAAAATTCTAATTGTTCTTCAAGGTTGCACACAATGTAAGTTTTCTGAGGGCAAAGACTACAAATCTCTTATTCACCTCTCTATCCTTTGCACTTTTTGCAGTACCTGAGGCATTAAATGTATTCAATAAATATTTACAGAAAAAAAATGAATCTATGAGTGAATTAATGAATAAATGATCACCCCATCAAAACAGATGGTTTTATCCTCTAGAAACCTATAGAATTCTGAATGTTTATAATGCACTTGTATTAACCTGCCTGGTTGTACTCCCTTTTAGTACATTCTAGAAAAGGTGTCATGTTTCATGCCAGCTTTAAAGAAAGCAAGTCCCTTTTAAATGTAGGGTACTTAGCACCACTCTTCTTAGAAGCTTGGGCCTCAGGAATGAATTGTGGAGCATCAGAAAAAGTCTCANTAGTACATTCTAGAAAAGGTGTCATGTTTCATGCCAGCTTTAAAGAAAGCAAGTCCCTTTTAAATGTAGGGTACTTAGCACCACTCTTCTTAGAAGCTTGGGCCTCAGGAATGAATTGTGGAGCATCAGAAAAAGTCTCATTCAAAAATATGTCTTTGTTTCTTCTTTACTTTCCCTGCGAGATTTCAAAGACTTTGCAAATGGCCACTATGTTTTATTTTGTCCTTTCACTCTCACGTTTAATCCAATGACTTCCACATAATAATCTCTGCATACAGTGAAGTGAATCTAACTTGATAAGGAAAATTTTCACTGTAAATGCACATTTTCCCATTATTTTTCAGTGATATTGTTCATTTTCACCCATTCTTCATCTATATGCACAACCGTGAGAGGAATAGAGTATGCTCTGAAAATAAAAATGTCTAATTTTTATTAAATTAAATTCAAATCTGAATTACTGTTGTCTGATCTAGGTACTGAGGATACAAAACACACATACATACAAGTAAACAAAATGAAGCACAGCTCCNCTCTCCACCATGAGCCGCTGATCTTGGATGGCTCCACAGGACATGGCTTAGTTTTGCTGAGTTAGACCAGGCTGTGGTCCGTGTGATTAGACTGACTAGTTTTCTGTGATTATGGTTTCAGTGTGTCTGCCCTCTGATGCCCTCTCACAACACCTACTGTCTTACTTGGGTTTCTCTTATCTTGGACGTGGGGTATCCCTTCGCGGTTGCTCCAGCAAAGCGCAGCCTCTGCTCCTTACCTTGGATGAGGGGTATCTCCTCACTGCTGCCCCTCCTGACCTTGAACGTGGAATGGCTCCTCTTGGCCCTCCTGGGCCCAGGCAGCCAGGGTTTCTTGGAAGTGGGGTTGCCAGACCCACTGCCACATTATATGTCTTAAGATAACAAGATTAGTCACAAGGTTCTTGTTAAGAAGGAGAAGCACGTCTTCAGGCAAGATACATTGTTATATAACCATCAGTGCAGAGCTTAAGGAAAAGCAAGATAACTTGAACAAGATAAGATGTTTTGTTGTTTAATCATTAGCTCTGAGCTTAAAGAAGGGAAAGGACATGTGAACACAGGGAGGAGGAAAAGAGTGTGGGATGAATTGGGAGACTGGGACTGACATATATACACTACCCTGTATAAAATAGATAGCTAGTGCGAAGCTGCTATATAGCACAAAGAGCTCTTATGTGACTAAGATGAAGGAATATAGAAAAAAAATGTTTATCCCTTTCTCCTCCTTGAGGGGCCTGGACCTCTTCCTCCTTGAGGGCCTGGACTCCTTATCAACCTACCTAAGAATTAGGTAGCTCTCTCAGTATTAGAGCTTCAGCTTTGGCACCAGTCCTTCCAATGATTAGCATATGATATTTGTTTTTTCTCTTTACTCTTAATTGTAACTCCATGGTATGATTTTCATACATAACAGAAATTATATATTTATTACTTATATGTAACTTTAGTCATTAAAAAAGAACTTCAAGATAAAAAAGAAGTGAATCTTGTCTCACATTTGCCAATTACATAAACCTAAAAATATCATTTTACTTGTACAAATTTCATTTATTTCCCCTAAACATAGGACAACATAACTTAAAAGATTATGGGCATTAAAATCCTGACTGGATATGAAAATTCTTAGCATTGTCTAACAACTAGTATATGGTAATTAAAGTTATATGAAAAGTTTTTGACATGACTTGATGCAAAATTTGTTCTGAAGTTAAGATATAGCAAATAAAATTGGAATACTCAAGGCTGAAATAAATATATTTGTAAAGGAGTTCCATTTTCAGTGTCTTATAAAGGCTACATAACCTATTTAAGACAAAAATGTCAAGGGTTTGAGAACAATAAATGTAAAGAAATATTGGACCATTATTAAAAATAGTCATATCTATGAATTAACATTTAATCCATCTTGTAAAATGTCTCTGAAAAAAGGAAAGACCAATGGCATTGTGATATGTACTTATATGACCACAAATTCTATAAGTCTTCTGAGTTTGTTAGTTAAATAAAGTTATCTTTTCAAAATATTGTTAACTATCAAAACATAAATTTCATGTAATAGTTATGGCATTTTTTTCTTTTGCCTTTCATGACAAGTACACTTTAAAAAGTGATGAAATTCCCATATTTCAGGAGATTCATGATGGCTGTGATTTAGTATTTATAAAGTAAATATCTTTCTAGGCACTTCATAAAATAGTATGTTGGGGAAATAAGTCTGTGGATAGAAAAAGATATTTGTTGGGTTTAATTTTCCATTTGGAGTCTGCTCCCAGTTACGGTAGTGGCCTTCAGGGATGTCTTCAGCTAACTGACAGAGAAATAGGCATCTTTCAAGAGCTGAGAAATGTCTTTCATTGGCTGTCAGGACCATTCCCACAAATAGCATCAGCTAAATTGCTAGAAGGGATTGTCCAGAACCTATGATTCTGATGTTTCATCAAACCCACTCAACACTCAGAAAACATTATACCTTGAAGCTATTAAAATATTTAAATCATTGAATTGTCAAGATGAAATTGAAAAAGGTAAGGTTGTTTTGTAAAAGACCATATCTTTAATTTAACCCAGACCTGTTTGAAAAACTCAAGGCAATGTCCTATAACCCTACTTGCTGTGTGATGGAGTGTATATCAATTCTCTGCATTTGAGTCATTTTTTATGTCACTTTTTCATTAATATGGAGAAAGTCAAGCACATCTTTGCTTATCACCAGGAACCATAATGTTGTCAGCCATTTTTCTGAGGTTATTCTTCCTTTTGAAAATATAAAGGTGTAAAAGAATATATCTAAAACTTACATAGGAAGATACCAAATTCACCTAGTTGTTTATATACAAACCACATTATCTCCAGTATCCTAGAATTATATTTAAATGTAAAAAACATCATGGAAGATAGCTGCTAAGAAGTTCCTGTGGTATTTGGGGTAGAAAGTTCATATTGCTTGCATAAATTAGTCTGTGATTAACAGTGGAGCATATATAACATTTGATTTGTAACATCTTTCATAATTTTACGTTTTGCAAGTTTTCTTCTATGTATAATGTAAGTTTTCTGAGCACAGAAAATAGTTTTATACTGAAAAATTTCCGTAAGATATCCAGAGGAATTTTTTGAGTATAGTAAATATAGGAAAGAGTAGAAACATAGGGATAAAAATCCTAGCTTGAAATCCCAGTTTTGTTACTGTATGGTCTTGGATAGGTTGTGTTAGGTTGGGCAAGCAGCTCATTTAAACTAACTGAACTTAGTTTGCTCATACACAGAATAGATATCTAACTTGTAGGCTGCTGTGACAATCACANAGACAAAAATGTCAAGGGTTTGAGAACAATAAATGTAAAGAAATATTGGACCATTATTAAAAATAGTCATATCTATGAATTAACATTTAATCCATCTTGTAAAATGTCTCTGAAAAAAGGAAAGACCAATGGCATTGTGATATGTACTTATATGACCACAAATTCTATAAGTCTTCTGAGTTTGTTAGTTAAATAAAGTTATCTTTTCAAAATATTGTTAACTATCAAAACATAAATTTCATGTAATAGTTATGGCATTTTTTTCTTTTGCCTTTCATGACAAGTACACTTTAAAAAGTGATTAAATTCCCATATTTCAGGAGATTCATGATGGCTGTGATTTAGTATTTATAAAGTAAATATCTTTCTAGGCACTTCATAAAATAGTATGTTGGGGAAATAAGTCTGTGGATAGAAAAAGATATTTGTTGGGTTTAATTTTCCATTTGGAGTCTGCTCCCAGTTACGGTAGTGGCCTTCAGGGATGTCTTCAGCTAACTGACAGAGAAATAGGCATCTTTCAAGAGCTGAGAAATGTCTTTCATTGGCTGTCAGGACCATTCCCACAAATAGCATCAGCTAAATTGCTAGAAGGGATTGTCCAGAACCTATGATTCTGATGTTTCATCAAACCCACTCAACACTCAGAAAACATTATACCTTGAAGCTATTAAAATATTTAAATCATTGAATTGTCAAGATGAAATTGAAAAAGGTAAGGTTGTTTTGTAAAAGACCATATCTTTAATTTAACCCAGACCTGTTTGAAAAACTCAAGGCAATGTCCTATAACCCTACTTGCTGTGTGATGGAGTGTATATCAATTCTCTGCATTTGAGTCATTTTTTATGTCACTTTTTCATTAATATGGAGAAAGTCAAGCACATCTTTGCTTATCACCAGGAACCATAATGTTGTCAGCCATTTTTCTGAGGTTATTCTTCCTTTTGAAAATATAAAGGTGTAAAAGAATATATCTAAAACTTACATAGGAAGATACCAAATTCACCTAGTTGTTTATATACAAACCACATTATCTCCAGTATCCTAGAATTATATTTAAATGTAAAAAGCATCATGGAAGATAGCTGCTAAGAAGTTCCTGTGGTATTTGGGGTAGAAAGTTCATATTGCTTGCATAAATTAGTCTGTGATTAACAGTGGAGCATATATAACATTTGATTTGTAACATCTTTCATAATTTTACGTTTTGCAAGTTTTCTTCTATGTATAATGTAAGTTTTCTGAGCACAGAAAATAGTTTTATACTGAAAAATTTCCGTAAGATATCCAGAGGAATTTTTTGAGTATAGTAAATATAGGAAAGAGTAGAAACATAGGGATAAAAATCCTAGCTTGAAATCCCAGTTTTGTTACTGTATGGTCTTGGATAGGTTGTGTTAGGTTGGGCAAGCAGCTCATTTAAACTAACTGAACTTAGTTTGCTCATACACAGAATAGATATCTAACTTGTAGGCTGCTGTGACAATCACAATGAGTATGCAAAAAAGTGTATTCACTTTCACAATTTGCTTCATAAGCCTCACTTGCATTTGTTTTGGAAACTGGCTTAGAATATAATACCTCCCTAATATACCCATATTTTAAAAAGAGATTTCTAAGACAGGAACAGACTCTTAACTCTTCTTTTTTGCTTTTATAATAATCTCTTACCTTCAGCTTAAATTCCAAGGCTCAGAATATATATCATTCTCATACAGTATTTTTAAAAGCCACTTCACAATCTAATCTCTTTGTAATGATGCTATTTTTGTTTTTTAATATTTTGGGGTAAGTAAACAAAAGTCCAAGGCCAAAGTCCAAGAATTAAGTGCTACTGCTGACAGTAGCTGAAAATCTTTCCAAAAAACAGAGAAAAATCTCCTTCTGTGCCTTAGGAATCTGATGGCTCACTTGTGATTTGTAAAAGGGGAGAATTCAGTACATTTTTAACCTGTGCTGGTAATTCAGATGTCATGAAGGAGTATTCCCTGACTTCTAGGTAAAAGTAAGTATTACATACAGCATGCAGCCTGGTGCATCCTTCCATTCAGTGGAAGATACCATTCCAGGTACCAAAGCTGTTGAAGAGAAGCTGTAAAAATGAGCAAGACCACTGTCCAGTTCACGTTCAGTGAAGAGGCAACTTTTTCAAAATGGCACAAGTGGAGATATTGTGAAGTTATGGAAGCTTATTCTTTTGTGCTTTGCTAGAACAGGTCTATTTCAAGACCATGGAAGAGCTTCCAGATGTGTGTTCACATGGGCAGGTGCTTTATTAATATGCAAAGTAAGACATTTTAACCACAAGCAGTTTAGACAGCTGTCCTTTTCCTCTGCTGCCCTCTGAACTGTTTTCCTTCATGTCCTGTGGCATTGGAATGAATGTCATTTCATCTGGGGATTCTGGTGAGAAGTTTAACTGGGAATACGGTCAATAGGATTACATTTACTTGGTTTCCTGCTACTTTGGTCTATAATTAAGTTGGTGCTAGCTTCTAGGAATATCTCCTCATAACTAGCTATGTGTTACCATGTTACCATGACATGAAGGTGCAAAACTTATGTTGTTAATATAAGAATATGCCCTATGGGATCTAGCAAGGAAAATAAATGAAGTAAAGAAACAAGTTCTGGAGACCAGATTCTGCAGAAAATTTGTCCAATCATCACATATAAGATTTTAAGCGGAAGATTTGGTTCTTATCAATGCCTAGTTAAAATGAGAATTCTTTCCAGTCATAAGTACACCTGATAAAGACAATATATATAATCATAACTGTTCCATAATTTTCTCCTTTTTTGATATAATCATATTAAGCTAAATAGAATTTACAGGGAACAAATTGGGACCTAGGGCTAGACATACCAATAACTTCAAAGTCATATGTTCAATCCATTTAAGCATATAGGATCATCTTAGCATATCTAATGCATCAGGTCCTAATTAATTGGGGCAAATGCAGAAGAAACTATATGACTAAGGAAGAAGGATCAGAGAGATGCAACATTGCTAGCTTTGAAGATAGAAGGCCGAAGTCATGAACCAAGGTATATACGTGGCTTCTAGAAATGATTAATGGTGAGGAATTAGATTCTTCTCTAGATCTTCCAAAAAGTAATGCAGACTTGCTGACATTTTTTTTTTAATTTTTAGCTCAATAAGACCCCTGCCAAACTTGTGAAGCACAGAACTGCAAGATAATAAGTTTGTGGGTTTTGCCACCAAGTTTATGGTAATTTCTTATAGGAACAATAGAAACCTAGTGTAGTGTCACTAAAATCATATTAATGAATATGGTGAATTAGAAGAATATTAGATTTGCTATCACACTAGAAAATTTGATATGTCCTTATGTATTAAAGGTCTTGTCTTCCCTTGTGGCTCAGATGGTAAAGAATCTGCCTGCAATGCTGGAGACCTGGGTTCGATCCCTGGGTCAGGAAGATGCCCTGGAGAAGAGAATGGCAACTCACTCTGGTATTCTTGCCTGGAGAATTCCATGGACAGAGGAGCCCGGTAGGCTCCAGTCCATGGGGTGGAAAAGAGTCAGACATGACTGGGCAAATAACCTGGTTATGTAGTAAAGGTCAGATGTCAAAGTAATTTAGCTTGGCCATATTTCAAAGTTATTTAAGGTATTCCTATCTTCTAGTGTAGTTCCAGTAGTAACGAGCAAAAGCATTCTTTTTACTCTCAAATTTTTGACTAATAAATTATGTTGTCAGATGTTCCAGATTTAATAATTTTTACATTTACAGAACATTGCAAATAAGAAAGCTAAAAGAAGTTTTCTAAACCAGGAGTCATCCAGCTGCATCCATGAATCAAATCTGGTCCACTGCCTCCATTTGTATTGTTTCCCATGGGCTAGGAATAATTTTCACAGTTTATACACATGTATATTAAATGGTTACACAAACACCTATGTAGTATCATCAGTTTTTTCTTTTGGCCCACAAAGGATAAAATCTCTACTACTTGGCCTTTTAAGAGAAATCTTGCCTGCCACGGTTCTAAACTATTAATAATAAAAAACTAATTTTGAGCAGTCTTCTTANGGAGTCATCCAACTGCATCCATGGATCAAATCTGGTCCACTGCCTCCATTTGTATTGTTTCCCATGGGCTAGGAATAATTTTCACAGTTTATACACATGTATTTTAAATGGTTACACAAACACCTATGTGGTATCATCAGTTTTTCCTTTTGGCCCACAAAGGATAAAATCTCTACTCCTTGGCCTTTTAAGAGAAATCTTGCCTGCCACGGTTCTAAACTATTAATAATAAAAAACTAATTTTGAGCAGTCTTCTTAGAGGAAGTTTGGAATTCTTTATTCTTTCTAAAAAGTGATTATACAAAATTTTTATCCTGTGTGGAAATGATTAAAGAATATGCAACTGTCCCCTCCATGTTCCTAGCAACATTATTATAAGAGCCAAGACATGGAAATAACCTGACTACTGATGGATGAATGGTTAAAGAAGTTGTACATATATATACAATGAAATATTATTCAGCCATAAAAAAAAACAAAAAAATTCCTATCACTTTTGACAACATGAATGGATCTTATAGGCATTATGCTTACTGAAATAAATCAGACAGAGAAAGACAAACACCATGATACCACTTATATGTAGAGTCTAAAAAAAAAAAAAACTATATAGAAAAAAACATCAGATTTGTGACTATCAGAGGAAGGAATTAGAGGAGGGAGAATAAAAAAAGAAAAAGACTAACCAGAAAATATAAAGGAAAAGTATTACAAATATGTATAAAGAATTCACTTCATTAAAAAAAAAAATGCTGTTTGCTTCAACGTCAGAATGCTTATGTACCTATCAAGCATTCAAAGTTCACAGTTCATTGTGTTTTATTTTCTTAAAGTAAACATTCACTTTCAAATTTAATTTCACATTTGCAATTGTGTTTATGGAGGACTGTCTTAACCTAGAGATGCCTCTACAAATTCAGCAAGATGCTCAAAGCCAATGCCTTTTCCATGGGTCTTGAGACGGCCCCAGGTATTCAGTCAGGGCAGGTTCTTCTGTGCAGCGCCTTCACAGACAGGGGAAGGTTCTGGCCTCTGGGAAATGGTCCATTCTGGGCCTGAACTACTGCATGTGTATGGGATAGCTTAAGAAACCTGGATGCTGCTGAAGTACATCTGGTTGTAAGCTTAGCCTACAAGGAAGAGCTGATAGCCTGTGGGTCAAAGCTGCTCAGAAGGTGGTAGGTATCAGGGAGACTATGCTGTCTTTGAAGGCAAAGCTTCCTTTTTCTTCAGTTTCCCAACTGACCACAAAGAACTTCTTCCAAGTGCATTTTGAATGAGGGATAACACTCTGGCTTCTGCTGAGCTGAAAGTATCCAAGCAGGTTGGAGACCCCATCTGTAATTTTTAGTTCCCATGCACAACACTTCTCAGAACTGAGTTCCTACAGGAGGGTCAGGTCTGAACCTGAAGTTTACATGCTCTGAAAGCAACTCCATACTCACTTCTGAACACAGTGTCCCAGCAAGCTCAATGCCCTGTTTCAGTCTGCTGCTGCTGCTGCTTAGTTGCTTCAGTCGTGTCCGACTCTGTGCAACCCCAGAGATGGCAACCCACAAGGCTCTGCCATTCCTGGGATTTTCCAGGCAAGAACACTGGAGTGGGTTGCCATTTCCTTCTCCAATGCATGAAAGTGAAAGTGAAGTCGCCCAGTCATGTGCAACTCTTCACAACCTCATGGACTGCAGCCCACCAGGCTCCTGTGTCCATGGGATTTTTCACACTACTCCCATGTAAAATTGTTTCAGAGACTCTCACAAAAGCCTCATCACTGCAAAATGTTCTGTTATTTTCCCAGCATGCCATGCACTCCCTACTCCATATGATACTTGCTTTCTTTCCACCTGAGGCTCTCTTTGCCTTGCTCAAGTGCCACCTCCTCAGAAAGTCATTTCCTGACAACCCCATCTAAAAGAGTGCTGCTGTTACTCTCTGCAACCTTAATCATTATTCTTCATGGCACTTCACACAACCTGATATTTTCATCACATACCTGGATATTTTTTACTCTTTCTCTCTAGTAAATTATACTGCTGCTGCTGCTGCTCCTGCTAAGTCGCTTCAGTCATGTCCAACTCTATGCGACCCTAGAGACAGCAGCCCACCAGGCTCCCCCGTCCCTGGGATTCTCCAGGCAAGAACACTGGACTGGGTTGCCATTGCCTTCTCTGATGCATGAAATTGAAAGTGAAGTCATGTCCTACTCCTAGCAACCCCATGGACTGCAGCCCACCAGGATCCTCCATCCATGTGATTTGCCAGGCAAGAGTACTGGAATGGGGTGCCATTGCCTTCTCCAAAATTACACTGCTTGGCTCAAATGATAAAGAATCCACTTGCAATGCAGGAGACCTGGGTTTGATTCTTTGGTCAAGAAAACACCCTGGAGAAGAGAATGGCTGTCCACTTCAGTATTCTTGCCTAGAGAATTCCATGGACTGGTGAGCAAATTCCATGGAGTCGCAAATAGTTGGACATGACTGAGTGACTAACACTTTACTTTTTACAAGAATTTTGTCTATTGTGGCCCCTGTTGTATTCCCAAAGCCTAAAACAGTGTTAAGATCATGGAGTGACTCATTCTTTACTAAATGAATGAATGAATGATTTATGTTTTTTTCCACTGGTTAGGGAGCTACCTCCACACATTTATATAATTTGCAATACCACCCTAAAAATTGCTTCAAGGTGATCTTGAGTTTGNTAAGTTGCTTCAGTCGTGTCCGACTCTGTGCGACCCCAGAGATGGCAACCCACAAGGCTCTGCCATCCCTGGGATTTTCCAGGCAAGAACACTGGAGTGGGTTGCCATTTCCTTCTGCAATGCATGAAAGTGAAAGTGAAGTCGCCCAGTCATGTGCAACTCTTCACAACCCCATGGACTGCAGCCCACCAGGCTCCTGCGTCCATGGGATTTTTCACACTACTCCCATGTAAAATTGTTTCAGAGACTCTCACAAAAGCCTCATCACTGCAAAATGTTCTGTTATTTTCCCAGCATGCCATGCACTCCCTACTCCATATGATACTTGCTTTCTTTCCACCTGAGGCTCTCTTTGCCTTGCTCAAGTGCCACCTCCTCAGAAAGTCATTTCCTGACAACCCCATCTAAAAGAGTGCTGCTGTTACTCTCTGCAACCTTAATCATTATTCTTCATGGCACTTCACACAACCTGATATTTTCATCACATACCTGGATATTTTTTACTCTTTCTCTCTAGTAAATTATACTGCTGCTGCTGCTGCTCCTGCTAAGTCTCTTCAGTCATGTCCAACTCTATGCGACCCTAGAGACAGCAGCCCACCAGGCTCCCCTGTCCCTGGGATTCTCCAGGCAAGAACACTGGACTGGGTTGCCATTGCCTTCTCTGATGCGTGAAATTTAAAGTGAAGTCGTGTCCTACTCCTAGCAACCCCATGGACTGCAGCCCACCAGGCTCCTCCATCCATGTGATTTGCCAGGCAAGAGTACTGGAGTGGGGTGCCATTGCCTTCTCCAAAATTACACTGCTTGGCTCAAATGATAAAGAATCCACTTGCAATGCAGGAGACCTGGGTTTGATTCTTTGGTCAAGAAAACACCCTGGAGAAGAGAATGGCTGTCCACTTCAGTATTCTTGCCTAGAGAATTCCATGGACTGGTGAGCAAATTCCATGGAGTCGCAAATAGTTGGACATGACTGAGTGACTAACACTTTACTTTTTACAAGAATTTTGTCTATTGTGGCCCCTGTTGTATTCCCAAAGCCTAAAACAGTGTTAAGATCATGGAGTGACTCAAACATTCTTTACTAAATGAATGAATGAATGATTTATGTTTTTTTCCACTGGTTAGGGAGCTACCTCCACACATTTATATAATTTGCAATACCACCCTAAAAATTGCTTCAAGGTGATCTTGAGTCTGTACAAGACAGCATTTGACATTTTCTTTCACTGGAGAAGAAAATAATACAACTGACTTTGACAGGCTACTCAACAAAATTTTATCTTGGATAATTGTTCACTTTATGATTTTCTTAGAAAAAGCAGACTATTAGAAGATGTATATCTCTAAACAATATCTCAGTTTTGAGGAATCATGAGTATTATATTTGCATTACAGCATTAATTATACCTATTAAAATGAAGAGAAATATCATATCTTTTGACTAAATTGGAGTGGTAATACCAAAGTTTAAAAAAATAAAGATTGAGTTTTGATTTGTTTGTTTTCTTGCTTGCTTCTTTTGCATTTCATTTTGTAGTCCAATGATGACATTCTCAACCAATAATGTATTTCTGGAAATAAAAAAAATGAAAGTGCAAAGTTTTGATGGATATGGAAATTTTATGAATACTACAAAAGAAATGCAATCCATGATTTATTTTTCCTGTGATTTGCCAAGAGTCTCCAATCTTTTGGCAACTAAAATTGGATAGTGGAATAGAGGCGATCATAAGAGATGAATTGTTCTTTCTGATGGTTTCTATGCAGGTACAAAAAGCTGCTACTTTACAGAAACTCAGAAACTTTACAGAAACTGAGTAACACCTATAGGAGAAACTAATGGATCAATATGGTATTTGATAGCCCTAGCATTCTTGATAAAGTGTGGTAGCATTTAACTAGCCTTCATCATAAATATCATTTGACTTCAGGAAAGCTGGCTTAAAACTTAACATTCAAAAACCTAAGATTATTGTATCCAGCCTCATTGCTTCATGGCAAATAGATGGAGGAAAAGTGGAAACAGTGGCAGATTTTCTTTTCTTGAGCTCCAAAATCACTGCAGACAGTGACTGCAGCCATAAAACTAAAAAACTCTTGCTTGTATAAAGAAACTCTGTGACAAACTTGGACAGCATATTAAAAAGGAGAGACATCACTTTGCTGACAAAGGCCCATACAGTCAAAGCTGTTTTTTTCCAGTAGTCATGTATGGTAGTGAGAGTTGGACCATTAAGAAAGTTGAATGCTGAAGAATTGATGCTTTTGAATTGTGGTGCTGGAGAAGACTCTGGAGAGTCCCTTGGACTGCAAAAAAGATCAATTCAAAAGGAAATCAATCCTGAATATTCATTGAAAGGACTGATGGTGAAGCTGAAGCTCCAATACTTTGCCCACCTGATGCAAAGAGATNGCTGGAGAAGACTCTTGAGAGTCCCTTGGACTGCAAAAAAGATCAATCAAAAAGGAAATCAATCCTGAATATTCATTGAAAGGATTGATGGTGAAGCTGAAGCTCCAATACTTTGCCCACCTGATGCAAAGAGATGACTCATTAGAAAAGACCATGATGTGGGGAAAAATTGAGGGCAAGAAGAGAAAGGGGTGACAGAGGATGAGATGGTTTAATGGCACAACTGACTCAATGGACATTGAGTTTGAGCAAACTCCAGGAGATAGTGAAGGACAAGGAAGGCTAGTGTACTGCAGTTCACAGGTCCACAGTCAGACATGACTGAGCAACTGAACAGCAAGATTCATATTTCAGGATGATACAGGGTTTACCAGTCAAATGCATCAGAAGGTATACATAGAATCTGAGTTTACATTTCAATAAATTAGACCTAAGCAATCTGGGCTACAGCCTCCTTGTTTATAACCTCCTATGTGATCCTCAGACACCCTGTTTTGAGCAGCACTGAGATGCTGTGAAGAGGTAGCCCACATACAAAGTAAGAGAAATCTAAGTAAGACAGTAGGTGCTTAAAGAGGGCATCAGAAGGCAGAGAGACTGAAACCACAATCGCAGACAACTAGCCAATCTGATCACATGGACCACAGCCTTGTCTAACAAAGAAACTAAGCCATGCTGTATGGGGCCACCCAAGATGGGAGGGTCATGGTGGAGAGGTCTGAGAGAATGGAGAAGGGAATGGCAAACCACTTCAGTATTCTTGCCTTGAGAACCCTATGAACAGTATGAAAAGGCAAAATGATAGCATACTGAAAGAGGGACTCTCCAGGTAGGTAGGTGCCCGATATGCTACTGGAGATCAGTGGAGAAATAACTCCAGAAAGAATGAAGAGATGGAGCCAAAGTAAAACAACACCCAGTTGTGGGTGCAACTGGTGATAGAAGCAAGGTCTGATGCTGTAAGAGCAATATAGCATAGGAACCTGGAACGTTAGGTCCATGAATCAAGGCAAATTGGAAGTGGTCAAACAGAGATGGCAAGAGTGAACATTGACATTCTNTAGAAGCAAGGTCTGATGCTGTAAGAGCAATATAGCATAGGAACCTGGAACGTTAGGTCCATGAATCAAGGCAAATTGGAAGTGGTCAAACAGAGATGGCAAGAGTGAACATTGACATTCTAGGAATCAGCGAACTAAGATGAACTGGAATGGGTGAATTTAACTCAGATGACCATTATATCTACTGCTATAGGCAGGAATCCCTTAGAAGAAATGGAGTAGCTATCAGAGTCAACAAGAGTCTGAAATGCAGTACTTGGATGCAATCTCAAAAACAAAAGAATAATCTCTGTTCATTTCCAAGACAAACCATTCAATATCACAGTAACCCAAGTTTATGCCCTGACCAGTAACACTGAAGAAGCTGAAGTTGAACTGTTCTATGAAGACCTACAAGATCTTCTAGAACTAACACCCAAAAAAGATGTCCTTTTCATTCTAGGGGACTGGAATGCAAAAGTAGGAAGTCAAGAAACACCTNCGGTCCCATTACTTCATGGTAAACAGATGGGGTTACAGTAGAAACAGTGGCTAACTTTATTTTGGGGGGGCTCTAAAGTCACTGCAGATGGTGACTGCAGCCATGAAATTTAAAGATACTTATTCCTTGGAAGGGAAGTTATGACCAACATAGACAGTGTGAATAAGCAGAGATATTACCTTGTCCACAGAGGTCCACCTAGTCAAGGCAATGGTTCCTCCAGTAGTCATGTATGGATGTGAGAGTTGGACTATAAAGAAAGCTGAGCTCCAAAGAATTGATGCTCTTGAACTGTGGTGTTGGAGAAGACTCTCAAGACTTCCTTGGACTGCAAGGAGATCCAACCAGTCCATCCTAAAGGAGATCAGACCTGGGCATTCATTGAAAAGACTGATGTTGAAGCTGAAATGCCAATACTTTGGCCACCTCATGCAAAGAGCTGACTCATTAGAAAAGACCCTGATGCTGGGAAAGATTGCGGGCAGGAGGAGAAGGGGATGTCAGAGGATGAGATGGTTGGATGACATCACCAACTAAATAGACATTGGTTTGGGTGGAGTCTGGCAGTTGGTGATGGACAGTGAGGCCTGGTATGCTGTGGTCACAAAGAGTCTGACATGACTGAGTGACTGAACTGAACTGAACTGAACTGAGATATACATTAAACACAGAATGAATCAATCAACAAATACTCTTTAGTACTCACCATTTATAGAGTGTACTGGGCAAGATGGGAAGATAAAGGAGTCTGAGAATTCTTACATCTTCATCCTCAAGAAACTGAAAATTAGAAGACACTCTAAAAACAGACACAGGGCATAATTTACATGATAAATGCATGGTACTGACGATTAAAGCTATAGATTCCCTGCTGAAAGTTGGCGCAATCAGGAAAGACAGACTTTGAAGAGTTTTGAGTCTTTTAATAAAGAGGAAAAAGAAAAAGAAGCCATTCTGGCAGTACTGAGAATCACTCAGTGAAAAGGAACTCAACCAATTTGGCAGAAACAGAGGGTACACATTGAGAAGTAGTAAAGATAGAAAAGGAAATTTTGGAAGGCTTGAAAAAACAAGTGAAATAATTTGCCATTTATTTGAGCAGATTCTCACCAATGTTAGATACAAAACTATTTTTATAGTAAATATTTGTGATAAATTTATTAATCTCCTGAAATAAATTAGAAATATTTTAAAAGTATAAACATAATATCTTGACTAATAATATAAAGGAAAATATATGTGGAAGGTAATTTTTGATGAAATAATATATATTTGAATCTGCAGATGCCTTAACACAACTACATAGAACACATAGTGAATTTCAGTGGCATTTGTATTTAGAATTATCATGAATGAATGTTTTAAGAGAGTACCAAGGTTAGTGTTGATTATTTGTGTCTGAAAAACCACAAATGTAATGGATTTTAAGGGCATAAATTTCAGAAATACTAAGAACTTTTCATCAAGTTATTTAAAAACCTTCAATCTAAATGATAACATCTTGGAAAATTCATTGTATATTAAAATATTCAAAATATTTTATATTCTTATAAAAATATGATAGTTCTTAGATTCAGTTAATTTTAAGTATATTTTTCCCCACATGTTGAGAATCATGCAAGATGCCAGGAAAATATTTTGCATGAGATTGCCCCACATTTGCAATCTAATAAGCCTGGGTCCAGTACCCTAGTTTATGCTAGAATTCCCTCAATTAAAATGATAAAACAATCATTGCCATGAAATTTCAAAACTCTCCCTAAGGATCAGTATTGAGCCTTCACTAAACAACACTGGCATTTTATGGAATCATGAAAACGTTCACAAAAGGAAAGAAGGTTCTAAACTTAGTGATAATGAATTAAGGGCATGTACTCTTGGTAGGTGGCACAGTGGTAAAGAATCTGCCTGCCAGTGAAGGAGATACAAAGATCCTCTGGAGTAGGAAATGGCAACCGGCTCCAGTATTTTTGCCTAAAAAATTTCTGTGGACAGAGAAGCTTGACAGGTTACAGTCCATGGGATTGTAACGAGTCGGACACAACTGAGCACAACACCTGCACACACACTCCTGGAAGTAGGTAGTAGAAGCAGATTTAATGCAATAGTCCTGATGTAATGGACCATAGACTTGAATAAACAAGATGATAGAATATGAAAGAGAAGACAAAAGTGCAGTAAAACATAAAGGGATAATCAACAGAAATCGATGGCTGATTGGATGTGAAGAATGAAGACGGGAGGAAGTCAGAGAAGTTTTATGTATTTTTGGTTTTGTTTCATTTTCCTTCTCTTCTTTTGAAGTAGCGAATCACTATTGCTTTATTTTGATGGCTGCCAATTTTAGAATATCAACTACATTTTTAGGTATTTTTCACATTTATTATTGGATTTATCACCTTTAAACACTGTGCCTTTAATTAAAGTAATGAAGTGAACATAGGTGATAGAGGGGATTAGCTAGTGCTATGTTGGGTGATAATAAAAGCTAATGGATGCTCCCTCCCCACACTGATGCCACCCTATCAGTCAAATCATCCCATTTTAATGATGGACAGCCATTGCCTACCATCTGCTATACCTGAGATACCACAGCATGGTGTATGAATAATTGTGTCCTAAAGGCATCCCACAGACCAGAGCAATTTTCTGCTTAAATATAACCACAACCAACGCTTTTCCATTATGATTAGAATTCAGCAGATGCAGTGGGGAAAATGCTGAAGAGTAAGTAATCAAAACACATCAAAATGTCATGTAACTTTTGGAAAATAAGTGAATTATTGATTGAAACAGAAAAGCTATAGTGGGATGGATAACTGGTATTGACAGTTAAAGGGAGATGAATATCATAAATGATGATTTTTAAGGTGATGATTTATTTAAAAATAACTTTATAAATAAATCATAAAATTGTCTTTCAAAATTTGTGTCTCAGGGAACTGATGAAACTCTAATACACAGAAAGGGATTTTTTGTTATATTCGCTGAAAACTTTTTTCTATATCTGGTAAATATATTAGTTTCTGGTATTTCTATAGAAATATGTGCTTCTCCTGAGTGGGAGGCACAACATATGATACTTCTGTAGCTCAATGTAATGTCTATAGTTAGTTAGCACCTTGGATGGGATTTATGACCATTAATAGCCTTTGCCCATTATTTTTGNAAGGAAAGATACACCTATTTGAATGCAGAATTCCAAAGAACAGCAAGGAGAGATAAGAAAGCCTTCCTCAGCAATCAATGCAAAGAAAGAGAGGAAAACAACAGAATGGGAAAGACTAGCGATCTCTTCAAGAAAATTACAGATACCAAGGGAACATTTTGTGCAAAGATGAGCTCAATAAATGACAGAAATGATATGGACCTAACAGAAGCAGAAGATATTAAGAAGAGGTGGCAAGAATACACAGAACTGTACAAAAAAAGAGTTTCATGACCCAGAAAATCATGATGATGTAATCACTCACACTCATCTAGAGCCAAAATTCCTGGAATGTGAAGTCAAGTGGGCCTTAGGAAGTATCACTACGAACAAAGCTAGTGGAGGTGATGGAATTCCAGTGGAGCTCTTTCAAATCCTGAAAGATGATGCTGTGAAAGTGCTGCACTCAATATGCCAGCAAATTTGGAAAACTCAGCAGTGGCCACAGGACTGGAAAAGGTCACTTTTCATTCTAATCCCAAAGTAATGCAATGCCAAAGAATGCTCAAATTACTGCACAATTGCACTCATCTCACACACTAGTAAAGTAATGCTCAAAATTCTCCAAGCCAGGCTTCAGCAATATGTGAACAGTTAACTTCCACATGTTCAATTTGATTTTAGAAAAGGCAGAGGAGCCAGAGATCAAATGGCCAATATCTGATGAATCATCAAAAAGCAAGAGCATTTCAGAAAAATGTCTACTTTTGCTCTTGGTGACTCAGATGATAAAGCATCTGACTACAATGCGGGAGACCCAGGTTTGATCCCTGGGTTGGGAAGATCCCTTGGAGAAGAAAATGGCAATTCACTACAGGACTATTGCTTGGAAAATCCCATGGACAGAGGAGCCTGGTAGGCTACAGTCCATGGGGTCACAAAGAGTCAGACATGACTGAGTGACTTCCCTTTCCCTTTCCCTTTTGCTTTATTGACTATGCCAAAGCCTTTGACTGTCTGGATCACAATACACTGTGGGAAATTCTGAAGGAGATGGGAATATCAGACAACCTGACCTGCCTCTTGAGAAACCTGTATGCAGGTCAGGAAGCAACAGTTAGAACTGGACATGAAACAACAGACTAGTTCCAAATAGGAATAGGAGTATGTCAAGGCTGTATATTGTCACCCTGCTTATTTAACTTATATGCAGAGTACATCACAAGAAACGCTGGGCTGGTGGAAGCACAAGCTGGAATCAAGATTGCCGGGAGAAACATCAATAACCTCAGATATGTAGATGACACCACCCTTATGGCAGAAAGTGAAGAAGAACTGAAGAGTGTCTTGATGAAAGTGTAAAAGAAGAGGGAAAAAGTTGGCTTAAAGCTCTACATTCAGAAAACAAAGATCCTGGCATCCGGTCCCATTACTTCATGGTAAACAGATGGGGTTACAGTAGAAACAGTGGCTAACTTTATTTTGGGGGGGCTCTAAAGTCACTGCAGATGGTGACTGCAGCCATGAAATTTAAAGATACTTATTCCTTGGAAGGGAAGTTATGACCAACATAGACAGTGTGAATAAGCAGAGATATTACCTTGTCCACAGAGGTCCACCTAGTCAAGGCAATGGTTCCTCCAGTAGTCATGTATGGATGTGAGAGTTGGACTATAAAGAAAGCTGAGCTCCAAAGAATTGATGCTCTTGAACTGTGGTGTTGGAGAAGACTCTCAAGACTTCCTTGGACTGCAAGGAGATCCAACCAGTCCATCCTAAAGGAGATCAGACCTGGGCATTCATTGAAAAGACTGATGTTGAAGCTGAAACGCCAATACTTTGGCCACCTCATGCAAAGAGCTGACTCATTAGAAAAGACCCTGATGCTGGGAAAGATTGCGGGCAGGAGGAGAAGGGGATGTCAGAGGATGAGATGGTTGGATGACATCACCAACTAAATAGACATTGGTTTGGGTGGAGTCTGGCAGTTGGTGATGGACAGTGAGGCCTGGTATGCTGTGGTCACAAAGAGTCTGACATGACTGAGTGACTGAACTGAACTGAACTGAACTGAGATATACATTAAACACAGAATGAATCAATCAACAAATACTCTTTAGTACTCACCATTTATAGAGTGTACTGGGCAAGATGGGAAGATAAAGGAGTCTGAGAATTCTTACATCTTCATCCTCAAGAAACTGAAAATTAGAAGACACTCTAAAAACAGACACAGGGCATAATTTACATGATAAATGCATGGTACTGACGATTAAAGCTATAGATTCCCTGCTGAAAGTTGGCGCAATCAGGAAAGACAGACTTTGAAGAGTTTTGAGTCTTTTAATAAAGAGGAAAAAGAAAAAGAAGCCATTCTGGCAGTACTGATAATCACTCAGTGAAAAGGAACTCAACCAATTTGGCAGAAACAGAGGGTACACATTGAGAAGTAGTAAAGATAGAAAAGGAAATTTTGGAAGGCTTGAAAAAACAAGTGAAATAATTTGCCATTTATTTGAGCAGATTCTCACCAATGTTAGATACAAAACTATTTTTATAGTAAATATTTGTGATAAATTTATTAATCTCCTGAAATAAATTAGAAATATTTTAAAAGTATAAACATAATATCTTGACTAATAATATAAAGGAAAATATATGTGGAAGGTAATTTTTGATGAAATAATATATATTTGAATCTGCAGATGCCTTAACACAACTACATAGAACACATAGTGAATTTCAGTGGCATTTGTATTTAGAATTATCATGAATGAATGTTTTAAGAGAGTACCAAGGTTAGTGTTGATTATTTGTGTCTGAAAAACCACAAATGTAATGGATTTTAAGGGCATAAATTTCAGAAATACTAAGAACTTTTCATCAAGTTATTTAAAAACCTTCAATCTAAATGATAACATCTTGGAAAATTCATTGTATATTAAAATATTCAAAATATTTTATATTCTTATAAAAATATGATAGTTCTTAGATTCAGTTAATTTTAAGTATATTTTTCCCCACATGTTGAGAATCATGCAAGATGCCAGGAAAATATTTTGCATGAGATTGCCCCACATTTGCAATCTAATAAGCCTGGGTCCAGTACCCTAGTTTATGCTAGAATTCCCTCAATTAAAATGATAAAACAATCATTGCCATGATTTCAAAACTCTCCCTAAGGATCAGTATTGAGCCTTCACTAAACAACACTGGCATTTTATGGAATCATGAAAACGTTCACAAAAGGAAAGAAGGTTCTAAACTTAGTGATAATGAATTAAGGGCATGTACTCTTGGTAGGTGGCACAGTGGTAAAGAATCTGCCTGCCAGTGAAGGAGATACAAGAGATGTGGGTTCAATCACTGCATTGGGAAGATCCTCTGGAGTAGGAAATGGCAACCGGCTCCAGTATTTTTGCCTAAAAAATTTCTGTGGACAGAGAAGCTTGACAGGTTACAGTCCATGGGATTGTCACGAGTCGGACACAACTGAGCACAACACCTGCACACACACTCCTGGAAGTAGGTAGTAGAAGCAGATTTAATGCAATAGTCCTGATGTAATGGACCATAGACTTGAATAAACAAGATGATAGAATATGAAAGAGAAGACAAAAGTGCAGTAAAACATAAAGGGATAATCAACAGAAATCGATGGCTGATTGGATGTGAAGAATGAAGACGGGAGGAAGTCAGAGAAGTTTTATGTATTTTTGGTTTTGTTTCATTTTCCTTCTCTTCTTTTGAAGTAGCGAATCACTATTGCTTTATTTTGATGGCTGCCAATTTTAGAATATCAACTACATTTTTAGGTATTTTTCACATTTATTATTGGATTTATCACCTTTAAACACTGTGCCTTTAATTAAAGTAATGAAGTGAACATAGGTGATAGAGGGGATTAGCTAGTGCTATGTTGGGTGATAATAAAAGCTAATGGATGCTCCCTCCCCACACTGATGCCACCCTATCAGTCAAATCATCCCATTTTAATGATGGACAGCCATTGCCTACCATCTGCTATACCTGAGATACCACAGCATGGTGTATGAATAATTGTGTCCTAAAGGCATCCCACAGACCAGAGCAATTTTCTGCTTAAATATAACCACAACCAATGCTTTTCCATTATGATTAGAATTCAGCAGATGCAGTGGGGAAAATGCTGAAGAGTAAGTAATCAAAACACATCAAAATGTCATGTAACTTTTGGAAAATAAGTGAATTATTGATTGAAACAGAAAAGCTATAGTGGGATGGATAACTGGTATTGACAGTTAAAGGGAGATGAATATCATAAATGATGATTTTTAAGGTGATGATTTATTTAAAAATAACTTTATAAATAAATCATAAAATTGTCTTTCAAAATTTGTGTCTCAGGGAACTGATGAAACTCTAATACACAGAAAGGGATTTTTTGTTATATTCACTGAAAACTTTTTTCTATATCTGGTAAATATATTAGTTTCTGGTATTTCTATAGAAATATGTGCTGCTCCTGAGTGGGAGGCACACCATATGATACTTCTGTAGCTCAATGTAATGTCTATAGTTAGTTAGCACCTTGGATGGGATTTGTGATCATTAATAGCCTTTGCCCATTATTTTTGATTCTTATCTCTTCTGAGCATGTAATAGAATTACATTAGGATGCCATTTAATTGGCATGAAGTGATGGGACCAGGTGCCATAATCTTAGTTTTCTGAATGTTGAGCTTTAAGCCAACTTTTTCACTCTCCTCCTTCACTTTCATCAAGAGGCTCTTTAGTTCTTCTTCGCTTTCTGCCATAAGGGTGGTGTCATCTCCATACCTGAGGTTATTGATATTTCTCCCGGCAATCTTGATTCCAGCTTGTGCTTAGGAATTTGTTGTTTTAGGCCAATGGAACTTTCTTGTGGTTTGTTACTACAGTGGACTTCCCAGGTGATGCTAGTAGCAAAGAACCGACCTTCCAATTCAGGAGATGTAAGAAACATGAGTTCGATCCTTGGGTCAGGAAAATCCCCTGGAGGAGGGCATAGCAACCCAATCCAGCATTCTTGCCCAGAGAATTCCATGGACAGAGGAGTCTGGCAGGCCATGGTTCATGGGATTTCAAAGAATTGGACATGGCTGAAGTGACTGAGTTCCAGCACCACATTATTGCAATATAATCTGGTCTGTCTTGCCTCAGGGTTGATGAGTAAGCATCCTGAAATCCCTTGGAGTTATATGTGAAAATTGTACATGAAATTATATGTCAATCATATTCAAAGACTTTGGACATAAGCTATTTTTATTTGTGTCCTAACTTCAAGACTTAATCACTGCATGACCTCAGACAAATCACATAGGATCTCTGTGTTTTCTTTTTCCGTATAAGATGGATGGAACTGTTGGCTCAGATGGTAAAGAATCTGCCTGCAGTACAGGAGACCAGGGTTCAATCCCTAGGGTCAGGAAGATCCCCTGGAGTAGGAAATGGCAACCCACTCCAGTATTCCTGCCTGGAGAATCACATGCTCAGAGGAGCCTGGTGCGCTACAGCCCATGGGATCACAAAGAGTTGGACACATCTGAGTGACTAATACTCGCTGTGTTTTCTTTTTCTGTATAAGATGGACAAAAAATAGACTCTGTATATAGTATCCTTAATGATGTTTGCAATCACTCCAGTTCCCTCATTTTCCTAACACATTGCAGGACTGAATTCCACCTCCTGTTTGAAGTTAGGAGAGCTCCTATGGCCTGAACTGGCCAAAGAAATGTGAGTAGAAGTAACATGTATCATTCTTGGGCAGAAGTTCTAAGTGTCCCCTGCTTGCTTCATAACTTTCTTTCTATCTGCTGTGATATTGAGAAATTTTAAATAGTTAGATGCTCCTTTATCCCAGATCTTGGATTAAAAATGAAGCAGTACAGAAGCCCCCAGCCAACTCTGAAGGGGCATGTAGTAAGATATCAGGGCTGGAATGATTAGCTCAGCACAGCCTAGTCATCAAGGTGGTTTCTTTCTGGAGGCTCTGTGAGAGTGTCTGCTCCATGTCTGTCACCCAGTTGTTAGCAGTTGCCAGAAATTCTTGTGCTCTTGTGATTGTGTCTGTATCACTTCAATCTGTTTCCATCCTCACATCTGCTTATGTGTAGCTCTATGTGTTTTCCTCTTATAAAGGGCATCAGTCATTTGACTTAAGGCTCATTCTAATTCTGTATTATCTCATCTTTATGCTTACATTTGAAATGACCCTAATACCAAATAAAGTCATAATCATGGGTACTGGGATTCCCAATTGGTGCTAGTGGTAAAGAGCTTGCCTGCCAAAGCAGGAGATGTGAGAGACACTGGTTTGATTGCTGGGTTGGGAAGATTCCCTGGAGGAGGAAATGGCAACCTGCTCCAGTATTCTTGCCTGGAGAATCCCATGGACAGAGGAGCCAGGAAGGTTGCAATCCATATGGTCACAAAGAGTCAGACACGACTGAAGCAAGTCAGCACGCATGGGAACTGGAGGATAGAACTCAAACATAGCTTTTGGGGAAACAAAATTCAACCCACTATATTTCATATAATGTTAATACTCTGATGAAAATTATGTGAATGGAAATTAGAATGACTATCTCATATTCTCCATCATCTAAAAATAATTTGATTAAGTTTATTTTTCTTCATTAAAAATAAGAGAAAAGCAGATTACTGCTTTCAGCACTGCATATCAAAACAACCAGGTTCTAGTTAAAATATTGACTTAGTAGGAGTTTCAGTAAGTAATTAGGATACTGTAGAAGGAGAAATTATAAAGAACACAGATCTCACACAGTATTCAATAATGTATGTAAAATGGAAATATATATATATATTTAATGAGTTTGTGATAAAGCTTAACTGCCGAGGAAAGTAGTCTGGGTGTTGTAAATGGAAAATGCGGAATCTTTGTCTCCATTCCAGAACTACTGATTCAGAATCTGCATTGTAATGAGATCTCCAGGTGGTTTATATGCCATATTCTCCTTAAANTATATATATATATTTAATGAGTTTGTGATAAAGCTTAACTGCCGAGGAAAGTAGTCTGGGTGTTGTAAATGGAAAATGCGGAATCTTTGTCTCCATTCCAGAACTACTGATTCAGAATCTGCATTGTAATGAGATCTCCAGGTGGTTTATATGCCATATTCTCCTTAAAGATGAAAAGCACTGATCCAAAATAAATCGTTATTTAGGGCAATACAGTAGACTATACTGCAAAAGAAGAAGAAAGCCAACAGAACTTTCTACAACCCTCTTCACATTGATTTAATAAGATTTATGCCAACTAAAGTTATAATGTTAATGGGAGACTTTTTCACACACAGAAAAAAAGAGGTCACAGTTGTCCACCCCCGCTTATTTTAGTATTCTCCAACAACTATTTCTGTACCTACAAAATATATTCCTTAATTACATTGATGATTATTTTGAGAATTTATATCAGTTTTCCTGCTTATATAAAATGGGCAAATTGCAGCTACCTTTTTATAGCCCATAGAGATGGTGGTAGAATTAAATGAGATTATGCAATAAAGAATATGGTATAGTGTCATGTACATAGTGAATGACCAAAACCCAGCGTCTCCCGCTTTCCAAAGTTTACTTTTTGCTTTTATTTAACAATGTTTTCCATTTGAACTTAATACTTTCCAATCAAATTTAACAGTATTTTCCACTGGACACAATATTTCCAATATTTGTTCACTAAATTTCTGGTACCATTTCATCTTACCTTATATATTGCCTTTATATTTTCAAATTGGAGGAAATCTGCATAATTCAAATATCATTTTACAGATGAGAAAACTTAGAGCATAAAATGGCAAGGTACTGTTTAAATCATTCAGAAAATGAGCACTGGCATTAGAACCAGAACTTCAACACTCTTAGCATCAGTTCAGAGCTTCTTTGTCATACTAGGCTGTGTGGACAGTAAATGTATCTTGCTACCACCTCTNTTTTTAAGAATCAGTGCACTGAAGTAAATTCAATAACAGAATGTTATTTTTATATAGAATTTATAAAATCACAATCTTTTATACAGCATAAGTTACAACAATTTTTTTTTTTTACATGACAGAAACATTCAAATAGCTCTCCTAATGGTCTAAACTGAAGATGTCCTATGTTTCACCAACTTACTGCTTTGGCATTGATTGTCACAAAGTAGCTGGTACAGAAAAGATAGGAAGTCTGAGTTTTGCAGTTATATTATATTGTTACCTAATTTTATAAACTATATAGTTTAGGAAGCAGCCTTGCTTTCACCTTTTCTCTGTAAGCTATAGTTAATGCTTCATCAAACCTGTAATAAAGGTGGCTTGCTGCTTTCCTGCACAGAGGTTTTATGGGGAAGATGGGACATTTATCAGTTCTACTTTGGTTTTAATTTTAACTTCCCACCTGAGATGAAATGTAACATGCACTACTACTCTGAGTTTGCCATATACCAAAAAAAAAATCACTATTGTATCACCAAGGGCAGTGCACTGTACCATTTTATTTTAGCAATTCACTGTACTATTGATGGAATTTAAAGTGGTAGCTCTGCATGCACATATTATATATCTCTTTGATATCAAATAGAGAGTATGCGAAGAGATGGATTTACCAAAGCAGAGCATAAGACAGGAGTACATGAGCATGTGTGCATGTGAGCATCTGTGCATATGAGCGTAGGTGTGTGCGTGATGTGGTGGACAAGAGAATTTTTTTAAGCAGTAAAAGAAAAAAGGATAAAAAGCAACAGAATTATGTAAGTGATGTTGCTGCTTAAATACTTTCCTGTGGGAGGGAGAAAGAATTGAGAATGAAGACAGAGCTTGGCTGGCTTGCCTGTTCTGACTTGGGCCTTTGGAATAAAGCTAAACTTCCTTAACAAGGCACAAAATGCACCTAACTCTCTGGTCCTAACCAGCTCTAATCTCCATGAACCATGGTGCCTGTGGCTTCCCTTTTGGGGTATAAGCACATTTTAATCTCTGCAGGTGAACTGAATGTTGAGTCTGATAGCCTCTTAAGTCTGTTTTTGTGGGATTAATCTTTTAATACCATGCAATGTGACTTGATTCTGCCCTAGATGAGTCCTGGATCCTAATATACCATCCATTCTCCTTGCCCCACAAGAGACCGAATCACACNAGCCTCTTAAGTCTGTTTTTGTGGGATTAATCTTTTAATACCATGCAATGTGACTTGATTCTGCCCTAGATGAGTCCTGGATCCTAATATACCATCCATTCTCCTTGCCCCACAAGAGACCGAATCACACTCGGAAGTTTTGCAAGTTTAACTACAATGTATGCGCAGACACACACACACACACACACACACACACACACACAGGAATTGCATTTTCACACAGCCCTCTCCCTACTTTAGGGGCAGGGGATCCATTTCACATGAAAACTAGTTTTTCAGGCTCTGTGTTATAAACTCTGCTTTCTCCTAAACCATGTTCCATTCACATAAAAATCTCAATATCCTTTGGAAAGTTACCCAGCCTTTCCAGTTTGCCTTCCCCAGCAATCCTAGAATTTTATGAGTAATGCTTTTTTTCATATTATATCTTCTCCCAGTATATCTCTTGCCTGTCTTTATACAAGAATTCCATCATACACAAGTGTGTCTTATGAGCCCTAAGCAAGTTGGGTCCTCTCACTTCCCTTAGTTCAAGTTAATTTTTTAGGAAGGAAGGAAAGAAATTTATATCCTCTCACCTATAGACACAGAAAGACATAACACACTCACACACACACACACACACACACACACACACACACACTCCTGCTATTCTCCATCAGGCAAAATCCTATTCAAATCATAAAACATGGAAAAATTTTGCCTCATATATGGATTCCCCACACCTATGCTATCCCTGAACATCCTAAGAGAATCACTTCCCTTTTCCCTATGTTCTTCTAGTGTTATGTCTCTGCTATTAATATGATACTTATTAAATATTTATCCATCTTGGTGTTTCTAGATCCTTTATTATAAAGAATTTCATAAATGTTTGATTTGCCTTCTCCATCACCCTGTAGTTCAGCAAATTTTGAACTTCAACCCCTATTTCTACATGTAAAAAATTTCTACATTTCTAATGTACTGCTTTAGACCAAATTTTATAGTTAAGAAAAACTGAATAGTGATTTTATAGTGTGATCAATATTAGCTCCTATTAATTTGATTCTGTTTCTTTTTAGAACTTCAAAGAGAAAAGTACATGGACTCTTCTTTTAACTACTTGATTTCTAATAGCTTTGAAATCCTTGCATCTGTATATTTCTCTCCTGAGTTCCAGGTAAAGTTCTAACAGTGATGACTCATCTCCCCTTACATAAGTACCATAATGACTATTTCACGCCTGTTCTCTCTTAGCTGTCAACAAAAGTACTTGGTTAAGTAAAGGAAGATAAATATTTTTTTTTCTTTTCTTAATAATCAGATATTTAACCCTGAATTTTCCATTATATGTTTTCATTTTTTTGTTTGCTTGTTTTATTTTGGATTAGTTTAGCTTGAGCCACCCCTTTCTTGCAGGAATTTTTGCTCAATTTTTATCACCTTAGATCTAAAACCTTACATTTCAATTATTCTTGATATTCTGTTCTATTCATTGTGTATTCTTCAATTGGGAGACTCATTTTGCTTTTTTTGAAATACATATATTTCTCTGTCTATCTATGTATCTATCTATCTATATGAGTTACCTTCTTGATATTAACTACCCCTTTTCCAGAGGTTAATTTATTGTGCATTATCTAAGTTTGCTTGGCTCCCTGGGGTAACTTCTTTTGACAGTGTTCTGCCATGAGCAATATTCTTAACCAATTCCTAATCTCCCAGTTCACCAGAATTAGCTACTTCTGCATGAACAAAACAGAAAAATAATAAGCAAATTATGCTATTGTACTACACTCATCAAAGAGTGTTTAGAACATCTCCTTTCTCCATTTTCCTTTCATGCCACAAATCAAAAGGAGTTTATTTTCTAACAGACTTTGATTTTCACCTCACTTTTCTAACCTGAAACTACTTACTTATCTCCAACCACCGTGAACCCCTGTTCTAGAGCAAGTTACTTCTGTTTTTGCATAAAATATTTATCTTTCAAAATTTTGTGCTGACCAGGATGATGGAAATTGAATGAAGCCTTTACTGAGCACTAAATATGGGACATAATTCAACTCAAAATTTATCATGTTTAATCAGAAATTCACAGATTTTTAAAAATTCCATTTATCTGTAACTCCAAACCCTGCCTTTTATGTGAAAGCATCGATACCTTTTGAATGCATTTCAACTGATTTAAGAATCTATTATGAGAGGAAATTCTAAAATGAATATACAAATCTCATCCAAGAAATCCTCTTCTAACAGGAAAGGGAACACCAAGCTGGCTCATTCCTTGGGGTGCTGTTATGATGTCAAGTATAGCACAATGGGCCAGGTATCTGCTGAGGTGCTTGTGCGGTCCAGCGAAGTATCCTCTATGCCACTTCCCTGTGCATAGCTCACAGGGGTGCTGTATCTAACAGAAAATGCTTCTCTCTTTTCTTATGTAAATTTCTCCCCTGCCGCTCAAACTCAAACATAATACGATGTTGCTGCAATGCTGTCCCAGTAACATGAGCATGTTCTGAACTTGACAAGTTTACTCCTCTGAGATATGTGGCTGCTGTGACATTACAGTGTGGCCTGAATGTCCTGGACTCGTTTCCCTGAAGTCTTAGAAATGACATTAAACATTTCGGGAATAACAGGCACCGAACTAATCTTGTAATTCTTTTTCTGACATTGGTCCAAATTTTTCCTTTGCCTCATTTACCAGACACACATCTTTCAGAGCCTCCAGGATTGTTATTAGGGCACCTTGTCATTTGGAGGACATTTGGTTTCTGTGTTTTAATACCTGAGCAAATGTTCAATGTGAATGGATGCTTTTATTTCCCTTAGGGAAGTTCTATCCTTTAAAGTGTTTCCATTTTAGAATATCAAAACAGTTTTCATTATATAATCTTCTTGAAAATGAACAAGATAATGTAAAGTTTAAACCCAGATTTATCCTTGAAGTTCCATGAAAATATTAACCTGTTTTTCTACCATGACAAAGAAAAAAATATTTAACTTCTTCTTCACCATAACAGAGGCAAATCACATACTTATTTTCTGCTGCATTAAAGTGATGCTTTTATCTGTTCTCCTTAGACACAATTAAATTATTCTAGGTCCATTCTGAAAAGAGTGTTATGGCCAGGTTTAAAATTTATATCAAATTTAATAAAAAATTAAAATTGTTCAGGTATGCATTAGTTTTTATAATTTGGCTTATCTAACCAATGTTAAATACACATTCCAGAAACACAACAGAATGCAATTTCAGAAGCAAATAGATAATAGGTTTGATATTCATTCAAATTTGAATTAAGTCAAAGTTTAATGAATTTATAGAGCAGTTCTCCATTTGTGTTTTATTTACCTTGCAGACAGATTCTGATAATGAATAATTCTTTTCTTAGAGTCAGTTTGTGATTAACCAACTTCTTTTTTCACACTAAGATCTCACCTTGCTAAAAAAAAATGTTTTATTAAAGAGGTTTGCATAAGAATACATTGTTTACTCTCCTGGTTCTAAAATACATCTCACATACCCTACTTAATTTTGCCTAAGAAAGGAATTTGAGTTTAAAAGTAATTTTTTTTAAATTCTGGGGTGTTGGAGAAGACTCTTAAGAGTCCCTTGGACTGCAAGGAGATCCAACCAGTCCATTTTGAGGGAGATCAGCCCTAGGATTTCTTTGGAAGGTATGATGCTAAAGCTGAAACTCCAGTACTTTGGCCACCTCATGCAAAGAATTGACTCATTGGAAAAGACTCTGATGCTGGGAGGGATTGGGGGCAGGAGGAGAAGGGGACAACCGAGGATGAGATGGCTGGATGGCATCACTGACTCGATGGAAGTGAGTCTGAGTGAACTCCGAGAGATGGTGATGAACAGGGAGGCCTGGCGTGCTGCGAATCATGGGGTTGCAAAGAGTCGGACATGACTGAGCAACTGAACTGAACTGAAATGAAATGAATATGCAAGCACCACATTCTGTCACCACAATCTATCACCACATTCTAGTCCATCTCATTCAAAAGAGATAAAGAGACATCATGTGAGTTCTTCTAGAATTAAAGTATATGAGAGGTAAAGTAAAGACTTACACACACACACTTAAATCTTTTCATCACTGTTATATGGAGACATAGACCACAAGAGACAAAATGGTGTAATTTTTAAGAACATATATGCATTGAATCCAGAGTCTCCAGAGCTGGGTTATAATGAACCCAGCTCCATAGCTGATAGCTTTGCAATCTTAGCTAAATCATGTAGCCATTTGGTATCATGATTTTCTTATCTGTAAAGTTAGAATGTTAATATGGCTACCTGACACACAGTAAGCGCTCAATAATGCTTTCGTCCTTGGAGAAAGGAACAGCTATTCATTCCAGTATTCTGGCCTGGAGAATTCCATGGACGGTATACTCCATGGGCTCACAAATCGTCAGACACAACAGAGTGACTTTCACTTTCACTTCACTTTCATATCAAATATCGGGCTTCCCTGATGGCTCAGCATGTTAAGAATAAGCCTGCAGTGGAAGAGACACAGGAGACCTGGGTTCAATCCCTGGACTTGGAAGATGTCCTGAAGAAGGAAATGGCAACCCACTCCAGCATTCTTTCCTGAAAAATCCCTTGCCTTCCTCAGTTCAGTTCAGTTTAGTCATTCAGTCATGTCCAGCTCTTTGCAACCCCATTGACTACAGCACGCCAGGCCTCCCTGTCCATCACCAACTCCTGGAGTTTACTCAAGCTCATATCCATTGAGTCAGTGATGCCATCCAACCATCTCATCCTCTGTCATCCCCTTCTCCTTCCACCTTCAATCTTTCCCAGCATCAAGGTCTTTTCAAATGAGTCAGTTCTTCACATCAGGTGGCCAAAGTATTGGAGCTTCAGCTTCAGCATCAGTCCTTCTAATGAATATTCAGGACTGATTTCCTTTAGGATGGACTGGTTGGATTTCCTTGCAGTCCAGGGGACTCTCAAGGAAAGTTTTCTCCAACACCACAGTTCAACGGCATCAATTCTTTGGTGCTCAGCATCTTTATAGTCGAACTCTCACATCAGTACATGACTACTGGAAAAACCATAGCTTTGACAAGATGGACCTTTGTTGGCAAAGTAATGTATCTGCTTTTTAACGTGCTCTTAAGGTTGGTCATAACTTTTCTTCCAAGGAGTAAGAGTCTTTTAATTTCATGGCTGCGGTTACCATCTGCAGTGATTGGAGCCAAAAAAAGTTTTGTGCCTTCCTAGACACAGGCAATTTTTAAAGGTCATCTATTAGCATTAAAGGGCTTCCTGATGGCTGAGATGGTAAAGAATCTGCCTGCAATGCAGGAGACTCAGGTTTCATTCCCTGGGTTGGGAAGATCCCCTGGAGAATAGAATGGCTCCCTACTCCAGTATTCTTGCCTGTAAAATTTCATGGATAGGGAAGCCTAGTGGGCTACAGTCCATGGATTTGCAAAGAGTCAAAAATGATTGAGTGACTGAGCATGCACAAACATTAGCAATAAAATTTGCTAGCTAATGTGAATGCTGTAAGGTGCATTAAGTACTACTTCTTTGTGGTGATATGAAGTTTATCACCACATAGAAGTTGAAGGACTAGAGAAGGTACATTGGATTTTTGCAGCTATGAATCTGTAAAGAATAACAGGTAGCTGGTAGAATTGCCCATGCTCCAAATCTCCATTAGATTTCTACCCTACGGCTTCCTAACTAGGAATCCCAACCTTAGTGTTAACTTTCTTTCAACTAGAGTAAGACTCAGAAAACAGGTGCTGGCCTCTGTTTTATTTTGCATTTTCATAGAGACATTTTTCATTGCACAGGTCATTTTGGTGTTAATATAATTGGAATAGTGATACATAGTCAGTGTTATATTCCTAAAATACAAATAGCATATATAACTTTGATTCAACAAACAAAAACAACAAAAAACAGAAAAACTATTTTATGAGTATCCATCTCTGTAAGGCTGGTCAACTTGGCATTATCACTACTTCTCTCTTCTAAGATCAGGAAATATATTTCCCAGTGTCTCCTTCCCTTTTTACATGTGAGGAAAAGTTTGTCACTGCAAAGAAGGTTCATGAGATTGGAAGCTCAGCAAAGCAGAAGCCATTACCATAGTGCCCAGGGTGGGCAGATTCCACAAGCTTCCAGATGCTTCACTGGCTCACACTTTGTGGTCAAAGTGGTTCACAGAATTTTACAACATCACGATTGTATAGGCATTTCCTATAACCTCCGGTTTTCTCATTCTGCTTCAGAGCTGGCTATGGGAAAATGTCAGGGAGACTTTCTCCAGTTCTACAGACACAGATTCAGATATTTAGATGCCTAGCTCTTCTATTAGGTAAAAAAGTAGGCACCGAAATTCCTACATTAAGTGCTGTGCTCATGGACTACTTGAAGCGGCCCTGTTTTCCTAGCCAGAGACTAATATACAATCTAAATGGATTAACTATGGAATGGACAAAATAAAAAAAAAAAAAGTCAATAAAACTGAAGCATGGTACTCATTCAGTATAGCAAGGAATAGCATATATTTCAATGTATTAATTTTGTGAGACTATATTGCTTATTGGTACATATAAAATAATGTATTAATTAATTTCACTATATTCAACAATTGATAGACACATGATAATGACTTCTTTTGTTAGTATACATTTTTACATGTGAAATAATTTCCTTTTATGTGTGCATATGAATAACTGCAATTTAGATATACTAGTAACATTCCTTAATGTTATATATGTTTTCCAAAGGAAAACAGCCATTTCAGTCAGTTCAGTTCAGTTCAGTCACTCAGTCATGTCCGACTCTTTGTGACCCCATGAACCGCAGCACACCAGGCCTCCCTGGCCATCACCAACTCCTGGAGTCCACCCAAACCCATGTCCATTGAGTTGGCGGTGTCATCCAACCGTCTCATCCTTTGTCCCCTTCTCCTCCTGCCCTCAGTCTTTCCCAGCACAGAATTTTACAACATCACGATTGTATAGGCATTTCCTATAACCTCCGGTTTTCTCATTCTGCTTCAGAGCTGGCTATGGGAAAATGTCAGGGAGACTTTCTCCAGTTCTACAGACACAGATTCAGATATTTAGATGCCTAGCTCTTCTATTAGGTAAAAAAGTAGGCACCGAAATTCTTTTCAAATGAGTCAGCTCTTTGCATCAGGTGGCCCAAGAAGTAAATGCTAACTTAGTATGTAAAAAGCCCTTCAATAAAGTAACCAGTTTTCTCTTGAATTGATCATGATTTTAAAACATAAGACAGTTTTAAAGACACTGTTCTTCACCTGTAATTGTTAGTCAGCATGCATTAAGTGCATTTTCATGAAGAGTGATTATCAAACATCTATTCATAAGTTTATAAATTACTTATTTTTGTTATAGTTTCATCATACCTTTCAGACATGAGTACAAATATGCCGTAATGACTCTACAGTATTCATGGTCCAACCCAAAACTCTGTTCCACAAACTTTACTTCTTTCAGTACAATTAATATTCAGTTTTAGTTCTTGTTTAAGTTTTAATGTTTGCAAGTTATTATCAGCCATCACAATTATACATTTAATGTTTATTTGGACGCCAAAAGGTACTTACTGATTTTTAAGACCACTTATTCCATCATAAATTACTCAGAAATACCACTTGTGAGTAAACACTTGAACTTTTAGAAGTACAGGTTTCTATTAGCAGGTCGATAACCTGTCTCACTTTATTCTGAAGATCTAAATTGCTTACATCTCTACTTTGTTGTACATATCATTAACAAAAAGACATCATATATAACAGCTGGTAGGTTTTATTCTCAAGTGTTTTTAATTTGCATAACTGTGATAAAACCCAGTAAACAGAGGTGCACATAAAATAATGAACTAATGGCTTTAATTTATGAAGTTGATGCCTATTTTGCTTCAGAATTACCCTGACACTTCATTTGATTATTTTTAGCAGTGCTGCTAAAACCATACTGATGTATCAAGAAATGTACTTAGAACCAAGCTTTATATGTTCAGTGAGTCCAAGAAAGCCAAGCCAAAAACTCTTAAGTACATGATAACTGGCAGTCCATATACTGTCATTTTCTGTCAGATTCTATTTACCATAAATGCAGTTTCAAGTCACAGAGCAAAACTCACCTTCTAAAATATATCATTTTTAACAATGCTGAGTTTGATCAATTTTTCTTTCTGTTACTTCCAATAAAGCTTGGCTTCTCTTTTTCAACCTAATTTGTTTTTATCATGAAATGATAAACAGATTGATTCTGACCAAAAAATCAAGATAGGAAATTGTATTCAGTAGTCTATCTGAGTCTTGCTTGGGACTGACAGCTGCAGTTTGAGTAGAGGAGGCAGAAACCCACTTGAATTATTTATAAATATTATCAAACATTAAATTTATGATTTTCTTTAGAGTTCTAAATAAATATTTCTTAGTATTCATTTTATTAAAAGCATTTACAAAAATAATGCATTATATAATTACATGGGGTAGGTGTGCCTAGCTTTCATCTACTTTCATCTTTAAGTCAATGAGCTTAAAATCTCTGACCTTTGATGTGTTCAGTTCAGTTCGGTTGCTCAGTTATGTCCGACTCTTTGTGACCCATGGATACCCACTCCGGGCCTCCCTGTCCATCACAAACTCCTGGAGTTTATTCAAACTCATGTTCACTGAGTCGGTGATGCTATCCAACAATCTCATCCTCTGTCGTCCCCTTCTGCTCTCTCCTTCAATCTTTCCCAGCATCAGGGTCTTTTCCAGTGAGTCAGTTCTTCACATCAGGTGGCCAAAGTATTGGAGTTTCAGCTTCAGCATCAGTCCTTCCAATTAGTGTTCAGGACTGATTTCCTTTAGGATGGACTGGTTAGATCTCCTTGCAGTCCAAGAGACTCGCAAGAGTTGTCTCCAACACCACCGGTCAACAGCATCAGTTCTTCGGTGCTCAGCTTTCTTTATGATCCAACTGTCACATAAGTACATGATTACTGGAAAAACCATAGCTTTGACTAGACAAACCTTTGTTGGCAAAGTAATGTCTCTTTTTTTTAACATGCTGTCTATGTTGGTCATAACTTTTCTTCCAAGGAGCAAGCATCTTTTAATTTCATGGCTGCAGTCACCATTTGCAGTGATTTTGGAGCCCAAGAAAATAAAGTATCTCACTACTTCCATTGTTTCCCCATCTATTTGCCATGAAGTGATGAGACTAGATGCCATGATCTTAGTTTTCTGAATGTTGAGTTTTAAGTCAGCTTTTTCACTCTCCTCTTTCACTTTCATCAAGAGACGCTTTAGTTCTTCTTCCCTTTCTGCCATAAGGTTGGTGTCCTCTGCATATCTGAGGTTATTGATATTTCTCCCAGCAATCTTGATTCCAACTTGGGCTTCATACAGCCTGGCATTTCCCATAATATACTCTGCAGATAAGGTAAAGGTGCGTATAAGCAGGATGACAATATATAGCCTTGATGTACTCCTTTCCTGATTTGTTGGTTCATGTCCAGTTCTAACTGTTGCTTCTTGACCTGCATACAGATATTCTCAGGAGGCAGATCAGGTGACCTGGTATTCCCATATCTTTAAGAATTTCCCACAGTTTGTTGTGATATACACAGTGAAAGGCTTTGGCATATTCAATAAAGCAGAAATACATGTTTTTTTCTGGAACTCTCTCTCTTGCTTTTTCGATGATCCAATGGATGTTGGCAATTTGATCTCTGGTTGCTCTGCTTTTGCTAAATCCAGTTTAAACATCTGGAAATTTACAGTTCACATACTCTTGAAGCCTGACTTGGAGAATTTTGAGCATTACTTTACTACTGTTGTGCAGTAGTTTGAGCATTCTTTGCATTGCCTTTCTTTGGGATTGGAATGAAAACTGACTTTTTTCATTCCTGTGGCCACTGTTGAGTTTTCCAAATTTGCTGGCATATTGAGTGCAGCACTTTCACAGCATCATCTTTCAGGATTTGAAATAGCTCAACTGGAATTCCATCACCTCCATTAGCTTTGTTCACGGTGATGTTTCCTAAGGCCCACTTGACTTCACATTCCAGGATGTCTGGCTCTAGGTGAGTACTCACACCATCGTGGTTGTCTGGGTCATGAAGTTTTTTTTTTTTTTTTTAATAATTCTGNACTGGAATTCCATCACCTCCATTAGCTTTGTTCACGGTGATGTTTCCTAAGGCCCACTTGACTTCACATTCCAGGATGTCTGGCTCTAGGTGAGTACTCACACCATCGTGGTTGTCTGGGTCATGAAGTTTTTTTTTTTTTTTTAATAGTTCTATGTATTCTTGTCACCTCTTCTTGATATCTTCTTCTGTTAAGTCAATACCATTTCTGTCCTTTACTGTGCCCATCTTTGCATGAAATGTTCCCTTGGTATCTCTAACTTTCTTGAAGAGATCTCTAGTCTTTCCCATTCTATTGATTCCTCTATTTCTTTGCATTGATCACTGGGGAAAGCTTTCTTATTTCTCCTTGCTATTCTTTGGAACTCTATTCAAATGGGCATATCTTTCCTTTTCATCTTTGTCTTTAGCCTCTCTTCTTTTCTCAGCTATTTCTAAGTCCTCCTCAGACAGCCATTTTGCCTTTTTGCATTTCTTTTTCTTGGGGATGGTCTTGATCACTGCCTCTTGTTCAATGTCATGAACCTCCATCCATAGTTCTTCAGGCACTCTGTCTATATTATCTAATCCCTTGAATTTATTTCAATTAGTGCTTTATTATAAGGTAAAGATTTTCATTTACTTCTTATGTTGCAAAGTAAGAAATCATGGTTTATAATATAAAATGAGCTCATCTTGCCTGTATTACCATAAAACTTTTCTTAAACTGAAGTCTCCACTGGTTTGGACAAGAGCTCAACATTTTAAAAAATGACACAAATGAACTTATCTACAAAACAGAAATATACCCACAGACATAGAAAACAAACTTATGGTTATCAAAGGAGTAAGGAAGGTTCAGAAGGTTGGCAAGGACTTTTTATACGGCACAGAGAACTATACACAATGATTTGTGATAACCTCTAAGGGAAAAGAATCTGAAGAATGGGTCAATATATATGTATAACTGAATCACTTTGCCATATACCTGAAAGTAACACATCATTGTAAATCAACTATGCTTCAATAACAATTTTTAATTGAAGGGAGTCCATGTCTGAGGGCTTAAATCAACTTCAGGAGCTTTAGAAATAGATGGAGTTCTTGTTCTTCAAGTTTGAAAGTCCAACATAAAGTTGTTTTAACCCACTTGATTTCAANCATATATATGCATTAGTATACTGTATTGGTGTTTTTCTTTCTGGCCTACTTCACTCTGTATAATAGACTCCAGTTTCATCCACGTCATTAGAACTGATTTAAATGTATTCTTTTTAATGGCTGAGTAATACTCCATTGTGTATATGTACCACAGCTTTCTTATCCATTTATCTGTTGATGGACATCTAGGTTGCTTCCATGTCCTGGCTATTATAAACAGTATAAAATGTGTTTAATATAGAAATCCCAAAGAAATTCAGATGTAAAAGGCCCTTGACTAGTTTGCTTTTTCATTTTACTTCTCTTCTCATTCTCTTTATTTTTTAAAGTTTATGTACTGTGCTGTCCTCTGCTCATTCGCTTCAGTCATGTCTGAATCTTTGAACCCCTATGAGCTGCAGTCCACCAGGCTCCTCTGTCCATGGAATTTTCCCAACAAGAATATTGGAGTGGGTTGCCATGTCCTCCTCCAGGGGATCTTCCTGACCTAGAGATCAAANATTCGCTTCAGTCATGTCTGAATCTTTGAACCCCTATGAGCTGCAGTCCACCAGGCTCCTCTGTCCATGGAATTTTCCCAACAAGAATATTGGAGTGGGTTGCCATGTCCTCCTCCAGGGGATCTTCCTGACCTAGGGATCAAACCTGCATCTCCTGCATTGCAGATGGGTTCTTTATCATTGAGTCACCAGGGAAGAACTTAAAGTTTATGAAAACTCATTTGTTGGAAAAAGTCTAGAACACTGACTTTCACATGTGTGACTTGGCCTTGTTTTCTACCATAGGGAGAGAGTCCATCCGCGTCCATATTCCCTCATCCAGTTAGTCAACATCTTTCCCTTCTTATATTCTAAATATTTACCTTATATAGTGTTATCATCCTATGGAAGCAAAGTTGACCCCTACTGCTTGGTTTAGATGTCAAAGCTAGTGATACCACACACATTCCAAGTGAGCATTAGAAGTTTTATTACTTACATAATAAAGTATTCTGGGGATTTATGGGCAGCCTTTTTAAGAAAATGGCTTGAGAGAGAAAGTTAAAGATATTGGCTGAGATTTTCTATTGTGGTTAAGATCTAAGGGCAAGATGAGGATTCCATTGTGTGGTCAGGGACTTTGTGTGGCGTGCATTAACCACAAGAGCCAAAAAAGAAAGTGTCAGAATTTCTTGTCACTCTTTTCAAACAGGGGGCATGAAGGAGAAGCAAGGGTTAAAAGCCATTATCAANTGGTTAGGATCTAAGGGCAAGATGAGGATTCCATTGTGTGGTCAGGGACTTTGTGTGGTGTGCATTAACCACAAGAGCCAAAAAAGAAAGTGTCAGAATTTCTTGTCAGTCTTTTCAAACAGGGGGCATGAAGGAGAAGCAAGGGTTAAAAGCCATTATCAAATGCAAAAACTAGGTTCAAACTTCTTTTTCCATTATGAAACACAATCATCATCTTTCATTTGCATTGATATCATAGCCTCTCAAATACACCCTCTTTCTCTAATCTACATCATCTGCCAATCCGCCTTTCACCATTATGTCAACCTCATAGACTTGCAAATCTGATGATGCCATGACCCTTTTCAAAATTCTTCAGTGGTTATGCATCCCTAAGTGGTAATTCTTAAATGTTTTCATTAAGAATTATTAGATAAATTCCTGGGGACAGAAGAATATTCAAAGTAGTTCACTATAAGACAAATATTTTAGAAGCCTATTGTTTTATTTTAAATATCATATAGATTTTGTCTTCTACTATAAATTGTCACATGAGCTTTAATATATAAAAATATGCAAAATAATCTACCACATATACTAAAAATTCATAGTACCCTTACAATTTCCTGGAGGAGTCACCATATTGATCCCTCAGCTTGTAGTACTTAACCAGGCATACCTTTGAAAAGTGAAAGTATTAGTCAGTCTGTCCTGTCTAACTCTTTGTGACCACATGGACCATAGCCCACCAGACTCTCCTGACCATGGAATTCTCCAGGCAAGAATGCTGGAGTGGGTAACTATTCCCTTTTCCAGGGGAATCTTCCCAACCCAGGGATCCAACCAGGGTCTCTAGCATTGCAGATGGATTCGTTAGGAGAAGCATAACCACCCCCAGTAGACTATATTGGCTTCTATTTAATGTAGGAGATCCTTCATTATCTTGAACCAAATCCATCCTCAGGTTCTGTCACCTTGATCTGCCTCTCCAAACTGTACACAAGCACTCTATGTTGTAACACATGACCCCTGTGTTTCACTCCTTAATGGCATCGCATGGTATCTATGAATCACCCCGTTCACACTCCTCCTTAGATACAACTCCTCTTGTTGGGATTGATTCTTCAAATTAAGAATTTTTGAGTCCCTCTTTGAGGTGTCTAGGTTTTCTCTGAACATTGTACATTATAGCAAGGATCATTTTATTTTGTGATTTTTGCATATCTACCTTCCCCAAAGATTTTGTGGACAGGAAGAGTGTCTTTTCAACATGGACTTGTACAAAGCCTGCTGCAGAGAGAGTACTCAATACACCTTTGTTGAGTGAATGAAAAGACATTGTTATGCCATTTACAATAATAAACTGTGGCAGTATTAAATACTTTTAAATACTGTGAAAGAAACATCTCCAGTAATAACACTGTTCAAATTCTTAATTCACCTCATAGGAAAGGTGATTTAAATATAGTTAAAATTATAAGGTGCATTCATTTTAGAGCATTATACAAATGACCTAAAGAAGAAAAGAAAAGAAAAAAACCTGACAACACAACAGCCAAAAAGAAAGTGAAATAAAGAAAAAAAGTGTGAATCTGAGAATAAATAAATAAATAAATATTAAAATAAAACCTCTCTCTGAAAGCTCCCGAGAGTGAAAAGCAAGGACAAAGAAAATCTCTCAAGACTGAGTGGTATGGGAGAGGAAACAGAATTTACACAAACCATGAGGGAATGAACAAGAAGAGGAGAGAGGCAAAAAAATTTAAATGTTAAGCAAGCCCATGAAAATATAATTATATTTGCTGATAAGAGGACAGTGGGTTTCAGGTGGGCAGTGAGATAAGTTGAATACATTATCATGTGTGAGTGTGATGGGAATATATAAGTGAAAGATGAACTTTCGGGCTACAAATTAAAAGGTGCTAAATTCCTATCCAAGTTGATTTGTGCAAAGTATTTCCACTCTTAGATGATTGAAATTGCGGACCTTAGGATATTTATTTTTTATATGCCGTTTTACTCACAGAGTGACTATAACAAAAAAAAAACAATAAAAATAAATTGATAGTCACACTAATAATATTTATGTTGCAGTCCATAAATTCATTTCTGTTAGGAATATATTTTCTCTGACATAAGGTAATTTCTGTTTTGAGCCCCATTAACTCTCAGTTGGAAGAAAATAATCTTAGTTCTCTTTAGACGTCCCTTTTAATCCAACTCCACAGGCTCAAGGACCTAGTGAAAGTATCAGGAAGAAAGAGAGAAAAAGAGAAGGATCTAGACCTCAATAATCAGTTCCCAAGTTGGCCTATGAGATGTCCACTGCCCTGCCCTTAAGGCAGTTCTCAGTCTGGCAGCTCTCAGGAATCCTCTGCTGTTAGATGCATATCTCTCTGTCCTCCTTTCCTTCCTAGAGCTCAGAGTAAGTTATTCCTAGAGGAACTCCCTCTTACTTCAAATTTTGAGCAAAGATGTGTTACCCCTGCCCCAAACCCTCACTTCTGTATGGAAAGGGAAGAAACAGAAAGCCAAGAGAATTGATGACTTTTCTGTCAGCCCTTAAGTCAATAGCATCATGTTAGATGGGGAGGGATCAATATACCATAAGAGAAAGAAAGATCAGGTTATCATTTATTGCCTGCATACCGCATGTCAGGCATTGAGATCATTGCTTCATGCTGGTTAGTGTGTTGGGCGGTACTGCTCATAAACAGAATCTCTTGCTATTGAAGCAGAGAAAATTCTCAGGGTTGTTACTAGAGATAATATGAGTTAAATTTATTGATTTCAGAAGCAAGTACATGGAGGTCAGTGACACACTGGGGTGAAGCAGAAAGATGAAGGAAAAGGAGATAGGAGGGTAGCAAGTTAAGGGCATCAGCGGAGTTGGACCAAGTAGGGCTCAGGGCTCAGCAAAGATTGAACTAAGAATGAACTGTAGTCTGCCAGTTTCCTTGGCAATAGAGTTCTCTCTTATGAAAATGATGTTACAGTGGGAAAAGTCATATATTGATTAAATCAGTAGTAACTACCAAGAGCATATTTTGCAAAAAGATGTAGCTCAGATAGTTTTAATGTGGGGGAGTTGGGAAGAATTTTTTAAATAATTTTGTGAATCCACCAAACAATGATATAAAGAAGGAAAGAATCTGAGTTATATAAAATAATTAAATTGGGTCTGTGTACTGGTAAGCTTCAATTCCAATGAACTGTTTTGCCTGCTGATGGCCCTTTTCATAGGTCGTGTAAATAACATCGATATGTCCTAGGTCCATACCTCTTCAAATTTCTTTGCAATATTATTACTACTGCATAGAAGAAAGTGCTTAAGGGCAAAGGAAATTAGCTTAACACGAGAGACAGCAGAATATGCCATAAAATATGCCACTTTGACACAAGGATTATTTTGAACTGAAGTTACTTGAAAAACAGTAAGTGTCAAAAAAGATTTCTCTGACTGTTCATTTTTGCATTCATGTCATCAGAAGGACCACAGACCAGTTTTAATGGGTTTCTATAAGACTGATCATTGTAATGTCCCCAGACAGAGCATTCTTGGTGATCCCAGCTTCAGACCTCTCTGAGATCCTTTGCTGTACATTTTATAAGTCAGAAAGGCCATGCAATTTCAATGCTCACATTTGCAAGTTAATTAAGACTGTTACACCAAGTAATTACCTAAAATAAACTTTATTCTAATGTATTAGTAAAGAAGTCCAGCTGCCAATAGACAGGCAAGACCAAAGGCCAGCATGACAATTCTGTACTCATACTGAATTATTTTAGTGGTTATAAAGACAAAATCTATTCATTTGCTCAATATAACCACATGAGCTTGCCAGAAAATACACTGTACATTCAAAATGTGAACATGAATGAAGATAATTTAATGATGGGAGCACTTACAAGTGTATTTGTAGAATTAAGTGAACAAATAAGGAGTGGTGAAGTACCCTGGGACTGGCAAGAATAAGGAACTGTGCACACACCTAAACCCAAGAGGGTAAATAAGGGAACAGCATCAAGGAAAAGCCAGAAATAATCATCGAACTCAGACTGGCTGCACAGAGGCTTGCGGACAATAAATACCCACAACTGAATCTTCCCAGCTCCTCGGTCTTCAACCAGTGCTAAACACAAATGGAAGCCAAAAAGCAAAAAGATAGAGTTGATACAGTCCATGGTGGTCATTTTTTTAAGGCCCCAGGTTTGGATAGAAAAGAGCAGAGAATGGATTTTGTAGGAGAAAGTAGAGCTGTGTGCTTATTATNTACAGTGGGAAAAGTCATCTATTGATTAAATCAGTAGTAACTACCAAGAGCGTATTTTGCAAAAAGATGTAGCTCAGATAGTTTTAATGTGGGGGAGTTGGGAAGAATTTTTTAAATAATTTTGTGAATCCACCAAACAATGATATAAAGAAGGAAAGAATCTGAGTTATATAAAATAACTAAATTGGGTCTGTGTACTGGTAAGCTTCAATTCCAGTGAACTGTTTTGCCTGCTGATGGCCCTTTTCATAGGTCGTGTAAATAAAATCGATATGTCCTAGGTCCATACCTCTTCACTTTGCAATATTATTACTACTGCATAGAAGAAAGCGCTTAAGGGCAAAGGAAGTTAGCTTAACACGAGAGACAGCAGAATATGCCACAAAATATGCCACTTTGACNTGTCCTAGGTCCATACCTCTTCACTTTGCAATATTATTACTACTGCATAGAAGAAAGCGCTTAAGGGCAAAGGAAGTTAGCTTAACACGAGAGACAGCAGAATATGCCACAAAATATGCCACTTTGACACAAGGATTATTTTAACTGAAGTTACTTGAAAAACAGAAAGTGTCAAAAAAGATTTCTCTGACTGTTCTTTTTTGCATTCATGTCATCAGAAGGACCACAGACCAGTTTTAATGGGTTTCTATAAGACTGACCATTGTAATGTCCCCAGACAGAGCATTCTTGGTGATCCCAGCTTCAGACCTCTCTGCGATCCTTCACTTTACATTTTATAAGTCAGAAAGGCCATGCAATTTCAATGCTCACATTTGCAAGTGAATTAAGACTGTTACACCAAGTAATTACCTAAAATGAACTTTATTCTAATGTATTAGTAAAGAAGTCCAGCTGCCAATAGACAGGCAAGACCAAAGGCCAGCATGACAATTCTGTACTCATACTGAATTATTTTAGTGGTTATAAAGACAAAATTTATTCATTTGCTCAATATAACCACATGGGCTTGCCAGAAAATACACTGTACATTCAAAAGGTGTACATGAATGAAGATAATTAAATGATGGGAGTACTTACAAGTGTATTTGTAGAATTAAGTGAACAAATAAGGAGTGGTGAAGTACCCTGGGACTGGCAAGAATAAGGAACTGTGCACACACCTAAACCCAAGAGGGTAAATAAGGGAACAGCATCAAGGAAAAGCCAGAGCTAATCATCAAATTCAGACTGGCTGCACAGAGGCTTGCGGACAATAAATACCCACAACTGAATCTTCCCACCTCCTCGGTCTTCAACCAGTGCTAAACACAAATGGAAGCCAAAAAGTAAAAAGATAGAGTTGATACAGTCCATGGTGGTCATTTTTTTAAGGCCCCAGGTTTGGATAGAAAAGAGCAGAGAATGGATTTTGTAGGAGAAAGTAGAGCTGTGTGCTTATTATTTGTCTGGTTGCTCTCAGACCCTTTGCTTGTTCTTTCCTAGACCTGACATTAGCACAGGGAATTGCATTTTCCAGACTTTCTTATCATCCTGTTTCTAACCAGATCTGGTCATTGAGAAGTGGTAGGAAGAGATTGGAGGACTGAAGGAAATCAAAAGTCATTCCATCTTTCCACATCTCTCTCTACCTTAGACATTATCTCCAAAGTATCTGTATATCTTTGGTAATCCAGTTACCACTGGAGAGCCATTTTCATCATTGTCCCAAATCATACAGGGTAAGGCAGAATAGGGCAGGGCAGGGATATCATTTTAGTTTCAACTACAACTCAAGGCTTTTGGACTGAGCTAATATACCTTCTCTGTTCTGGGGATGATAGGCTTTTTTGTGTACTTCTAATGTTTCATGTTCCTCTGCACAAATCCTCAGGTCTCCCATCACCCATATATCCAATTACCAGTATTAAATTTCCTCTATTTGCAAAATCAATAGTCATTTCTCTTTCTGACAGAACTCAGATAATATCTGGGTTAATTTGTAATTGAAAGACATTTTCATAGACCTAGACTTTTACTTCCAAAGTTATTTAATAAACTGAAAGTGTGATTTGACATCACAAAGAAGAATATGATAAATAACAGTTTGCATTACTTTATCTCAAGTTAATGAGGGAGGAATAGAGACATAATTTAATAAATGAATCAAACATTTATGTCATATGCAAATGAAATCATAGCATACTATATAAAGAAAACTTTAACAGTTTTGAATAGATAAAATGGTTAGGAAATTGAGTCATTCCTTGGCATGAATGACAATTGAGGAATTAAATACCATAAAATAATCTGTGATTTAGCAGTCAGTTTTATATTCACATTTGAACAGATATATTATTAGAGCTCATTTTTTGTCATGCAAGATGTCCTTTGTTTGTTAAAAGTAGGGATAGTGATAAATGATCAGTGATAGAAAACTCTGGGGAGCAAAGAGAACTGATGACCTATTACTAGGTTAATAATTCAGTTTTTCACAGTTCCTCATAGTGGTATTTCTAAAAAGCAAATTTAACATTGAATTTTAACAGTAGGTAAAATATATAGAAACTAGAATAGAAATGGAAATATAGATAGAAAAATGAACTGATGGATGGATAGATAGATAGAGATAGATCATAGATCGATGCTATCCAATATCTATTCATGAAATGATCTGCTGTGGGATAGAACTATGCCTATCAAAAATAAATCTTCACTACCAAGACATACTTGAAGACAACAGTGTTTGCTGATATATAAGCAGAAATAATTGGATGCGACTTCCAATAAAGCTTATTTGGGGGTTTACTCACCAGGCAGGTACCTTTTTGCTTTCCCCTCTCTTTCTCATTCCTCCCTGAATTGTAGATGTGATGGCTGGCTTTGTAAATATGATGGATGATGGATACCGGTACAGCCACAGTTTTTCAACCATGAGGCAATCTTAACAAGGAAGATGCTTGTTAAGAATAGCAGTGCAAATGGAAAGTAGAAGCCTGTAACACTGATTATGCCATGAAGCCCAGTAGAAGTTCTGTACAACCAATCTCCAGACTGAATTTCAAGTGATAGAACAAACCTCTATCTTATTTAAACTACTTATATTCAGGCTCTTTTTTCATGTCAGACAAATACAGTTACTAACTGATATCATCCACTTTTATCTGAAGATATTCAACACAAAATATGATTTGAAATTATTACATTTGATCTGAAAATTCTTTGAAACTATTCATAAAGGCAAAAATATTTAAATAAATAAGAAAATATGCTCTCTTTCTTAGTGAAAGTGAATGGATGTTGGTAAGGCTTTCTATTATTTCCTCAAATCATTTATAAATGATGCAAAATCCCAGCCAAAACAGAAAATATATTTAACTTGAGAAATTATTTATAAATTTAATATTTTAGTGAAAGGAAATAGCTAAAAAATTTAAGAACAAAGTTTTGCTTCCAGTTTATTGAGATATTATTAACATACAGAGCTGTACAAATTTAAGGTGCACAGCATATGATTTGATTTTCATTCATCATGAAATAATTAGCATAAGTTAGTGAACATCCATCATCTCAAGTGGCCACAAAATGATAGGAAAAATAATTTTTGTGTGANAACAAAGTTTTGCTTCCAGTTTATTGAGATATTATTAACATACAGAGCTGTACAAATTTAAGGTGCACAGCATATGATCTGATTTTCATTCATCATGAAATAATTAGCATAAGTTAGTGAATATCCATCATCTCAAGTGGTCACAAAATGATAGGAAAAACATTTTTTGTGTGATGGGAACTTTTAGAATTTACTCTCTTAACAATTTTCATATATGACATACAGCAATGTTAATTGTATTTATCATGGTGTACTTTATATCTTTAGTAAATATTTATCTTATCAGTTCAGTTCAGTTCAGTTCAGTCACTCAGTCGTGTCTGACTCTTTGTGACCCCATGAATCACAGCACATCAGGCCTCCCTGTACATCACCAACTCCTGTAGTTCACTCAGACTCACATCCATCGTGTCAGTGATGCCATCCAACCATCTCATCTTCTGTTGTCCCCTTCTCTCCTGGCCCCAGTCCCTCCCAGCATCAGAGTCTTTTCCAATAAGTCAACCCTTCACATCAAGTGGCCAAAGTACTGGAGTTTCAGCTTTAGCATCATTTCCTCCAAAGAAATCCCAAGGCTGATCTCCTTCCGAATGGACTGGTTGGATCTCCTTACAGTCCAAGGGACTCTCAAGAGTCTTCTCCAAACATCACAGTTCAAAAGCATCAATTCTTTGGTGCTCAGCCTTCTTTACAGTCCAACTCTCACATCCATACATGACCACAGGAAAGACCATAGCCTTGGCTAGATGGACCTTAGGCGGAAAAGTAATATCTTTGCTTTTGAATATGCTATCTAGGTTGATCATAACTTTTCTTTCAAGGAGTAAGCATCTTTAATTTCATGGCTGCAATCGCCATCTGCAGTGATTTTGGAGCCCAAAAAATAAAGTCTGACACTGTTTCCCCTGTTTCCTCATCTATTTCCCATGAAGTGAGGGGACCGGATGCCATGATCTTTTTTTTTCTGAATGTTGAGCTTTAAGCCAACTTTTTCACTCTCCTCTTTCACTTTCACCAAGAGGCTCTTTACTTCCTCTTCANACTGTTTCCCCTGTTTCCTCATCTATTTCCCATGAAGTGAGGGGACCGGATGCCATGATCTTTTTTTTTCTGAATGTTGAGCTTTAAGCCAACTTTTTCACTCTCCTCTTTCACTTTCCTCAAGAGGCTTTTTAGTTCCTCTTCACTTTCTGCCATAAGGGTGGTGTCATCTGCACATCTGAGGTTATTGATATTTCTTCTGGCAATCTTGATTCCAGCTTGTGTTTCTTCCAGTCCAGTGTTTCTCATGATGTACTCTGCATATATGTTAAATAAGCAATGTGACAAACTTTTATCCAATTCATCTTCCCTCCACTCCTATCTCTGATAATGACAAATTTTATCTCTTTCTATGAGTGTGCTTGTTTGTTTCTCTTTCCACAAGCATTTTATTTTAATTAAAAAAGTCAAAGTCTAGATGAGTCAAACTCTTGTTGGCATCCACCATGAGAACTGGGGAGTCTAAAAAAGGTGGATGTATATTTGGATAACTGATTCACTTTGCTACAAAGCAAGAATTAAAACACCATAGTAAAGCAACTATACTCCAATATCAATTAATAAAATAAATAAATAAATTTAAAAATAACAGGAACTTGAGACTAGATCAACACTAACCCATTGTCTTCATTAAAGATCCTAAAACTGCCACTGGAGAGGGCTGAATTCAGAAAACACATGATGGATACTAAACTGACATTGTCCTCAGCATGTCTTGTTTTGTAGGTTCTGGGAAAGAAAAGTATTGGCCAGTAAGGTATAGCATTCTTATTTCACAGTATCTTGCTTTTACCATCAGACATATAACCTTCAGGGATAGAATATAGCCTCAAAATTTAACTTGACTTTAGGTTAAAGTCATAAAGTTTCAGTAAGTCCATATTTGCTTGTTTTTGACATATAATTGACCTACAACACTATGATGAGATGGCTAGACTGCATCACCAATGCAATTAACATAACTTGGACAAACTCCAGAAGATGGTCAGGGACAGAGAGACCTGGAGTGCAGCAATCCATGGGGTTGCAAAGAGTTGGACACCACTTGACGACTGAACAACAACACTATGTTAGTTCCCAGCACACAACGTAGTGATTCTTTGTTTCCATACATTTCAAAATGATCACCATGATAATCCTAGTGATAATCTGTTGCCATATAAATATGTTGCTTTCTTATTGACTATATTCCCTACACTACACATTTTATATCCCTGACTCATTTATTTTGTAAGTTTTTACCTCTCAATTTCCATCACCTATTTATCTCATCTTCCTACCTCCTTCCTCTCTTTCAGCCACCTGTTTGTTCTTTGTGTCTATGACTTTGTTTCTATTTGTCATGTTTATTCATTTTTTCAATATTCCATATATACATGAAATCACAGTATTTAGTTTTGTCTGACTTATTCACTTAGAATCATACCCTCAAGATTTAAGTCTGTTGCCACAAATGACAAGATTTCATTCTTTTTCGTGGTTGAATAATAGTGTGTGTGTGTGTGTGTGTGTGTGTGTGTGTGTGTGTGTACACATCACATCTTTTTTACTTATGGGCACATAAATTTATTCCATGTCTTAGCTATTATAAACAATATTTCAATGGACATAAGGGCACAAATATCTTTTCAAATTAATGTTTCCATTTTCTTCAGATAAATACCCAGGAATGGAAGTGTTGGGTCATAGGTAGTTTTATTTGTAGCTTTTTTTGAGGAATCTCCATACTGTTTGATTCCTATCCTATTTTAAACATAATAACTGCCATGCAATATGAATCAAAAATAATTCAAACAGGGTAATACTGATAAATGATACATCATTGGAAAGCATAATCTTAGACTCAAGGATATTGACTATAATTGATCAAAAAGCATCTTGCCCATGGAGATGAGTAAAAACAAAAATTTTCCTATGAACTTAGAATTTTCCAATTCTGTCTCCCCAAGAGAGACCATTTGAATACCAACATAGTACACATATATGTATGAGGTCATCTAAGAAGAAGATAGAGATGGCTTGGCTTGATATTGCCAACACTCCTGCTCAGTCCAACCAAAATGCCAGGAATCTAGCCTTGGTGCTTCCATGTTTTTTTAATAACAAGCATTGGCATAGACATTGAAACCATATCACAGACCTAGAGAGTGAAGTCTGGTTCTGCTGACTTTCACTTATGGATATGGGAACATCTCTTTGGAACAAGTACTCCTAGGACTCACTCAAAACTGGGTCAAGGAGAGTTGCTTTCATTGGAGGCTGTTTGGAAAATCACTCTCCAAGGAGACATAATTTGAAATAGCCAACCAAATTAGGTACTAGCCTATCATGATACAAATTCACTACAAAAGCTACAACTCTAAGGCCAATCCAACAACTGCAGATTAAGAATGCACTGCATGCACCCAGAAAATCTCAATACTGAGGGGCATCCCCTGCCTGAATAGATCCTAATGACTATCAACAAGAATGCAGGTATCAGCATTGACTTAGGGCAGCGTGCTACACTCTAAATGAAAAACTTCAGGTAAAATATTTTTCAGAAGCTATGAAGTCAAAATATCAGGGAAATGTTCAAAACAACAATCTCACTGAAAAAAAAAGGAAAAAGGAATAGAATTAACAGAGGCAATTACTGATGATACTATTTGTATAGATTTAAATGCTTCACCGAGGGACAAAAATACCTCCTAATTGTTTTTCCTCTACAGAACAAGTACATAAAAGCAAAGATAATTTATTTTATACAATGAATTTCCAGAAATTACTATTGATTTTTTAAAGTGAATTATTTAGAATTTATAATATCAATACCATCTTAAAAGAAAAGTTTTTCCTTTATCTCTAGAGCAATTTGTGCAAACTAAAATTCCTGTTATGGGCACACAGATGAATATCTAAATACCTGAGTGTTGACACTTAATGGATGCCTTTAGAAAATCCATTGGTCTTAGAAGTCTCATTATCCTACTATTTTGTCACTGCAAGTTTATAGCTACTAGTGCTGATTTGTGGAAACTTTCCTCTTGAGGTTATTGTGGCTATAAACTGAGGAAAATGAATTATACTGGTAAGAAATGCAGAGGAAGGAGAAGAACACCATTTAAACACTTGCATACACACTGTATTAGTTTATTAGTAGCATAATAATAAATACTCAAATAATAAAGTACCCAAAATGAGTGGCTTAAAATATAGCAATTTATTGTCCCACAGTCAGAAACCTAGTAGCGAGTAGGCAAGTTATCATAAGGGCCATGGTCTCTGATAGCTCCAGTAGAGAATATCTCCTGGGCTCTTGCAATATATGCTGGAAAGCTTTTGCATTTGTTGGCTTATAGGTGCATCTCTCAGTCACATGGTGACCTTCTCCCTGTGTCTTCGCATAATTTTCCTTCCACACATGTCTGTCTCTGTGTACAAATTGGCCTTGGAATACAAAACAAAGCAGGACAAAGCTAACAGAGATTTTCCAAGAGAACGCACTGGTCATAGCAAACACCCTCTTCCAACAACACAAGAGAAGACTCTACATATGGACATCACCAGATGGCCAATACCAAAATCAGACTTATTATATTCTTTGCAGCCAAATATGGAGAAGCTCTATACAGTCAGCAAAAACAAGACTAGGAGCTGACTGTGACTAAGATCATGAATTCCTCATTGCCAAATTCAAATTTAAATTGAAGAAAGTAGGAAAACACCAGACCATTCACGTATGACCAAATCAAATCCCTTACGATTATACCCTGGAAATGACAAATAGATTCAAGGGATTAGATCTGATAGAGTGTCGGAAGAACTATGGATGGAAGTTCATGACATTCTACAGGATGCAGTGAGCAAGACCATCCCTAAGGAAAAGAAACACAAAAGGTTAAATGGTTGTTTGAGGAGGCCTTACAAATAGCTGAGAAAAGAAGAGAAGCTAAAGGCAAAGGAGACAAGGAAAGATATACCCATTTGAATGCACAGTTCCAAAGAATAACAAGGAGAGATAAGAAAGCCTTCGTCAGTGATCAAGGCAAAGAAATAGAGGAAAATAATAGAATGAGAAAGACTAGATATCTCTTCAAGAAAATCAGAGATACAAAGGGAACATTTCTTGCAAAGATGGGCACAATAAAGAACAGAAATGGTATGGACCTAAGAGAAACAGAAAATATTAAGAAGAGATGGCAAGAATACACAGAAGAACTATACAGAAAAAAAAAAAATCTCCATGACCCAGATAAACATGATGATGTGATCACTCACCTAGAGCCAGACATCCTGTAGTCCAAAGTCAGTGGGCCTTAGGAAACATCACTATGATAAAAGCTCATGGAGGTGATGGAATTCTAGTTGAGCTCTTTCAAATTTTAAAAGAGATGCTGTGAAAGTGCTGCACTCAATATGCCAGCAAATTCAGAAAACGCAGGAGTGACCACACGACTAAACAGGTCAGTATTCATTCCAATGCCAAAGAATGTTCGAACTATGACACAATTGCATTCATCTCATTTCAGTTCAATCACTCAGTCATGTCCGACTCTTTGCAACCCTATGAATTGCAGCATGCCAGGCCTCCCTGTCCATCACCAACTCCTGGAGTTCACTAAAACTCATGTCCATCAAGTTGGTGATGCCATCCAGCCATCTCATCCTCTGTAATCCCCTTCTCCTCCTGCCCCCAATCTCTCTCAGTATCAGGGTCTTTTCCAATGAGTCAGCTCTTCGCATGAGGTAGCCAAAGTACTGGAGTTTCAGCTTCAGCATCAGTCCTACCAATGAACACTCAGAACTGATCTCCTTTAGATCTTAGTTTTCTAAATGTTGAGCTTTAAGTCATCTTTTTCACTCTCCTCTTTGACTTTCATCAAGAGGCTTTTTAGCTCCTCTTCACTTTCTGCCATAAGGGTGGTGTCATCTGCATATCTGAGGGTCTTGATATTTCTCCCGGTAATCTTGATTCCAGCTTGTGCTTCCTCCAGTCCAGCTTTTCCTATGATGTACTCTGCATATAAGTTAAATAAGCAGGGTGATAATATACAGCCTTGACATACTCCTTTCCCTATTTGGAACAAGTCTGTTGTTCCATGTCCAGTTCTAACTGTTTCTTCCTGACCTGCATACAGATTTCTCAAGAGGCAGGTCAGGTGGTCTGGTATTCCCATCTCTTTCAGAATTTTCCAGTTTGTTGTGGTCCACATGGTCAAAGGCTTTGGCATCGTCAATAAAGCAGAAATAGATGTTTGTCTGGAACTTTCTTGCTTTTTCGATGATCCAGCGGATGTTGACAATTTAATCTCTGGTGCTTCTGCCTTTCCTAAAACCAGTTTGAGCATCAGGGAGTTCACAGTTCAGGTATTGCTGAAACCTGGCTTGGAGAATTTTGAGCGTTACTTTACTAGTGCATGAGATGAGTGCAATTGTGCAGTCGTTTGAGCATTCTTTGGCATTGCCTTTCTTATGGGATTGAAATGAAAACTGACCTTTTCCAGTCCTGCGGCTACTGCCAAGGTTTCCAAATTTGTGAGTGTATTGAGTGCAACACTTTCCCAGCATCATCTTTCAGGATTTGAAAGAGCTCCACTGGAATTCCATCACCTCCACTAGCTTTCATAGTGATGCTTTCTAAGACCCACTTGACTTCACATTCCAAGATGTTTGGCTGTATGTGACNAGCATCATCTTTCAGGATTTGAAAGAGCTCCACTGGAATTCCATCACCTCCACTAGCTTTCATAGTGATGCTTTCTAAGACCCACTTGACTTCACATTCTAAGATGTTTGGCTGTATGTGACTGATCACACCATCGTGATTATCTGGGTCATGAAGATCTTTTTTGTACAGTTCTTCTGTGTACTCTTGCCACCTCTTCTTAATATCTTCTGCTTCTGTTAGGTCCATACCATTTCTGTCCTTAATCGAGCCCATCTTTGCATGAAATGGTCCCTTGGTATATCTAATTTTCTTCAAGAGATCTCTAGTTCTTCCCATTCTGTTTTCCTCTATTTCTTTGCACTGATTACTAAGGAAGGCTTTCTTATCTCCCCTTGCTATTCTTTGGAACTCTGCATTCAGATGCTTATATCTTTCCTTTCTCTTATGCTTTTTGCCTCTCTTCTTTTCACAGTATTTGTATGGCCTCTTCAGACAGCCATTTTGCTTTATTCCATTTCCTTACCATGGGGATGGTCATGAACCTCCATCCACAGTTCATCAGGCGCTCTGTCTATCAGATCTAGTCCCTTAAATCTATTTCTTACTTCCACTGTGTAATCATAAGGAATTTGATTTAGGTCATACTTGAATAGTCTAAGTGGTTTTCCTCATTTTCTTCAACTGAAGTCTGAGTTTGGCAATAAGGAGTTCATGATCTGAGCCACAGTCAGCTCCTGGTCTTATTTTTGCTGGCTGTATAGAGCTTCTCCATCTTTAGCTGCAAAGAATATAATCAATCTGATTTCGCTGTTGACCATCTGGTGATGTCCATGTGTAGAGTCTTCTCTTGTGTTGTTGGAATAGGGTGTTGGCTATGACCAGTGTGTTCTCTTGGCAAAACTCTATCAGCCTTTTCCCTGCTTCATTCCATACTCCAAGGCCAAATTTGCCTGTTACTCCAGGTGTTCCTTGATTTCCTACTTTTGCATTCCAGACCCCTCTAATGAAAAGGACATCGTTTTGGGGTGTTAATTCTAAGAGGTCTTGTAGGTCTTCAAATAACCGTTCAATTTCAGCTTCTTCAGAGTTATTGGTTGGGCATTGGCCTGGATTACTGTGATACTGAATAGTTTTCCTTGGTAACAGAGATCATTCTGTCATTTTTGAGATTGCATCCAAGTACTGCATTTGATGCTTTTGAACTGTGGTGTTGGAGAAGACTCTTGAGAGTCCCTTGGACTGAAAGGGGATCCAACCAGTCCATTCTAAAGGAGATCAGTCTTGGGTGTTCTTTGGAAGGAATGATGCTAAAGCTGAAACTCCAGTACTTTGGCCACCTCATGCAAAGAGCTGACTCATTGGAAAAGACTCTGATGCTGGGAGGGATTGGGGGCAGGAGGAAAAGGGGACGACAGAGGATGAGATGGCTAGATGGCAACACCAACTCAATGTACATGGGTTTGCGAACTCCAGAAGTTGGTGATGGACAGGGAGGCCTGGCGTGCTGCGATTCATGGGGTCGCAAAGTGTTGGACATGACTGAGCTATTGAACTGACTGACTGACTGACTGACTGACTGCATTTTGGATTCTTGTTGACCATGATGGCTACTCCATTTTTTTCTAAGGGATTCCTACCCACAGTAATGGATATAATGGTCATCTGAGTTAAATTCACCCATTCCAGTCCATTTTAGTTTGCTGACTCCTAGAATGTCGACATTCAGTTTTGCCATCTCCTGTTTGACCACTTCCTATTTGCCTTGATTCATGGACCTGAAATTCCAGGTTCCTATGCAATATTGCTCTTTACAGTTGGACCTTGCTTCTATCATCGGTCACATCCACAACTGGGAATTGTTTTTGCTTTGGCTCCATCCCTTCATTCTTTGTGGAGTTATTTTTCCACTGATCTCCAGTAGCATATTTGGCACCTACCAACCTGGGGAGTTCCTCTTTCAGAATCCTATCATTTTGCCTTTTTATACTGTTCATGGGGTTCTCAAGGCAAGAATACTGAAGTGGCTTGCCATTCCCTTCTCCAGTGGACCACAGTCTATCAGACCTCTCCACCATGACCTGCCGGTCTTGGGTGGCCCCACACAGCATGGCTTAGTTTCATTGAGTTAGAGAAGGCTGTGGTCCATATGATCAGATTGGCTAGTTTTCTGTGATTATGGTTTCAGTGTGTCTGCCCTCTGAGGCCCTCTTGCAATACCTACTGTCTTACTTGGGTTTCTCTTACCTTGGTCATGAGGTATCTCTTTATGGCTGCTCCAGCAAAGTGCAAGTGCTGCTTCTTACCTTGGAGTAGGGGTATCTTCTCATGGCTGCGCCTCCTGACCTTAAATGTGGAGTAGCTCCTCTCTGCCCTCCTGCCCCCGTGCAGCTGCCACTCCTTGGACGTGAGGTTGCTCCTACCTGCCGCCTCCCCTGACAACAGGTGTGGGGTAGCTCCTCTCAGCCGTTCCTATGCTGTTGTGGCCTGGCACTCTAGGCCACCACCCTGACCTTGGGAGATGGGTAGCTCCTCTCAGTGGCGCTTCTGCACGGTCCATCACAGCTAACGCGCTTCTGCATTCATGTCACACACTAGTAAAGAAATGTTCAAAATTCTCCAAGCCAGGCTTTAAGAGTACATAAACCGTGGACTGCCAGATATTCAAGATGGATTTAGCAAAGGCAGAAGAACCAGAGATCAAATTGCCAACATCCGCTGGATCATCAAAAAGCAAGAGAGTTCCAGAAAAACAACTCCTTCTGCTTCACTCACTACGCCAAAGCTTTTGACTGTGTGAATCACAACAAACTGTGAAAAATTCTTAAAGAAATGTGAATACCAGACCACTTGACCTGCCTCTTGTGAAATCTATGCACAATCAAGAAGCAATCGTTAGAACTGAACATGGAATAGACTGGTTCCAAATAGAGAAAGGAGTACATCAAGGCTGCATATTGTGACCCTGCTCATTTAACTTATATGCAGAATCAGTTCAGTTCAGTTCAGTTCAGTCGCTCAGTCGTGTCCGACTCTTTGTGACCCCATGAACTGCAGCACGCCAGGCCTCCTTGTTCATTACCATCTCCCAGAGTTCACTCAGACTCATGTCCATCGAGTCCGTGATGCCATCTAACCATCTCATNTTCTTCTTCTTCTCACCTTCTTCTTCTTACTAGCTTTCTCTTCGTCTTCTCACCTTCTTCTTCTTCTTCTCTCCTTTCGCTTCTTCTTCCCACATTCTTCTTCTCTTCTCTACTTCTTCTTGTACTTTCTTTTCTTCTTCTTCTTTTCAACTTCTTCTACTTCTTCTTCTCACCTTATTCTTTTTCTTCTTTTCACCTTCTTCTTTTTCTTCTTCTTCTCACCTTCTTCTCCTTCTTTTCACCTTCTTCTTCTTCCACTTCTTTTTCTTCTTATTCTCACATTCTTCTTCTTTTTCTCACCTTTTTCTTCTTCTTCTTCTTCTCCTCACATTCGTCTTCTCTTTATACTCACCTTCTTCTTCTTTTTCTTACCTTTTTCATGTTCTTTGTCTTCTTCTCACCTTCTTCTTCTTCTTCTCAACTTCTTCTTCTTCTTGTCACCTTCTTCTTTTTCTTTTTCGTCTTCATTATCTTCTTGTCAACTTCTTGTTCTTCTTCCTCTTCTCACCTTCTTCTACATCTTCTTACCTTCTTCTTCTTCTGCTT
>SJYW01003168.1:0-11537 GCA_006410735.1 Raphicerus campestris | reverse complement strand
ATAGCTCAGGTCCAGATGTTCCTGTAAACTTCTAACAAGACAAATATTTGCAACTGTTTTATAACTTTTTATCTATATGAATGGGAAAGGTCTCTGAATGACCTTTATGACCTTAAAGGTCAGAGCCTTGAGAATGGGCTTGCCTGTATATTACAGGTTATAGACACTATTCTTAACTCCAAGCAAAGGCAGGAAGAATATAAAGTTAAAGAAGAAGAAACTGATCTAATATGGAGTGAGATTTGTTCTTCCGTGTTACAGTGCTTTACCTCATGGAATGTTATGCTCAATAAAGATTAGCTATAGTTACCCAAAAACAGTCTCCTAGTCTAAATCGTGTCCAGAGTTCCCTTTTCTCTTTCAAGGTGAGCACAGCCTCTCTGTGCTTCCATATTTTCCTTGGGAACTGTGGAGCCCTGTGTCAGCACAAACTGACGAAGCACACCTTCTGTCTCACGCCACATACCTCAGGGTCTTGCAGCTTAACTGAGTCTCCAAAGACTCCCACGTGACCTCCCTTCCTAAGCTTTCCCATCCTTCTGCTTTTCCACCTTACTGCCATGTTCCTTTGTCTGGATGCAGACGGGCCTCTGAGCTCAAGCCTTCCATGTGCATGCCTGCTGCTGTTGGCTGCACCCCTGTGGGGCTGGTGTCACATTGTAATTTCTTCAAAAATTCCCTGCAACTCCCTGTACTTTCTTGCAAGTGCTGATATAAACCTTTCTCTGCCAGAATCTGGTAACATTCTAATACTGCCAGAATTTAGATTAGTGTGGACACTTTTGTTGACCTTCTAAAGACAGATAAGCTGAAGTGGTTCAGCTAATGTCAGCTTTCAGGGGCCTAAACTTTCCAGATTGACTCCACCACTCTAGAGTTTACTTACTGCTAGGAAAAAATGTCATATCTTCTGGCAAACGGTGAAGTTTTTTCAGATGGTAAGAGTTACGTAAAATTAAGCTACTATTTTATTTTTACTTTGTTTGCCAGGATGCTCTGAGTTTGTTTGTTCCAGTGTTACAATTATACTTCATTGCCGTTTTCTGATATATCTGTATTTTCCCCTGGATATTTAATTCTTGTTTTAATTGTTCTTATAGATCTTTGTATTGTAAGCTGACTCAAATCCTGTTAGAAGCAGTGTGTAAGTAGAAAGTGATGCATGAATTGTTAGAATTGTCCCCATTAAAATATACAGTCACTATTGGTTGTTTGGTCTTTCTGCATATAGACCTTTCAAAACCAGGATTTCTAAAGTCTGTTACACAAGATGTGGTAGTTTCCATTCTATCAATTGTTTAATAATTCAGAAGACACATGACATTTTTTGCAGGTTATCCCATCTAATGCACAGGCTCCAGCATTAAGAGGAGATTCACTGAGTCTTGTGACTCAGGTGCCTGTTGAGTTTCTGGTGTGATTTGATCAGAGTTCTGCTGATGGCTTTATTTCTGCTAGCTTGTGTGCCTTTTCTTTGAGGCTGGCTTCCTTCAGCAGGGGTGGGGCTGCCGGTTGCCTCTGATCGGGCCCTGTGCTTTACTCTGCTTGAGCCACACCCAGAGGGAGCCTGTTCCTAAACCAGAGAACAAGGACATTCTAAGTGGGCTGAACTAGTCAGACCCTGCCTGTAGCTGTGACTCCCCACAAAGTCTGCAAGAGCTGCACGGTAGGGTGGAGGTGGAGTGGAAGACAGGGAGGGCGCTTTATTGCTTATTCCATCTGACAGCACCAATGAAAAGAGAACAGGGGAAGGACATTTACCTACTGTGAGGAGAGCTACAATAAAACTGTGCACACATGTGTTTATATGGGATGAACAATGCCAGATTGTACCTTGACAGATCTTGTAAGTTCTATCAAAACTCTCTCACGCTTGTTGGCCTCCAGAAAAAATTTCTCTTGAGATGCCTTTAGAATGGGGCACGTGGAACACTTTCTGCAAGTGTATTTCTTACATGTATCATTTCTCTACCAGACATTTGCCGTTTTGTAGGATCCATCAACCAGCTGGTAGTGGGTTTGAGATGTAAGTTTAGTGCATCAGAGAAAGAGAGGTGGGTTCCATGTGCCCTGGGAACTGACAGGTACTTGGCTCACTGTGTCCACCAATTGCTTTACAGGAGAGAGATTCTTAGAGGAATTAATATATTTCTGCAAAGAGGACTCAAAAGGGTTCTGGATACTTTTCCTTTTAATTAATCAAGGAATATTCCACTTCTTTTTAGAAATAACCATTTTCTCTCCCAGTTCCTATATTTTCTTGTATCTGGTTATAATTTATGTCTGAAGTGATTCATAGAGGACCATCAGAATTTATGGAAAAGAAGAAACGCTGTGATGCACACAAGTATACACACACCCTGACCCACAGGTGACTTTCCTTTACATCAAGCGTCTTTTTCGTTGCTGGACTATGGGTAAGACAATGGCCTCCANAGAATTTATGGAAAAGAAGAAACGCTGTGATGCACACAAGTATACACACACCCTGACCCACAGGTGACTTTCCTTTACATCAAGCGTCTTTTTCGTTGCTGGACTATGGGTAAGACAATGGCCTCCATTAAAGGCCTTTTCCTGGAGAAGCACTGTGACTTTCGAGTTCCCTTGGCCGTATGCTGCAGCATACGCGCGTGTGCTTTGGGGTTTGAGAGTAAAATGACTTGAGGGTAGAGCGATGGGCATATTGGCTGGGGGAGGATGGAACAAGCTGTGCCATTTCTTTACCCAGATGCCCTGAGAATCTGTTCACTGCTGGGTGAGGCTAGGGGCTTGGAGGGAAGTACAGATCTTGGTGGCTTTGTCCTCAGCAAGAAAAAGCAGGCCAAGGTGGCCCGAGGTTCTCTCTATAACAGGATCGGTGTGAGTGTTCTAGGTGTTGCTGTCATCCCTTCAGTAATTACTGTCAACTGCTTAACACCTCTTCCCACCTGTCTTCACTTCTACCTCAAAAAAGCAGAAATGAGAAACTTGAAAAGGCCATTTGTTGAATCCAGTGTGTTTCGGGTGATGAGACGAGGGAACAGGACTGTTTCTTGCCTTGAGAAGCACTGGGGCAGGCTCGTGTCAACGATAAAGGCAAACCTCCATTCAGATGGAGCCAGGTGGTGGAGCTGTGCGCAGGCAATTATGTGAGTTTACCAAGGGTGGTACCAAGGAAGACAAGGGGAGGACTAGGAAGGGCAGGCTGGGGCTGGGGGGCCAGAACATAGAGGCCTCACTCTCAAAGGGAGTAGTCAGCCATTCATATGACAAGGTGCCAAGTATTGTGGGTAGCTCTGAATTGACTGGGCANCAGGCAATTATGTGAGTTTACCAAGGGTGGTACCAAGGAAGACAAGGGGAGGACTAGGAAGGGCAGGCTGGGGCTGGGGGGCCAGAACATAGAGGCCTCACTCTCGAAGGGAGTAGTCAGCCATTCATATGACAAGGTGCCAAGTATTGTGGGTAGCTGTGGATTGACTGGGCGGGAACATGACCTGAATCTTGGTTGAAGCTCCGATTCTTGGAACCCAGCCCCAAATCAGCCTTGTTTGTTTGGTTTCTTTAATATGTATTTTAATTATTTATTTATTCGGCTGCACCAGGTCTTACTTGTGGCACGCAGAATCTTTGGTCTTCATTGCAGCATGTGGGTCTGTAGCTGTGGCATGCAAACTCTTTAATTGCAGCATATGGGATCAACTTCCCTGACCAGGGATCGAACCCCGGGCCCCCTGCATTGGGAGCACAGAGTCTTAGCCACTGGACCACCAGGGAAGTCCCCAGGGCCTGTTGATCAGGGCCCTGAGGCAGAAGCTTCATCATTAGAATATTGTGACTACTAGAATTTCTAGAAAGACCTTCAGGTAGGGAGAGCTGCCTGGGAGAGGAGTTTTAAACTTAGCACAGTCTGGTCTTTAGCAAAAGCCTGGAAGATTACTCAAAGGCTGTGGAGTACACCCACAGCTCCACCTGCCAGGGATTAAACTGGGAATGTGGGAATGCTGGTCCTCAGACCCAGACTGGGCCCAGCGTCCTGCGGCATTGCTTTCACTTGACTGGAGTCTCAAGGTCGGGCTATCACCCGGATGTTGATGAGGGCATTCACGGCCCTTGCTTTACAGGCACCCTCAGGAGAAATGTGACCTACTTGAAGAACAGGAAACTGGCACTTCTCAGCATGAGACTTATTTTTGTCTTAAGGACACTGAATCAGGTAAGCTTCCTGCAGTGTGGGAAGTTTCTTAAAGCTAAATGTGAGTATTCAGCCTGTGTCTAGGCTCTGTAGTATACATTTTCATGTTTACTAATTCCTGGCTCCGTTTTCTCCTTTATCCTTGTTTCATTACTTCTTTTTCACCTACTTTTGCTTGTGTTTCCTTGATGCATTTTATGTACACTTTTACGTTGCCTTCCAGTGATGTGCCAGAACCTTTGTGGTTGTTAAATATTTGGGCATTTTATGAGCCACAGCTGATAGCTTGAAATTAGCCATAGTGGGAATATTTACACCATGGATATAGGCAGACACTACAAATAGGCCTTTCTTTGCCTCCAGGGAACTAGTTTACCAGCATACTACTGTTTATATCTTATCTAGAAATGGTGGAATCTTAATAAATGTGTGTTTTAGGACCTAGAGATGGTCATACTAAGTGGAGTGTCAGACGAAGACAAATATTATATGATATTGCTTATGTGTGGCATCTGGAAAAATGTGACAAATGAACTTATTTACAGAACAGAAACAGATTCACAGATCCAGAAAACAAACTTGTGGTTACCAAAGGGGAAAGGAGGGGAGGGATAAATTATGGGTTGGGGATTAGCAATATATAGTAAAATATGTAGCAAGTATATTTTATATACTACTGTAAATAAAAAAGATAAGCAACAGGGTTCTACTGTATAGCACTGGGAACGAAATTCAATATCTTATAATAAACTCTAATGGAAAAGAATCTGAAAAAGAATATGTGTGTATAACTGAATCACTTTGCCATGCACCAGAAACTAATACAACCTTGTAATCAACTATATTTCAATTAAAACATTTAATGTGTTTTTTAAAAGTACTATGACATTATTTATCATATTTAAATATTGCATATGTTGGGATTTCCCTGGTGGTCCAGTGGTTAAGACTTTATCTGTGCATCCACAACTGGGGGCATGGGTTTGATCCCTGGTGGTAGAACTAAGATTCCTCATGCTACACAGCACAGCCAAAAAGTAAATAAATTTTTTAAAATATTGCTTATAATTTTAAATCTTAAGAACAGTGGCAATGTTTTGGGTCCAAAAATGTTTCTAGGGTAAATAAATTTATGAAGTTGGTTTTTATTGATGGTGAGGGGAAAAATGGGATTCATCCAAATCGCGCCTTCTAGTCAACTTGCCTGTGGTGTAGCTGTTCTATAAAGGAGGATATTTATGTACGTGGATATGGTGACAGCTGTTTACATTTCTGTTTGTCACATTTTGAGTTGTACTCTGGTAGAGCTAAGGTTTTGGTAAATCCAGCAGCAGCGTTAGAAGCAAGTTGATATCCCATTCAGTGTGCAATGGTTGCTAAGGGACCATTCAGTGCAAATTAGAAGTAATAATAGCTCTGGTTTAAAAGGGCAAAGAATTAGGGCTGGGAAGGGAAAATGACTGCCTACAGAGGACAAGGGTTTTGCAGTGACAAATGTTGGTCACTTGATCAGTCCAGGAACAGAGAGCAAAGAGTGGGGACAGAGCAGGGATGGGGACAGCTGCATCACTCCTGGCAGGTCCCAGGCTCCTCTGGTCTTAGCTTGCCTCGGAGTAAGTGCAAATAGCTGCAGAAAGCATGTTTGTTATGCAGAGTTGGCAGCCCAGCAATTGCAAACCTCAGCGACAGCATGAAAGATAAGTTCTCTGACAGTAAGATGGCAATTCCTAGGCCACAAACGATACCACTGGGAAACACCCCCAAAGCTGAAACTCTCCCAAAAGCATTGCAGCAGGACCATTCATTGACGATGGTAGAGCTAACGATGTCTGCGCGCTGACTGCCTGGTACAGGACCTTGCTGGTAAACACTTCCTTGTATAGCCCATTTTCACAACAGACAAAGAAACTGGTGCATAGGTGGCTGAAGTCACTTGCCCAAGGTGCTCGGTGACCAAGAGAAGGAGCCAGGATTTGAGTGTCTGCTTTCAACTGCTCAGATCAAACAGAAAGAAAGATTTGCGTTATTAGTGATGTCTGAAGTGTGGTGATCAGGGCACAGGGAGCAGGTTAGTGAAGAGGAAGTGTGTAAGAAAGGTAAAAGAGAGAGACCAGTGACAGACTGAAGTGTGGAGACAGGACTGGGCCCAGTTCCCAGCTCAGGAGACCGAGAGCCTTGAATCAGAGGGAGAAGGAACCCACATAGAAAACCTAGACAGATCTGCTCTCTACTGGCCAAATAGCACCATTTATCAGACTGTTGCTGAGTCTATATCCTGTTAAAGGCGGCCATGGATGTAGGAATTGAGGGGTTACTTTGGTTTAGAGCCCTTTGTAGAGGGAGCATGCATGCTGAGCTGCACATCTGGAGTAATGACCTGTAATCCAAGAGGTGGATTCTTATCACATAAAGGACTTTCTTGAGCTGGGGACTGGGACAAGGATTCAAAGATCCTAAGATAGGAGCAGACCTATAGAAACACTAATCTTACCCTTAAGGGAGCAAATGGGAACCTTTATGTCATTGGAACAGAGTGACTACCAAAAACTGGTTTACATGAACTCTATCTTTTGGTCTTAAGGACCATTATTTCTTACCAAAGGCCAGTAGACACTGTACTCTTTACCAGCTGATAAGAATCTGTGGCTTGCTGGTCAAATTGTTATAGATTAAACCACCACACAGACGCACTGGGGCTAGACTTTGAGGAGCTCTTGGCTGCACATTGGACAGAACCCTGACTTTCACTTGATATCTTTGTTGTTTCCAGATCCAGCAGCACCGAAGGCAAGTTCTGGCTGCCAAGAAGGGAGCTGCAGGGTTGAAGCATCCTCTCCCAGCCTCCTCCCATAGGACCAAGTCCTCACCAACAGTTTTCTTTGTTTTTAAAAAACAATTATATATATATATATATATATATATATATATTTCGTTGAAGTATAATTGACTTAAAATGTTTCAAGTGCACAGCAAGGTGATTCAGTTATAAATATATGCATACATTAAATATACATATAAATATACACATATATTATTTTTCAGATTATTTTCCATTATAGGTTATTATATAATATTGACTGTAGTTCCCTGTAATATATAGTAAACTTTTGTTTCTTGTTGCATATCTTTTTGTAAAAAAATTAGAAATCTAGCAAGGTATCATTTATATGTCACAAAAATATCTGTTTTTAGTGTACAATTCAATGGTATTTAGTACATTTAAAGAGTTGTACATATCCTGTAATCTAACTTTAGAACATATCCATCATCCTCCCCAGAAAGAAGCCTCTTGCGCATTTGTGTTCACACCCAATTCTTACCCCCAGGGCCGGGCAACCACTGATCTGCTTTCTGTCTGAACAGCTTTATATGTGGATGAAACGGAATGTTTTGCAAACACAGTATCTGCCCTGCACTTGGGATGAAGCAAAACACAGACCAGTTGACTATTTTTCATAGTCTCAGAAAAAATAAAAAAATTCAGTAACTTTAAGGTATGATAATTTAATGTGTTAAAAGATGCAATAACCTACTGCTTTTTGTCTTTGAAGATATTCTGTGAAAGATCAGCTGTGATTTGCTGGCTGACTTGAAGGTTCGAACTTTCATGTTGCTGGATGATCATAGAGCTGCCCTGGAGACTGTAGGGTGCGTGCTTAGATTTGTTTGTTACCATTTTTCCTCTGAAATTCATATCATTCATTTAACTTGTATTCTGGGGGGCTTCTCAGAGTATGAACTGCTATTACAAGGCAGATTTCATGAGCAAGCTGGCCCAGTGTTTGAACCCTTCAGAATCGGGAACCTAGAACATCACAGCCACATTTGAGTCTTGCCGTGTGTCCGGTAGGATTGGGTGGCTATGTGTGGACCCTCCCTCTCCTTTCTCTGATAGACCCTTTCTTTCCTCCTGCAGCTTTCTCCTCTCTCTCCTGTGCTGTCGAGTTTTCCCTCACCATTTGTATCAGGATGCACAGCTGCCACAATTCTTTCCATTTACAAAACCCCTACCTTTGTTTGACCTGGCTTCCTCTTCAGGTAGGTCAAACAAACCTCATCTCTGATTTCCTTTTCAGAGAATCATTGAATGGAATTTTCTACGATAGCTATCCCTCTTCTTCATTCCCTCTTAAACTCATTCTGGGCAGGGCTTTGCATCTGACTTTGGGCTTCCCTGATAGCTCAGTTGGTAAAGAATCACCTGCAGTGCAGGAGACTCCAGTTCAATTTCTGAGTTGGGAAGATCTGCTGGGGAAGGGATAGGCTGCCCACTCCATTGTTCTTGGGTTTCCCTTGTGGCTCAGCTGGTAAAGAATCCACCTGCAATGTGCAAGACCTGGCTTTGATCCTTGGGTTAGGAAGATTCCCTGGAGAAGGGAAAGGCTACCCACTCCAGTATTCTGGCCTGGAGAATTCCATGGATTGTATAGTTCACGGGGTCACAAAGAGTCGGACACAACTGAGCGTCCTTCTTTGCATGTGACACTCCTCCAAAGTGGCCCATGGTGTTGTTGCCAGTGACCCTATGTGGCTAATCCCATAACTGACCCTCAACCTCTCAGTGCAGCTTATCCGTTGCATTGACACCTTGATCCACACCTCCCTGAAGTTCTCCCTTCTTCTAGACCCTGGCACATCTCTGTCACTTGGCTTTTCACGTGCCCGCTGGTCCTTCCTGCGCAGTCTGCTGTGTTGGCTGCTGCTCCTCACATCTCCAGTGTATCTGTGTTGAGAGTCCCACGGCTTGCTTCTTCTCCTTTTCTCTCCTTGGCCTGGAACCCTTTTGATGTGATCTCATCCAGGATGGTGGGTACTTCAAACTATTGCTCTTGACTTCCAGACTTGTATCTCTAACCCTCCCATCCTAAAACTATGCGAGTTCAAGAAAATTGTTCATGGAGATGCTAGAAATGTGAGAGGGCTCAGTGGACCATGTCCTTGCACCGCTCCTCTTCTTTGTAGTCCCTCACTTGGTGGTGTTATCCATTCTTATAGATTTATTTTAATGAAGTCCAGCTGAGTTTTTCTGTCATGGATCGTGCATTTAGGGTTGCATGTAAAAACTCATCACTAAACCCAAAGTCACTGTAGATTTTCTCCGATGTTTTCTTCTAGAAGTTTTGTGGTTTTGCAGTTTACATTTTGGGCTGTTATCCATTTTGAGTTAATTTTTGTGAAAAGTATAAGGAAGTCTGTATCTAAAAGTTTATTTTTTATATTTTGAAATTCAATTGTTCCAGCAATTATTTTTATTGAAAAGACTATCCATCCTTTCTCCACTTAATTGACTTTGCTGCTTTGTCAAAGATCAGTTGACTATACTTGTGTGGGCCTGCTTCTGAACTCTCTATTCTCTTCCATGTTTCATAACTTTAAATATCACTACTGAGGCTCTTCAATGTATATGTCTAACCTGGACTTCCCCCCTGGAGTCCAGACATATATATTCACTGCTTTCTTGTATGTCCACTTGAATGCCTAACAAGCATCTCAGACTGGCCACGTCCACATGTAATATGATCTCCATCCCCACCATCCGGTANTTCTGAACTCTCTATTCTCTTCCATGTTTCATAACTTTAAATATCACTACTGAGGCTCTTCAATGTATATGTCTAACCTGGATTTCCCCCCTGGAGTCCAGACATATATATTCACTGCTTTCTTGTACGTCCACTTGAATGCCTAACAAGCATCTCAGACTGGCCACGCCACATGTAATATGATCTCCTTCCCCACCATCCGGTCTGTTCCTCCTCCCATCTCTATGGCAACTCTATCTTTCCTGTTGCTTCCATCAAAAATATGGACTTCTCTCATCAAATAGGTCAAGAATTCTATTGCTTCTCCTTCAAAATGCATCATGAATCCAACCATTTTTCATCATCTGCACTACTACCATGCTGGTACAAGCCACCGTCATCCCTTGCCTGGGTCACTTCAGCAGCCTCCTAACTGGTCTTCCTGCTTCTGACCTTGCTTCCCAATAGTCTGTTATCCACAGAGCAGCTGCAAGGATCCTGGTAAAGTCAGATTACGTCACTCTTTTCCCCCGCCCCCTCCAGTGTCTTTCGTTTGAATTCAGAGAAAATTCCAAAGACCTCATGGTGGCTCACATGGTCCTTTATCACTTGTACTACCCACTCACGCCTCCCACCTCACCTCCCACTACTCTCCCTTGTTCATTCTGCTCCTGCCATCCTGGCCACCTCCCTCTTCTTCAGACATCCAACAGAGGCCTCTGCCTCAGGGTCTTGGCATCAGTCCCCCTACTGAGCATGTTCTTTCCCAAGAGATTCACAGGGCCTACTTCCTCACCTCATTCAAGACTTTGCTCAGATGTCACCTTCCTTTTTAAAAAAAATTATTTTACTGAAGTATGATTGATTTACAATGTTGAGTTAGTTTCTGGTGTATAGCAAAGTGATCCATATATATATATGTATATAATATATGTAAATGGGCATGTGGGGTGAGGGGTCTCCTGGAGGCCAGAGCTGGGGTGAGGTTGGAAGAGTCTGAATGGGGCAAGTCTGCTAAGGGCTCAGGTGAAGGAATGTTGAGGGCACCCTGCAGGCCTCTGAGGAAGCCTGTCTCAGCCCTCAAGACACCTGGGCTTGGATGACCCCTCAGAGGGCATCAGCAGCTAGCAGGGTTGACATTGAGCCTTCAGACGTGGGAGGCCACTTGTCCAGCTCTGTCCAGCCCACTGTTCTATACCTTGCCTGCCCAGTGGAGACCCAGTACATAGAGCGAGGGGAACAGGTGCTCCAAGCAGATGCTTCCCCATCCCTGGAGTCTTGAGCGAGCCTGGCCAGACAGGGGAGGAGGGGGTCATGCTGGAAGCTGTGAAGTAGACTAAGCTAAGGGCAAGGCCTGAGACCTACCAGAATATCACTGAGGAAGGGAAAAGAGCCATTCCACTGAGCGTGGCCGACAGCAGTGGCTACAGGAGATAACAACCTGTTATGTGAGCTCAGTAAAGCTCCTAAGGGAAAAGAAACAATGTTTGAGGACTGAGCTTGCAGATCTAAATCCATGTACAACAGCAGAGAATCATCTTTGCTTCATGAGATAGCTTTACTTAAGATAAAAGGAGATAAAAAAGCCGAAAACGTACTTTCCTAAAAATATTTCAGATGTTGTTCTAGCTTTCTTCAGGACAAAATTTAAATCACTAAGCGAATTTGGTGGCTCAGATATAGAGAATCCTCCTGCAGTGCAGGAGACCCTGCATTGATCCTGTTTGATCCCTGGGTTTGGAAGATCCCCTGGAGAAAGGCAGGGTAACCCACTTCAGTCTTCTTGCCTGGAGAATCCCCATAGACAGAGGAGCCTGGTGGGCTGCAGTCCATGGGGT